>CM053791.1:531755450-532177950 GCA_028749045.1 Cupressus sempervirens | reverse complement strand
ATGATGGATGTCTATATCTTCTATGATGATGTATCATGTATGACATGTTATTATCTTTACTTTGTTGCATCATGGATTAGAATAGGATGATGTACCTTATTTCACATATGTATATTCTTTAAAGCTTTTCATACCCTATGACATGTATAGTGGATGATTGAGCATTTAGAAATGTAATGTATAAACATTGGACTCATCATTATTATTTCATGTGGATTGTTGTATTAGATGGATTTAATAATGTTAGTTGATTTAGATGTAATTCAACGTTAAGGGATTCTTAAAGAATGTAACCTGTTATGTATGTTATGTTTACTTTTAGATGGTTATTGCTATTGCTTCCATATTTATGGATTAGTTGTAAATGATATTACTTTCATGTAAAAAAAAAAAAAGTGCTATCAAACTTAGTGAAATTCTAGGTTAATTTTTTGGATCCCTTGGTGGGGCATTACATCCATTCCCATTTGAACCTTCTTTAGAGAGGAGATGTTCCATTCTCAAATAATCTAAGAAAATAATTTATGAATCTTCATGTGCAAATAAGAAAATAAGGTTGGTACTTTACACATACTACCAAATCTTGTCCAGACTCAATCTAATGATAGTAGCTACAAAGACCCTGATGATCAAGATGGATAAAGTGAGGCTCTTGAAGCTAACATCCTTGATGATTAAGATTATGAGATTCTTCTACATTAAGAGGGAGTATGACACTTCTTCAAAGGCAACACATGAGCTTAGAAGATTGATGCTTAGAAGGAGTCTAGAAATACACATGTGTCACTACATAATTTTGATGGACCTAATTCTATGTATATCATGAGGAAGTAATGAGTTGACACCAGAAAATTAGAAAATTTATATCAGATTCAAAGTGAGTCTAACAAGAATCCTTGGGGGAAGAAAGCCTCTAAGGGAGTAACTATTGGACCTAACTTCCCAGGATCTTTGTCCAGATGGAGAATTTTTGAGGTACAATCCTTTGTGAATGATATCTTCTCTATGAGAAGAAGTTCTAAGTGAAATTCTTTAAAATACATTCTTCTCTATGGAAGAGAATTGAGGTGAAAGCCTTTGCACGACCTCACATATGATATGTAATGAAAGATGATGATCTTTCATTGACATATATAAATAGAAGGTAACCATTATAAGATGATGATATTATAAATGTTGGACCTGTTATCATGACAAACTTAATTAAATTGTTGTCCCGGAGTGCTAGAAGTTATGATAATGAATAGACAAAATGTAACCATTGTAAGGTGGCAATCTTATAAATGGTAGACCTGTTATCATGGTTCTTTCAGCCTAATTTTGCCAGACACTATGATAACCAATTCATAATGGTTCTTTGGGCTAGATTTTGTTGGACACCATGATAACCAACTTGTTATGGTTCTTTGGATCAGATCTTGTCAGACACTATGACATAGTTTCTATTGTAGACCACACTTAAGGTAGTGTTTAAGCTTATATTAAAGTTATGGAAATTGCTTAAATTGTGTGTTATGAAAAGTGAGAAGTTTATCCTCATAATGAATTGAATATCATACTGAGATGATATCTTTTCATATTCTTGAGAGCATAATGTGTTCTATAAATCTTCCCTAGCTAAGAGGGAGTGTTAAGGTTGTAGCTTCTATTGGATTGATTTTATCATGAGATACCTTATTGATGGTAAATCATCTTTAAGATAAATATGTAATATAAATTATATATAATATAGTATATATTACTATATATAATAATATAATAATATATTATATATTATATATTATTATATAATAATATAATAATATATTATATATTATATATTATATATTATTATATAATAATATAATAATATATTATATATTATTATATAATAATATATTATATATTATATATTATTATATAATAATATATTACATATATGGTTATTTATATTACTATTAAATATGTTAACTGGTGATGATTAATCATAGAGACATATCTTTTCATGAGACATGTCTCCTCCTCTCATATTTATATGAGATCCAAATTTGCATTTGGAAATCATCAATTACAATGACCATGTTAGTATATTTGCAGAAATGATCCAAGTTTTCAACACTAACTGGGTGCACCTATGGGGCAGTCATAGATTTTATTGGTGGCAATAAAATCTATAGCAAAATCATGTAATTATTGTGGTACAACATGTTCATCCCATTTGTATTTTTTCTCAAATTCTCGCCTTCCTAGCATATGGATATCATCTAAATCATCGTAATTGGTATGGTCCATGCACTATAGTAATTCCCATTTTTGCGTTTGTAGTTCATCTGGTGAAGTTGTCTTATTTTTGTTGTCTTCCCGGTCTATTTCCTTAATGGTGTCTTATGAGCTACATGTTACATGTCAAACTACATAGTTGTTCAAATTCATTTGGTCCCAAATGTCGACAGTTGCATCTTGTGTAAAACTTATATCTTTTTGAATGTTTCAAAAGCGCTTGTACAATAGTAACTTGCTCCAACAAAAATGTTTGGAAATGTTCAAAGTCTCTGTCTAGAATGTTGTAAAATTTGGGGTATATATTAATGATAGCTCTAACTTTTAACTCGTTCCATTTGTTCTTGTCACCGTGATGCATAGGTGAATGATCATGTTGATTCAAGCAATGATATTATTTCCAATTCTAGAGGCTGGTTCATATATGTTTGTAAGTAGCTTTTTTGTATATGTATTTCACTTGCTACTCAAGTAAGGCAGTGTAGTACCTTTCAACTTACATTTAGGTTGGCAAATGGTATATTGCATAGAACTAATGGCAATTTATGTAGTATATGGAAAGTTTCCTAAGCACTTATGTCTTGTCCTACTACTAGCTCCATCATAAACTTTCAGCATGCTCTTGCAATAGCCTCTTTCATCTGATCATCGGTACATATTCTTGTTAACATGTCCTTGCAGGTTTTAGATGTTTTTTTTCTATTTTTGCTGTGTATTTGTCTATATAGTTGAATGCTTGTTCCTTTGATGTTAAATCTTGAAAATCGATGTTTTCTCTCTATATGGACAACATTTTGAGATTGTGTACATTGGGTGTGTCATCATTTTTTGCAGGTTCATATTGTTTTTATGCCAAACTAGTCACATGTCAATGTTGAGCAAGGTTGTTCCTTCCAAGGTGCTTTATATTGACATTCTTTTGTTTGCCCTCATTTTCATAAGCATGTTCCCTCTCTACATTTCATGTGTCTTTCAACACAATTAAGTATTTCAGTGTAATCTTTGAACCTATCTATAGTGAGGATATCATTGGTTTATAGTACATAGGGATTGTCTCAAGCAAAGTAGTATATTAAGTTTCTCCTTTCAATTGGTTCTTGAGGATTCCAGGCATTGATGTACACATCAAAGAATTTTCCGTGCATCTTCCATAGCAGCATTCTTCTCCCAATCAAAGTTTTTCATATCTGGTGCATTTTTAATTCAAATAAACCCATGTACATGTGTTGTGCCTCAACTTTTTCATTCATACCTATACCAATATTCTTTTGCTCCAAATAGTTTTTCAATTGCTTCCTCACGGAATATCATAAAGCGTTGATGTAGGAACAAGGACATTGTGTGGGGGTTGTTTATTACATTTTCTAAGCAATACTTTCCTGACTATTGATGTATTGTGGTATTCCTACTAAGGATATTTTGTAAATCTGTTCATTTTGTGTCAGTTATGCTTAGTGTGAAGAATAGAATAGGTGAGCCCAGTTGGTGAATAATGTTTGAAATATCTATATGCCTTTTTTCTAATATGGTTTTGTGCCCCCTCATGGTACTTTCGTAATGAATAAGGTCCTCAACTAATTCTGTGTCAGGAAGCATATTCATGTGTTCTAGATCATCCATGCTTTTTGGAATGTTTTCTTCTGCATTTTTCTTTATGAAAAATGTTGCTAAGGTTTGGGTGTGATGGTACAACATTATGTTAAACACAAAATAATTAAATCTGAAATTTCTGCCAAATCTTTGGCCCTAAAATCTTACTAAGTGTACAATGTACTTGTGCATCTTGACCTCTTTAATTCAGGGTTGCATTTGAAGTTCTTCACCATATGGGAACAACATAGGAAATGCCATATCTAGTAGGCCCTTTGTATTATATTCCTTAATAGGTGATGTTACAATGTCAGGCCAATCAGTTGTATCACTGCTATGGTTAGCAAGGTCTAATGTTTGTTTGATAACATAAAGCTATCATTGCTCATAGTGTATAGTAGATACGAAGGATGATGTAATTGATAAGGCAATATTTGTAGTATCGTCGTCACTCTCTCCTTCTATTATATCATTTGGTGTATCATTTATAGTTCCAATGTTGTGAGTGGCATTCGACACATTAGTTTTATTCTCAGGAAGTTGCACGAGGTAGTCATTATTTATAATCACGTCTCTATATGGTGGATCATTTTTCATTTGCATTCCAATCTAAATCTTGAATTTTGTACGGAAGCTCTCTTGATATGTTCCTGATATCTTGGGGAAAACTTATAGTATGCCCTCAATATTTATATTTCCCTCCAATAGCATCTGTAACTTGCAAGATTACGTTGACCCTAGCTATGAGCATTTTCTCTACTTGTGTTAACCTTGCCGGGATGATTGATTGCTCACCTAAATCCATATTATTTTATTGTGAGAATCGGTGGGTACCGTATTCACTTTGATATCTTATGCACATTGTTGTTCAGTTTTTGAGTGGATTGTCATGCCTGGCTATAATTATTTGCAAATGTTGCATATTAATCGAGCACTTAGTGCATCTATTCTCTGCTGAAATCTTTCCAATGTCATTTTGAACTTGAGTTTGTCAGTGAAGATGTTTCTTAAATTTTCTTTTTTTTGTTGGACATGTTCCTTGATGGTTCTTTGTCGTTATTTTAGTTTTCTATGGGCACATATTTGTTCTTTATGTCTTGAGTAGTGTGCTCTGCTTCTTTCTTTGCATTGTTGTCTCTTGAGCTCATCATTGTCAGATGCATACAAGTTCTAATTTTTAGGGCAAAAGTTATTTTGTGATTTTCACCTAGCTAATCTAGTAGTTTATATGAATTGGAATGTAATTGTGGAATAGTTTTAGGTAATTTTTCATAGACATGGTCGAGCTGTTTGTAATAATGCAAAAGTTATTTTGACAGAGGAAAAGACTTTAACTTTTGAAAGAATATATAGGATTATTAATGGTAAAATTAACCATATTTATGAATGTAGTATGAATACATACTCGGTAAATATGCATACAGTAATAAAAGTACAAGTGTTGATTTAATGTGTATCTTAATCACATTATAGATAATGCATACATGGTGAAAGAAAAGATGTACAAAAGTCAAAGTCTACTTATAGTTTTGTAACATTGTAATATTTAGTTGCACATAGATACATATTCTTAGTGTACTATACATTGTTGCTCAAAATTTCCTATTGCCATTTCGTGATTCTATTTGGCTACTGTTCCTTTTGAGTTGGTTGGGTGATCTCATGTTTCAATATCATTCAGTTACACATATTTACATATTATTGGTAGTCTGTACATTGCTGCTCAAAATTTCCTATTGGCATTTCTAGATTAATTTTGTGAATGTGCCTTATCAGCTAGTTGTGTGATCTCATGTTTCATTAGTCATTTGTATGATTTTCTCTAAAAGCTTGTTAATTTCTACCACAAGGTCTAGCTATTCCACATTGACGATGTTTTCCTTCAATCGCTCTTCATTATTATATGTCTCAACCTGACATGTCAAGGTAAATATGAACTTCTTATTTAATACACCCCTAATAACTTGTTGTGCTTTGTCTTCTATTTCATTTTTGCCTTCTAGTTCTAGCAATGCATTTGTAGGCATGCTGAATAGTTGTGTTTCTCCTCCATCAAATGTCATTTCCTAGAGCTCACCAATGTAGCATTATAATTGCATACAAACATGGGGACATGTGCCCACCCTCTTTTCCCCACATCCCAGAGACAGGGATGCACAGGTGACTTGGGGACTCTATTTCCCCATCCCCAATGGTGCCACTATATTCTGCCGCCTCCGTCAAGGTTGGGGGGTCATCTTGGTGTTGACTATTGCTAATTTGAATATTTATGCTCAATATTTGATGTTCCAATTCAATGTGATGTTCAATTGTTTACTCTTTTACATCTTTGTATCTAACTGTCTATATGGTCCCACCCTTAAGCCCCACAAAACCAACTTGGAAGGAAATTAGAGGATGGATGGATGATTCACCCCTATGTAGGAGTAGTGTTATAGGGTAAGTTCTTTCAATAATACATTTTGTTATTTATATATATATATCATCCCTAAATATACCATGGAATTTAGACCCTCCATGATAGACCATAGCTTAGTACCTACTTCCCTTTTTTGATAGAATAGAAATCACATGGATTGAATTGAATGGAAAGAAGACAATATGAACACTTCTACTAGAATATTATGGCAATCAATTATCTTATATTGTATTGCTTACAGAAATAGATTTGATTTTTGCAACATATTGATATATAGTTTATCTCCAATTTCAAATAATATAATTGGCTTATGCATATTGATCTTCCCTACCCAACCTAACCTAGCCAACTATACTAACAACTGGGAATAGGTGGAATTATAACTAGCATTGCATACATTCCTCCAATTCTCCATCTATTGTTGTATCTACTATAAAATAGGGGTTATCCATTGCATTTTGTAAATTATTTGATGTAAAATAGGGGTTATCCGCTACAATCCATCACCTATTCGCTATTGGAGAAGTGTGAATTGGAGTGGTTTTAGTTGGTGATTATTGATAGGACTATTCGGTGTTGAAAAAGTAGAGTAGTCTCTATCCTCTGTAGGATTCTTTTACTATCCATAGGGGTTATCCATTTTTATCCACTCTATTGTTTCATATCTAGCATTTTAAGTACCATATGTATAGTATATAGTATATACAACCCCTCTAGTCTAGTCCTCTGTCATAGTCCCCAAATTAAGGCTCCTTTATCCCTCCATCCCAAAAAATTGTCCCCCCATTCTGTCATCCCCCCATATGCTAGGGAGATGTAACTATGTGTCATTGTATGAGGGGTTGGACTAGGTGTTGTAATCTAATTGATAGACTTAGTCATTTAGAGGTTTTGTCATTGTTGGCAACACTTGTGAAGAGAACTTGATCAGTCGTATGGAACAAGTGGTAAGGCATGAAAATGTCATCTCTAACTCACACCTAAATAGTCTGAGTTAGAGAAGATATAGAGGCCAAAGTAAGACTATCCACACATGAAAAGGTTGCTAAGTGAAGGTAGCATGCATAGCAAACAACCAAGCGAAAGGAACAATGTAAAGGTCAACAAGCAAATCTGTCTTGGACATCATGAAGGACATCAAGCTAGAAACCCATGATTGTCTAGTCATGCAAAAGGTAAAAGTGCAAGTTATGTTGCATTCATTAGTGATGGGAATGAAGATTGAGGAATAGTTGGAAGAATTTTATTTTGAATTCTTCCTAGCAAGTATGGACCCTCGAAGGAATGCAACATTGTGACTTTTGTATGAACACACTACATTTGTCACTACTACAATAGGGAGCAATGCTAGTAGTAGGGGTGAGAATTCAAAATTTTAATTTTAAGTCTAAGACTTCTAAGTGAAGTCAAAAGAGAAGTATAAAATAAGATAAGATAGGAGGAGAAAAGATTGGATTTCCAAGTGATTAATAGTGCTAGAGAGAGTCAAGCTAAGAGGAATCTTGAGAGGAGAAGAGGAGTGACAAGAGAAGACATCCTCAACAAGGTTCTATGCTTTGGAAATCTTGGAAGAAGTCTCCACCATAGAACAACACAGGACATTGAGTGTAAGAGCCAAAAGAGCCAAGTGCACCAGTGATCAGAATTTGAGAATCGCAGAGCCAAGAGAAGGTAGAGCACAATTACAAACTAGTCAAGAGAGAAAATCAAAGATCTATCTCAAGCTAAGTTAAGTAGCAAAATTATTAGATCACTTTTCTATCATTTACCTTTGCATCAGTAAGTTTCATCGAGGGTGAACCCTAGCAGGTCCTTTGTATAAAGCCCTTAACAGGGTGACACGTTAACTTGTGTTCCAAAGTCCTTTAACCAAGCTACTCCTAACAAGGAAAGATCTTAATAGGTATCACTAAAATCCATTAAGAGAATGGAACCTTATAGTGTCATCGTAATCTTATAGTATGGATAAGCTCTTGAATGGGTGCACTTCAAAAGAATGCAAATTCATGAGGATCAGTTCACACAGTATGATTTTTACCCATGTTGGGTTTCCACAAGATAAATTGTGTGTTATGTGGACCATGTACTTGTAGTTGCATTCATAAAATTTGTTGTCACATTTTGCACAGTACCAATACCATTCTTTGTTTTCATTTTGGGTCATCTTTTTCTTGCATTGCTTCCCCCTCATTTGGTTGGGGCAAGCCGGATAAGACAGCTTGTCTATCACCAATCATCATTCTTATTACTGGAGGAGGCAAAAAATTGTATCTAACTAATGTCTCACTAGAATCCTTGACATTTTCATCAAACCATGTTTTCAATTGTTCTATCTCTAGTGTTTGTACATTGATCATTATGTGTGTGTTACTAATGGTGTTGAATAATTTTCTACTAAATTATGTGACATGCCCACCCTTCATCACAAGAATTGTGGTGTCTTGCAAGTAATACCTTTCTTGTAATTGGCTACCCATCTATTCAGGTGTTGGTCCCCAGAGTGTTACATCAATGAGCATACATTGGTTGTACACCTATCACAACCCCTATGACATCAATCACAAAGTTGTCTAACATGTTTGCAATTGAATCTAGTGGTGTGAATGAAAACTGATGGCTTGGGATGGTGTGGTCATCTTCACAAGGTACTAGTTGTGTGTTTTCTTGCAATGTTAATGTCACATCTAGTCCACTGTTTAGTTTGTTGTACATCCTACTTGTGAATTTTATCATCCCTCTAGATATGTTATACTTAGAGCTAACCTATACTTTCTCATAGTAGCTTTTGGCCAAGTCATTAAAACTACACACACAATTTCAATTATGTCACTATTTATAATAGAAAAATTGAACATTTGGCCTAGCACTATTTTCTTATTGTAGTAAGTATTTCCTTTTTCATAGTTACACGAACCTTGAAACTCCATCGTGGATGGTACTATATTTGGTATCTCTTTGAGGGGTCATGGCAGTGAGGCTAAAACAATGTTTTCATTGTTTATGAATATCTTATGGCATTTCAACTATTCTCCCTTCATTTTTTTGCTCCAGTGTGAGTTTCATTGGTGTTCCAATTATGTCATGGGTTGTAGTTATCAAATCTAGTGCAAGAATGATAATCCACTTTCATATTGACACAACATCAAAATACTAATGTTAGATTGTTCAATGTTGTAAGAATAGGATGCAAATGTGTTAATGTGTATGACTTTTATTTTCTTACTATGCTTCATTTGTTGTAGAACAATTGTATTCTCTCATCTATATTATTGAGCCAACTATAATTTCTCCTAGAGTGATGCTCATTGTACATTATAGCTAGCGAAGCTTGGTGCACATGTGTACCATCAAAATGTCTAAACAATAATGTTCTATTTCCACCAAGCCTTGTCAAATTTTACTGATTGACCATGTAGGTGAGGCAATTTTGTGTCCATCAATCAATTGATGTATAGCATATGGTGTGAGCATGGCCATCATGTATGGTGCTTTGGATTAGTTGGTTTCTCTAAAATTCAAAGTGGATGAAACCACATTACCAAGATTTAGTTAGAAGTTCCTTTTTTGTAGAAATCATGATGACTACAACATGTATTATGTCACAATAGTTTGCATTTGTGAGCAATGGCTGATTCTAGTAGGTGTTTTTCTCAATTTTACATATATGTTATTTAAAATAGAAAGATTAAGTTTTAGGATTACATATTTTTATATGGAATGTGCTACACATACACATAACAATTGTACCCAAGTAAACTCACTTGCAACTATGAGAAACTTTTTCTATGAAAAATTTAGTTGTGCATTGTATTAAGGCAAGTTTTGGGAACAATATCCATTTTGAAATGCAAATTAATCTTAATTTTTAGTAAAGTAGTAATCATTACATAGTAGATACATTGTTGAAGCAATCTAATATTTGACTAAGATTTAATATGTATTACGTAAGTGCTTGTTACATATCTACAATTAGCCACACAATTGTTTACAAGAATCTCACAATATAAAACTACACAATATTGTTTCTGAATTTTGCTAAGATTGAATACATATTCACATATGTGCTTGTATCTATAAATATGGGGGTTATTTCAATTACATATCTACAATTATGAATACAACTATCTACAATTATTTACATGCACCATAGAATCTAGGGGTTTCATAATGTGGTTTAATATCTTAGCCATTCCTAGGTGGTCATGCCCTATTTACGTACTCATTATGTAACACCCCCTTTTCTGGGCCATAGCTAACAACTAGCACATCATTGAAATATAGCTACTACTTCACATTCATGAGAAGGCAATTATAGCAGTAATGTTCATGCAAAAGAGATTAATAGTTACAATCAATTTAATTAAAATATCATGAACTAAAAATTGAAGGCATCATCGTTAAATCTAAATAGAGGATTTAAGTTTTTTATACCCTAAATTATGGAACCAAAATCCAACTAGGGAAGCATCTGCAAACCCCAAGTTACTCCACATATACCTCTTAAGGCACAAATAGTTATACCATTCTATCGTAATGAAAAATACCATTTATGGCATGAAATACCATTGTATGATAATTACAATACCATTTAGGGCATCAATTACCATTTTATCATCATTTTTCTTTCCTATTGATAATTATGTCAATAACATATAGTTAGAAGATAGATTAATTTTGGTTATTCACATAAAAGCACAGTTATACCATCCATCAAGTAGGCCTATCTCAAGCATATAAGTATATTTCATGTTTAATTGGATGATCAACTAGTCTAACTATTTACAGTATTAATCAATCTATTATATCTTCAACTTGTAATTTTCAAATATCATAAAAGTAAAATACATGTTACCAATAGATATTGAATGCATAACTTATCTCTATCATGTGCATGTCTTGGCATCTGGTAGAGAGGAGAACATTGTTAGGGGGTTAACCTCCCAACCACAAACCCTTAATATCCCCACACAATCTCATCCAAGAAAGGCCCCCTCTACCCAAAAATAGACATGGAACACTTATCCATCCACTGAGCATCCTAGTATGAGAGTGTCAATCCCATCTCTCAATTAGGCATCTAGCTCTGATAAACATTGGACTTCCATGAGCTAACTCTTGTCAGTTAAGTATCTTTTTTTATTTTAACCTTAAAATTACTATTATTAATGGCTCCTTACTTTTCATGCATGAATGATTCCATGTTTCAATGATTTTCAACTCACCCTTCATCCCAACTAAGATCCCCTGGATGAACTATTTGGGTGTATTCTTAAGTGTTCTTTCTGAATTATAGTCATAATCAATTTCTTCTATTCCTTTTGCACTTATCAGAGATTTGTGAAGTTGTTAGAAATGCTTTAGAATAACTAAGAGGGGGGGTGAATTAGTTATTCAAGGTCCAAGTGTCCAATTCAAACTTTTTCGTCAAGTAAAGTGAGCCTAATAAACTATTCATTCATCCAAGCTTAAACTTTCCTACTTAGCAAGTTACTGTAAATCAATATGCAAGCATAACACATGAAGAATAAACACATAACATAGTAGTTTAGATGGAAACCCAATTTGGAAAAAACCACTAATAACATGCTATTCAATTCTTACTCTTTTGAAGTGATGTCTTGTGAAAGGCATGCCCTATTAAAGGCTACAACACACTATTAAATGTGACCTGGTTAAAGGACTTAACCACCCTATTAGAAGTGGGCCTGGTTAGAGGACTTTATAACATTCACTTGGAATGCCACCCTATTAAAGGATTTACAAATAGTTGTTAAACCAACCTCAGTCCATAGGATTTTTACCCTAACTAATACAATTGCTAGAGAGTAACAATAAGGGGTTTTGAACTGATTATAGCATACAACTTATCTTGCAAATTTTAGATCACTCTTAAGCTCATAATATTGTATAGCTTTCAGTCTCTGTAGTTCTGATAGCTTGTCCTCCTTTCAAGCTTTGTCTCCTTGAGTCTCCATGCTCAATGTACTAGTGCAATCCTCTCTTTCTGACCACTAATCAAAGTAGAATCTTTTTGCTCTATTCTTCCTTCTCCTAGATGCCTTCTCCTTAACACCCTTCAACCACTTTGCAAGTTGGCATACCAGCAACTCTTGCTTCTTGGACAATGACTCCTTAAATAAAAGTCTGGAATTGCTTTTCCCACTTGATTCTTCCCTCCTTTAATTTTAGTTTGAATGGATTAGGTAGGATGCATTGAATCTAACCCACATTTTATTTCTTCTAGAAACATCATGAAGAATTCTGTTGAATTCACTCAAAAATGGCTTACATAGAATTATGTGCCACCAGCTCATCATCCTTATCCTTCAACTGGTTCACAGAATTCAAGGTAATAACTTTTTCAACTCATATCTAGCAAATCTTTGACTTTTCCAATAATGTAGCAGCTCGACACTATTGAAATTATATTGCTTGGCACATACTGTGTTACTTAGCACCAACTACATTTTGCTGATGCTTGGCACCTACTATGGATTCACTCAGCATCCGCTAAGATTTTCTGAAACTCGGCACTCACTAATGAACTTAGTTGAGCTTTGCAATAAACCTTGTTACAACTTATTCTTCCAATATTTCTAAGTATGGTCAACCTCTGTATCTTCAAGTATATTGTCAATACATCATTTTCCAATGTCTTAATTGATCCTTCCACTTCATTACAAAACTATAACTCAACCTTTCCCTTAGGTGCTTTTGTTACATCATGTTTATTAAATCCTCTTCATCAATCAACTAAGTAATAGTACTTGGATCTTATAAGCAATTTCCATTCTAGCAAATAGTAGGTTTGACATCAATGACAAAACAATGATTGAAAATATTATTCATCAACAATCTCCCTCTTTTAATCAATCTTCTTCTTACAATGATCTTTTCAGTTAAATTTCCAACAATTTCCCTCTTTGGCATTGATGGGAAACCAAACTGATCAACCATCAGACCAAACTAATCAACCAAGTTATCAAAATGCTAACTAGGTTAGAACAATAAGTCAAATACCAAAAAGAAAACTATATTCAAAACTATTCATTCTATCAGCGACATAAGTTCTTTGACTCCCTCTGAATTCTTTTGCCAATAGACTATCTTCTCCTTATTTGTTCTACGATACTTTTGATTAATTCTTGTTTGCACTATTTTCTCCCTCTAAGTTGCTATTTCCCTATGCATATTTGAACCATTCTTTTTCTTTTTTGACTCCCTCTTACATTCTCTCCCTCTGTATGCATTGCTAATCTTCTACTATTCTGATATGAGCTTCTCCATTCTTCTCCCTCAACTATTGATTAGTTTCTTATTACTTCTCCCTCTTTGACAACAATGCCAAAGACATACTATTTTAGCATCTTAACATGCAAGTGTAGCTTTTGCAGGTACTCCAATTTCTCCCTTTATCACCTTGCATGGGACTGATTTGAAACTTCAACACTTTAATTATGTCAAGAAAAATCCTAAAGTAAGTATCCTCTGCATCAATGTAATATTTCAACTATCAACTCATTTGATGTAGGGAAATCTTTGTTGTTACTTAAGTAGCCTTAGCTAGGGGTATCACCCTTAACTTACCTCTAAGATAATCAAAAGCATCTTTGGGTAATGCTTTTGTAAAGATCTCAGCAATCTATTCCTTTGAACTAACATATTCCATCCTCACTTGTTTGTCTTCCACCAATTCTCTTACATAGTGATACTTAATTGCAATATGATTTGTTTTGGCATGCATCATAGGATTCTTTGACATGTTGATGGAACTTGTGTTATCATAAAAGAGTATCACAAGTTCAATTACTCCTTTCCTCATATCGCATAACAAATGTTTGATCCATACAATATTAGTGTAGTTGATAGCAGTAGCAACATATTTAGCTTTTGCTATGGACTGTGAGGTACAACTTTTCTTTTTGCTGGTCCAAGTGATCAATCATTTCCTTAAGAAAAGGGCTCCTTCGCTGGTGCTTTTTTTGTCATCAATATTACCTCCCCAATCTACATCAGTGTAGGCTCTTAACTCAAACTTTTCACTCCTCTTGTAGTACAAACCAAAGTCATCAGTTCCTTTTAGATACCTCAGTATTTTCTTTACTGCCATCAGATGATTTTCTCTTGGATTTGCAAAAAAATTTGCCACTATTCCAACTACTAATGCAATGCTTGGTCTACTATGTACAACATACTGCAACTTTCCAATCATTGATCTATACATTGTTTGATTTACTTCAGCCAACTCATCATTCTTGGATAACTTATATCATGTTACCATTAGTGTACTGACTAGTTTTAAGTCTTCTAATCCAAATGTTTTAAGTATCTCCTTGATGTATTTTTATTGGGTCACAAATATGCCTTGATTTAGTTGATATACTTGCAAACCAACAAAGAATTTAATTTCTCCAAACATTGACATTTCAAACTCATGTTTCATTTAATTAGCAAAATATTTGCGTAAGGTATATTTTCCTCCAAATATTATATCATCAACAAAAATTTTAGATATCAAAATGTCTTTACCCTTTTCTGCCTTGATATACAAGTTTCTATTGTCATATGTTCTCTCAAATCATATCTTCACAAGATATTTATGCGGTCTCTCATACCATGATCAAGGTGCTTGCTTCAAACCATAGAGTGTCTTATGCAATTTCCAAAGCATATCCTTGTTGTTGTTATCAACAAATCCCTCTAGTTTTTCTATGTAGACTTCCTCTTCCAGTATACCATTCAGAAAAGTAGACTTTACATCTATTTGGTAAACTTTGAAACCTTTGTAAGTAGCATATGCAAGTAGTGTTCTTACTCTTTCCATTCTTGCAACAAGGGCAAATGTTTTCCCATAATCTAGTCCTTCTTCTTATGCATAACCTTTACAAACTAGTCTACCTTTTTTTCTTGTTATCTTGCCATTCTCATCAATTTTGTTTCTAAACATCCATTTGGTACTAATTACATTCTTATCAGCTGGTCTAGGAACTAGGGTCCAGGTTTTGTTCTTCTCAAGCTAGTCTATCTCCTCCTCCATAGCTTTATGCCAATTATCATCTTGCAGTGCATCTTTCACTATTTTGGGCTCAATCTTTCTCAGTAGACATGATTCATTCCTTAGTCTATTCCTTGTCATTGGTCTAGCATCCTTGTCACCAATGATTTGTTCTGTAGGGTGATGTCTTCTAACATACTTGGTTTTGTCCTTCTTTCCACATTTGGTCCTTCAGTTTCAGGATCACTTTGCACATTACTATTTGGTATTTCATCATCTCTCCCATGTGTACTATTTTTAGAGTTATAATATACATTATCTTCATTCTACAACTCATCTTCTAAATTTAGCTCAGCATTCACTAGTTGTGACTCATCTAATACTAAAATTTGTTGTTGATTCTCAACTTGATTAGTAGTTTCATCTTTGGTTGGTATACCTTCATAGAAGTATACAAAGGATCTATAATATTTTGGTTTCCTGGATTCATCAATTTGGACTTCTGCATGCTCATCAAATTTTACATTTGCACTCTCCACAATCTTGTTAGTGTTAGTATTCAAACAATTATATGCCTTACTTCTAGTGGAGTATCCAAGGAATATGCCTTCATCACTCTTTGCATTAAACTTGCCATTTCTAGTATCTTTAAGAATATAGCATTTACAACCAAATACTTTGAAATGTTTTACATTAGGTGAGTGACCATACCATAATTCAAAAGGTGTTGCATTTGTTCCTTTCTTGACTTAGACTCTATTCAAAGTGTAAACTACAGTACTAACAACTTCTCTCCAATACTTTAGAGCAACATTTTTCTCCATCATCAAGGTTCTGGCATAGTCTATCACTAATCTATTCCTTCTTTCAGTAATGCCATTCTGAAGCGGAGTTCTTGGTGTTGATGTTTGTCTCTTGATTCCTTTATCATTACAAAATATCTCAAATTCTTTTGATATAAACTCTCCTCTTCTGTTTGGCCTTAAGCTCTTTAGACTCTTTCCTATTTCCTTCTCAACTCTGGCCAAATACCACTGAAACATTTGAAATACATCAGATTTTTGCTTCAAAAACATGGTAGTCATCATCCTGGAGTAGTCATCCACAAATAACATTACATATATATCTCCTTGGTAGCTTTGTACTTCTATTGGACCACATAAATCTCTATGGACTAGTTCTAGTACTTCTTTGAAAGTGTATGTTTTTCTTTTGAAACTAGATTTAATCATCTTTCTTAGTTGACATTGTTTGCACATTGTGTTTTTAGGCTTCTTTATCTTAGGCAAACCTTTGACTTTCTTCTTTTTGCTAATGCTAATCAGATTATCAAAGTTAATATGATACAGTCTTTTATGTCATAGCCACACATGATCAAGTCGAACAATAAGACAAGTTGCATCTTCCATATATAGGTAAAACAAATTACTCCTAGTTTGTTCACCTTTTCCTATTGGATTTCCATCAATGTCATAGATTTTGGTAGTTTTGTTTCCAAATTCTACTTTGCAACCTACATTACCTAACTGTGATACACTTAACAAATTGTAGTTTAATCCTTCAACATAGTATGCATTATTGCACAAAATTTTCTCTATAAGTTTAATGGAAACTTTTCCTTTGATTTGACATGGAGCATCATTTCCAAATCTAACACTATTTCCATCATATTGACTAAAGGTAATAAACTTTCTTTTTTTCCTATCATGTGATGTGAGCATCCATTATCTATGATCCACTTGTCATTTTTGTTCACATAGGTTACTAGTTTTTTTGCTTCATCTTCTTTTGATTCATCCTTCATGGCCACATAGGCTACTTCATCATCATTCTCATTAGAATATTCTTCAACAATGTAGCATCTTTTTCCTTTGTCCTTGTAATCTAAGCTATCATCTTCTCTTTTGTTCTTGTACTTGTTTCTGTCTTTGTAGTTCTTCTATGTACACCTTGCAGCAATATGCACTACTTCATTGCCATTAAAACATATGATAGGCAGCTTACCTTTGAATTTACCTTTGCCTCTATGAAATCTTCTAGCTAATAGTGCTTCCAATTTTTCAACATCTTCCTCATTTTTGCTGCTATTACTAGATGCATGTTTTCCTTTTTACTCTTCTTTGATTTCACCTCCTTAGTTTCTTTCAATGTCAGCTTGGCCTTGAAAGTAGATTCAAGATTCTCAAGTCTGTAGTTATCAAAATTGGACAATTCAAATGCAGTAAGTCTTCCGACCATACCTTCAAAGGTTAGTGTGTTTCCTAGTACACACCTCAACTCTTGGATGGCTAAAACTCTAATAGGATAGATAGGGAGTAGGGTTCTCAAGTATTTTCTATTGATAGTATCATCTTCCAATTGACCACCCAAACTTCTTATTGCACTTACCACTTCTTTCATTCTAGTAGCATATTGAGCAGCATTTTTGACTTCCTCCATTTTCATGTCATCAAACTTTCCTCTAAGGGTTTCTCTTTTTTCTCTTTGAACATTTTGATCTCCTCCATAGATATCTAATAGGGGTTTCCACATCTTGAATGCAATATCACATCCTTTCATGTCATCAAATTCAACATAGCTGAGTGTAGAGGCAATCTCCAGCATTTCCTAATTGTGCTCCTTCCTTTTGTTCAAATCATCTGCAGAGAGTGATCCAACTAGATCTACATATTCCACTCCAATTGAGATTTTTGCATCATCACCTATTGATCCAAGGTGTAGTTTCATTAGACTTTTCCATCCAACAAAGTTATCTCTATTCAGCTTGGGAACTTCTCTCTTGGACATCTTGATCTTCCTGCTTCTAGTACCTTTAAACTAAATTAGTAGATGGCTCTAATACCAATTGGTATAAATTCTTTAGAATAATTGAGAGTGGGGGTGAATTAGTTATTCAAGGTCCAAGTGTCTAATTCAAACTTTTTCATCAAGTAAACTAAGTTTAATAAATTGTTCATTCATCCAAACTTAAACTTTCCTACTTAGCAAGTTACTGTAAATCAACATGCAAGCAGAACACATGAAGAATCAATAATAACATAGTAATTTATGTGGAAACCCAATTTGGAAAAAACCACCAGTAACATGCTACTCCATTCTCACTCTTCTGAAGTGATGCCCTGTGAAAGGCATGCCCTATTAAAAGCTACAACACACTATTAAATGTGACCCAGTTAAAGAATTTAACCACCCTATT
This sequence comes from Cupressus sempervirens, assembly GCA_028749045.1. NCBI lineage: Eukaryota > Viridiplantae > Streptophyta > Pinopsida > Cupressales > Cupressaceae > Cupressus > Cupressus sempervirens. The sequence continues at coordinate 532,159,491 of CM053791.1, read as the reverse complement.
AGATGTGGGCCTAGTTAGAGGACTTTATAACATTCACTTGGAATGCCACCCTATTAAAGGATTTACAAATGGTTTTTGAACCAACCTAAGTCCATAAGATTTTTACCCTAACTCATACAATTGCTAGAGAGTAACAATAAGGGGTTTTGACCTAATTACAACATACAACTTATCTTATAGATTTTAGATCACTCTTCAGCTCATAACATTGCTTGTCTTTTAGTCTCTGTCATTCTGACAGCTTGCCCTCCTTTCAAGCTTTGTCTCCTTGAGTCTCCATCTCAATGTATGAGTGCAATCCTTTCTTTCTAGCCACTAATTGAAGCAGTGTCTCTGTGCTCTATTCTTCCTTCTCCTAGATGCCTTCTCCTTGACACCCTTTAACCACTTCACAATTTGGCACACCAGAAACTCTTGCTTCTTGGCTTGTGACTCCTTAAATAGAAGTCTGGAATTGATTTTCTCTCTCAATTCTTCCCTCCTTTAATTTCAATTCAAATGGATTAGGTAGGATTCATTTAATCTAACCCACATTTTGTTTCTTCTACAAACATCATGAAGAATCCTCTTGAATTTTCTCAAAAATGGTTTACATAGAATTCTATGTCACCAACTCATCATCCTTATCCTCCAACTCATTCAAAAAATTGAAGGTAACAAATTTTTCAGCTCAGATCTAGCGAATCTTTGACTTTTCTAATAATGCAATAGCTCAGCACTATTGAAATTTTGGTGCTTAGCACATACTATGTTACTTGGCACCAACTACATTTTACTAATGTTGGGCACCTACTATGGATTCACTTAGCATCAACTAAGATTTTCTAACACTCAACACTCACTAATGAACTTAGTTGAGCTTTGTAGTTAACCTTGTTACAACTTATTCTTCCAATGTTTCTAAGTATGGCCAACCTTTGTATCTTCAAGTATATTGTCTTTACATCTTTTACCAATGTCTTAACTAATCCTTGCACTTCATTACAAAACCATAACTCAACCTTTCCCTTAGGTGCCTTTGTTACATCATTTTGATTAAATCCTCTTCATCAATCAACTAAGTGATAGTACATGGATCTTATAAGCAATTGTCATTCCAACAAATAGCAGGTTTGACATCAATGACAAAACAATGATTAAAAACATTCTTTATCAACAATCTCCCTCTTTCAATCAATCTTCTTCTTATAATGATCTTTTCAATCAAATCTCCAACAAAAGTATGATCTATTGCATTTTATTATGCTTGTTACACTTATCTCAGGGACATATGAATAAGCGTCCCTATATAAGGTGTATTTTGTAGATTTGGCTAAACAAAATATTAATTCTAAGTGAAAATCACAAACAATAAGCTTTAACTAATTATTTAAACTAATGGATGCATCTTTCAATGGATATTAGTCTAATATGAAGTAAATTTTTCCATCGAATTAGCATTTTGATTGGATATCAAAGCTTTAAGAAAAGGGGTCTTACTCATTTACATACTCACCCATTAGGTAGCTACCTTATTCTCATGATCATAACACCCAAGCCATGAAATAAATTTAGATGCATATATATTTCAAACTTCACATCAAAAGATTCAAACATGGAAATTCAAAACATGACTTGGAAATGTGCTTTATCTTGAGTCAGATTTTATAGCTTCTTGTCATATTCTATCAATACAACTTTCCAATGGCTCTGCACAGGGGTATTGTAATGCCTTCCCCTAGATCGCATTTTTGTTATCATTGTCTAACTCTTTTAGGGCTAGTTTTAGGTTGATGGTTAGTAACATTATTTTGAGACTATCAGATATTGTGTTATGGATTCAGTTGATATGTGATGAGATTACTTAGACTCTACATTTCATGTATGCATGATGATTATTACATTATTTTCAATTATTGATGATGATTAAATAGATGGTTTATTCTGTGTGTTTTCTCATGGATACTTACCCCATACTTGCATGTGTATGGTGTGCATATTTTTTTTCTATCTATATGGCGTTTCTGATGTGGTTAAGGAAGGGAGTCATAGTCACCTACTAATCGGGATTTACACGATGCACCACTTCCTGCCATTGCCTGTTTAGCTTAGCATATATATATATATATAGTATGTACATGCATGGTTTTCATGCAGGTTTCAAGTACTGGATATCGACTTTTCTGAATTGCCAGAATGAGCGTACCCTATCGCATTATCTCAATGGTAAGAGAGGGGAGATAAATTTTCAAGTCCAAATCCCAACCCTTTAAGCCATTTGTCCTAATTGAAAATTAGGACAAGTATCTAAGTTGAGTACCCTTTGAATTTGTCAGATGATGTAATTAGTGATATTAACCCTTTTGGTTTGATTTTGTATGTGTTTTGCTATAGTGGATTTTTCGTATTGTATTTTATGAGTCTTTGGTGTATTTTCTATTAATTAAGCCTAATTAAAAGATTTAATTAATGGTTTAATTTAATGGAAAATTAATATGGTATTTTAATATTTATTTTATTTAATTAATTAGAAAATTAATTAAATTAAATAATTAAATTTGAAGATAAAAGTTATAATTTTAAAGTTGGAATGTGATAATATTTATTTAAGTTAATAAATATTTTAACAATTAAGTTTCGAAAATGAATTTAAAAGTGGAAAAGATATTAAAATTATTAAAAGATTATAGGTTCCATGATGTGTGCATGTGATTAAAATATAAATATATTAAGATAAAACAAGTGGAGTTATTAAAGTGATTGCATAAGATTTAAAAATTAATAAATTAAATTGAAAAGAGTAAAGTGAATATTAAATTAATTAATGTGAATTATTTTAATATTCATTCACATAGGAGTTTGCGAATTCTCAGGAGTTGTCATGTAGACAACACAGGAGTTTGCACTCTAATTATGCACGTGTTGTCAACAACACCGGAGTTAACGCACAAATTAAGCACATGGTGTCTACAACCTTATGACTCATCTAGAAGGTTGGAAAAGACTCATGCTTGGTTGTCAACACCCTCTAGTTGTTTCTAGAGACATTCTATGTGCTTCTTGAGAATTTTTTATATTGAGGCACTCCTAGAAGCTTAGGGAGAGCATTTGGAGTGTGTTTGGAGGACCCAAGAATGTTGGAGAATAAAGGAGCTTGCTCTGTAGATTCTGAGGAGAAGTGATTTAGCATCAGTGTCCAGGTAGACACTTGTGATTTTGCTTATGTTATTTTTGCATCTTGCACTTCCTGTCTTCTTTGTGTCTTCTGAATGCTTACTGGGGATTTTGCATATCTTGTTTGCATGCTTTTGTTATGGGTAGTTAAATTCTAATTAAGAATTTTCATATGCATAGATCTGATGAAATTATGGGGCTAGGGTTAAAATTTATAATCAAACCTAGTAGAAGGATTAATGGGTAAATTTAGAGAACAATCATTTTAAAGGGAAAATTCTTAATTTAAAGAATTAGAAAGCCCTTTTTGTGTACAAGTTATATTTATGTTCTCCTTTTAAATATGTAAAATCTGCATATATTTATATATGTGTGTGTGTGTGTGTGTGAGTGTGTGTGTGTGTGTGTGTGTGTGTGTGTGTGTGTACATATATACATATATGTACATATGTGTATATACATATATACATATATGTACATATGTGTATATACATATATACATATATGTACATATGTGTATATACATATATACATATATGTACATATGTGTATATACATATATACATATATGTACATATGTGTATATACATATATACATATATGTATAAATTTATTTAAACTGCAATGGAAAAAGCATTTTAAATTCCAAATCGCGCATGTTAAACGTTTTATATAAAAAATGTTATAAAAAAAAAAATCATATATATGAGAGGGGCGGGTTACACCCCCCCATACCCTAGCACCTTTTAAATGGTCACAGAGTACCTATGCACGCAATGTACCTATGACAGAGCATTGATTGCTTAAGCCGCAGGGTACCTGTGTACGAAGAGTACCCGCAACAAGTGACAATCGCGTCAGCGATGTCTTTTAAAATTGAATATGTTTTTTAAAATAAAAAAAACATTTATATATATGTGAATGTGGGTTAATTTATATATGTTGTGAATCAATAAGTGGTTAAATGTTACACTAAGATAAGGGACAGGGTTACGGGAAGTATGAGATTTAGGTGTAGTGTTGGAGTATTTGGAGTACAACTATGGTCAAATTTGGGATATATGTTATACAAATGACTCGAATAGTGGAAAAATTAATTCATGAAAGGGAAGTTATAAGTCCCAACACAACAATTCAGATGATGTTAAAAGTGTGAAAGAATATATAAGAGTCAATTTTATGAAAATTATTTCTCCATGATGATGTGAGAACATTATATATTGTTGAATTTTTAATAATGTTAATGCAATTTTTATTGCAATGATTAAGAATTGTAATCAATAAATCTCCCTATCATTAAGGAATATATTTAGACTTATGATTTTCTTTCTTAATTAATATATTTAGTAGCCACATCCATTGAAGAATTTTTCGTACAATAATAAATATATTTTGTCTTTTTATCTTCTCCATGAAAGTTACATTGAACAACGGGGAAATAAAATTTCTAATACAACTAATTAGAAGTAAAAATTTGAAACCAAAGACAAGAATGAACTATATAAAAAATATATATCTATGATGGTGTAAATACATATCACATTCTTCAATGATTAGGATTCTTTTGTGACCTTTATTTGAACAATCATTGTGAAATACTTCTTTCATCATTGAGGGAAACTCATCCACTTTTGTAGATGTGTCACACAGAAATTTTTATGCATCTTCCATATGCATTTCTTCCATTTCCTCAACATAGTCAATTGGAAATATTGCTTCTCTACAACTTTAATTATAGTTGTGTGTGCCTCTTTATTTGAGATCATTGAAGTAGTTAGGCTCTAGTATCCAACAATGTTTGATTCTCTATTCAAGGTATCCATAACTCAAATAGTTACCTACAAACATATAAACAAAAATCAACATATGGAAATAATCATAATGAAAAAGTATTAATAGTTAACATAAATTCTTTCAAATGAATAATGTTCAAAATATATAAATATTTTGAAACATGCAAATATAAAACTATTATGAAACATACAAATCTAAAACATGGAAACCAAAAGTATTTTGAAATATGCAAATCTAAAACTAATGTAAAACATGGAAATGTAAAACTAAATTGAAACTTGCACATTAAAAATCTGCAAAAGAAATGTATTATCAAATATCTAAAATCAAACATACAAGGCTAAACTATATGAAACTTTAATCTACTCCTGTTCAAAAACTCTAATTGCTCCAATAATCTCCATCTCTTCCTCCCTGCAAAAACACAAAATGAAAATGAAATGAGGAGCATTTGTTTTATAATTTATGAGAGAACCCTCATATCCCCAATAGATGTCTTTTGACATTCCATGAATTTATTTCAAATTCCCCCACTCCTCACCATAAAAAGAAAGCATGAATGTGCATGGAAAAATATATTTAACAAAAAGAAAATGTTTTATATTTAAAATTTTAATTAAGTTATTTCAGCCCTATTTTCTTGGGTTCTATTTTTTTGGCCTAATTTTTTTAGGTCCTATTATTTTGGCATCCATTTGGCTTAATATTATTTTGGCTAGCTATTATTTTGAGAATTTTATTTTATTTTATAATTCAATAATGATAAAATATATACTAAATATATGATTTATCTACTTTAAATAAATCATTAACTTTAATAAAATATAAATTGTATTGATATGGTGGCATTCTCATCCAGATTAATGATAAATTATGCTTTGAAACATGAAAATATAAATACTTAGAAACATGCAAATGTAAAATATTGTGAAACATTCAAATCTAAAACATGCAAACTAAAACTATTTTGAAATATGCAAATTTAAAACTAACATGAAACATGCAAATATAAAACTAATTTGAAACATGCGCTTTTAAAATATGTAAAATGAAAAGTATTAAAAAATATATTAATCAAATAGATTTTGGATAGAAATCTAAATCTAAATCAAACATGCAAGACTAAACTATTAAATGCAAGCCTAAATAGTTATGAACAAAATTTTAAATCTAAATGAAATTAATTAAAATTGAAATCTAAATCAAAGTAGAATATTATAACTAATTTTGAATTTCAATTTACATCTACATCTAAATCTAAATGAAAATGTAAATAAAAAATAGAAATCTCACCTGCAAAAATGTTACTCCAAAACTTCAATCTACTCTTATTCAAAAACTCCAATCTAATCCTCCAATAACCTCCACCTCTTCCTTCCTGCAAAAACATAAAATGAAAATGAAATGAGAAGCCTTGGTTTTATAACTTCTGAGAGGCTCCTCGTATCCCCCAACAGACGTCTCTTCACATTCCACGAATTTGTTTCAAATTCCCCCACTCCCCACAAAAAATAAGCATGAATGTGCATGCAAAATTATATTTAACAAAAAAAAAATCATATTGAAATTATTTCACTCCTATTTTTTCGAGCCCTATTTTTTCGGGCCCTATTTTTTGGTCCCTATTTTTTCGGGTCCTACTTTTTCCGGCCCTACTTTTTTGAGCCCTATTATTTCGGGCCTATTATTTCAATCTCCATTTGGCTTCCTATTATTTCAGCCAGCTATTATTTTAGAAAAAAAAATTTAATATTTAATTTGGAAGTTTGTAACTGCTCCCAATTCTTTTTTATTGACGGAAAATCTTTTTTGGCATATTCTCGTGCTGGGTATTTGTGTTGTGATTGTATAGAATGCCTCTCGGCGTAATTACTAGTAAAGAATACATGATGTGAACTACATATAAGAATACATATAAGAACACAAAGAATACATATGAACACAAAGAATGTAATACATATTTTCAATATTCATATTTTTATTAATGTTTATGTACATGTTATTGATCCTTTAATGTCTTAATATTTTATGTTTATGTATGTGTTATTCATGTTTATGTATATGTTATTCATCTTAATGCCTTATTCATATTTTCAATATTCATGTTTATGTATATAGAATACATCTTAATGCCTTAATCTAAGTGTAATTAACTATATAAATTAATGATATTTCTTAAGGGGAGATCCTAAATTATACATAAGAATGTATTTTTTATTTCATAGATGTATGTATATATGTTCATGTTAAAAGTAGACATGTATGTTTTCAATATTCACATTTTTATGTATATATTATTGATTTTAATGTTTTTATTTAAGTGTAATTAACTATATTTAATGACACATCTTAAGGGGAGATCCTAAATCATACATAAGAATGTAGATTAATGTATATTTTATTTCATAGATGTATGTAAATATGTTCACGTTAAATGTAAACATGTATGTTTTCAATATTCATGTTTATGTATATGTTATTGTTTTTAATGTCCTAATCTAAGTATAATTAACTATATTTAATGACATGTCTTAAGGGGAGATCCTAAATTATACATATATAAGAATGTAGATTAATGCACAGGTAAGAATATAACATATAGATGTACATAAGAACATAAAAAAAGTATGACCTAAAGAATGCATGTTACAACATTTAATTAATAACAGTTAATACATATGTAATGTCCCCATCTTTTAGCAACTAGGTGGAGTTCTTAGCATTCACATTCTCCAAAGGCTAAGTGGAGCATAAGAGGAAATTAAATTAATTTCCTATAAAGTCATTAAATAAATTAAAAATTAAAAGGTGACTTTATATTTAATTAATTTAATTATTGTATTACAAGGGAGAAGCTTCTAGAGTGTGTATTAATTATTGGAAAGGGGGAAGCCTCTAATAATTTAATTTTCTAGAAGCATAATTAATTATTGTTTTGCAAGGAAGGAGTTTCTAGAGAGTGCATTAATTATTGGAAGGGGGAAGCTTCTAGTACTTGCAATGAATTAATATTTGATTTCCTTCTACAAGGGTGTAGGGAAAATATAAATAGAGGTGGGAGCTTCATTGTTTAGCATCGGATGATGGTGAATTACATTTGATAGGAACTTGGATGTATAGTTCTATTCTTGGCATTAGAGGACGTTCATCCTCTCTTGTGACATTCTAGATGTCATCCCCTTGGAGTTTGGCCTTTGAAATTCATTTCTTTGTATTTGATTTTATTAGTTTGAGAATTAATAATATTTTAGTAGTAGTCTAATTTTTTGTTTGCATGAATTCCTTTGTTTATGTTCATGTTATGTGGCTTAAATCTATGCAAAGACATCACAATAACTTTCAACAATTGGTTTAGTTCTTGGACATTTATAGGGTGCCCATTACAATGGTATTAGAGCTACCCATTATAGTGGCATCAGAGCCTAGCTACCATTATAGTGGTATTAGAGCCCATGTTGCAAAGTGTTTCATGAAGTTATAACCAGTAGGTGCCCATTACAGTGGTATCAGAGCTATAAGTCTTGCCATCCTGTGGAGATCTTAAGCATTTATGTTTGAGCATGTGACAAGGGCTTTATAATTTTTGCAATACCAAAGCAAGACAAAGTAGGATTTTAGACTTGCAAAACGAACAGGGTAGTTCATCCATGCAGAGGGAGATACAATCCAGTCGTATAGACACATAGGAGATATTCTTTGAACAAGACAACAGTATGGGTGATCGAGATGATAGGAATACCAATCCAAATTAGGAGAATGTAATTTTTAGGTTACTAGTATATTAGAGGAGGGGTAGCGGATGCAATAGGAATAGAATAGGCAAATGGATATGATGTTGCAGCTAATGGCTAGATAGATGGGCATCAATATTAATCTAGGTGATGCCAACAATGGAAACAACAATAATAGGGGCAATGATAATGGAGGTCAAGGCAACATTAATGGTAATAATGGACATGACAACAATGGGAATGAGGCTAATAACTTTAGACATGTTGCACACCCAGCTCGAACAGCTAGCTCGAGACCTCTTCTAGCCACTTTACCATCCAAAGATCCAATTCAACCAATTAATGAACCATAGATTATGGAGTTATAGGATCAGTTTAGGAGGAATTGGGAGGCTAGTGGACCGGAGTTTTAGGCGGACATTTCTCTCAGAGATTACATGGACTTAAAGATGAGACACATACCCAGATTAGGAGGAAGAAGTCAAAACCTTGAGCTGAGAAAGAAAGTTGGGAAGATTTCTTTACCTTATTATGATGCTTCAAGGAAGATGACCGTACAAGCTTTGGTGCAGAAGATGGATACATACTTGCAGCTAAATCATATGCCTAAGGAGGAGGCTATAAAGTATGCAACTATTCACTTGGATGGACAAGCACATGAGTGGTGGCACCATGGCATGGTAACCTTGGGAAATAATCAAATCACATATTACGAGGAGTTTACTGAGAAGCTCATAGAGATATTTGATACCTGGGATCCTGAATTACAGTTTAAAGAGTTGGCACAACTCAAGTAGTGGGGATCAGTTGAGACATATATCAGTGTGTTTTAGAGGTTAGATGTGTTGGTCACAGATATTTTACAGAGGAGGTTAGTAGTTTTTTTTATGGATGGACTCTCAGAACCCTTGTGAGGTTGGGTCAAGGGGCATGACCTGACTATGTTGCAGGAGGCCACTAAAAAGGCTTGTGACTTAGTGCTTTCTTCATTTAGGAGCAAATGTAAGCACATGGATTCTTATATGAAAAAGGACAAGGACAAGGACAAAAAAAAATTTCACAAGGATGCTCAGCCAAAAAGAGATAAGCTGGATAATGACACCTTGAATGATTTAAGAAAGAAGAAGTTATGTTTTCATTGCAGAGAGCCTTGGGATTTATCTCATAAGTGTCCTCTCAAGGCTAAGGAAAATCAAATAGATTATTTATTAGTAGAGGAGTCACAGTCAGAGAGGGAGGATCAACACTTTGATTTAGATGAGGATAGCACTATAGAGGAGAGCAACATTCTTGAGGATGAGAAGTCATTAGCATGATTAACAGGGGCTCAGAAGGCAATCACATTTAAGGTCAAGGGTACTATCCAAGGGTAGAAAGTGATCTCACTCATTGAAACTAGGGCTATACATAATTTTATAGATGCACAATTGGTAGCCGAGAAAGGTCTACAGACCAAGGAACATGCTAGGTTTAGATTCATGGTAGCTAATGGTGACAAATGATTATGCACTCGAAAGATATCTAATCTTCACATCAGGTTTGGAGATGGCTATGAGTTGGAGGATGAGTTCTATGTGGTAGACATGGGAGACTATGATATCATCCTTGGCATGACGTAGATGGCATTGCTAGTAGAGTTCACACTTAACCTAGCAAAATTGGAGATGAGGTTTCAGCATAAGGGAAGAATTGTTGTACTTAAAAGGACTTTAAAATGGGAGTTGCAGAGTAGTTTCCCTGAGGAGAATGTAGAGACTTTTTTGGGATAATAACATAGAGTGGGCAATAGAATGTTTCACTATGCCAAGTTCACAAGAGCCACAGGTGAAGAGTCATCCACTAGATATCTAGGAAATACTTGATAGGCACACTAAGGTATTTGGCAAGATTTTGCATGGGGTTCCTCCTAACAGGGGGATAGAGCATGTTATTGAGCTCAAGGAGGGAGCCAAAATAGTTATGATTACTCCCTATCGTCATCTTAAGAAATGTAAGGATGAGATAGAGAAGGTAATTAAGGAGTTGTTGGAAATAGGGCATATTAGGCCTAATAAGAGCCCCTTTGCTTCAGTAGTAGTGTTGGTAAAGAAGAAGGATGGGATGATGTGCATGTTCATTGATTATAGGGCATTAAATAAAAATACCATTAAGAACAAAAATCCCATCCCATGGATAGATGAGCTAATTGATGAATTTCATGGTGCATGTTTTTTTATGAAGATATATTTGCGGTCAGGGTATCATCAAATCGGGATGAGGGAGGAGGACATTGAGAAGATAGCTTTTTAGTGTCACTATGGCCACTTCCAATTTTTGGTTATGTCATTTGGGCTAACCAATGCCCCCGCTACATTCCAGAGTTGCATGAATCAGGTATTCAAGGAGCAGCTTAGGAGATTTGTCTTGATTTTCTTTGATGACATTTTAGTCTTCAATAAGACTTGGGAGGAGCATTTATAACATCTTGAGATGGTGTTGTCAACGTTGGAGAAAGAGTTGTTGTATGCCAAGGAATCTAAGTTTGACTTTGGGGTGACTGAGCTACTATACCTTGGGAATATCATCAGTGCAATGGAGTTCAAGTAGATCTTGAAAAGATTAGGGCTATTGTTGATTGGTCTACTCCTATGAATCTTACACAACTTAAGGGATTCCTTGGTCTTTATAATTTTTATAGGAGATTTGTTAAGGGATTTTCACAGATCATTGCACCCTTAACATACCTTACAAGGAAAGGGGCCTTCACATGGACAGGGTCAGCTCAAAGAAGCTTCGATCATTTCAAGAAGGTGATGTCATCATGTCTAGTACTAGCTCTACCAGATTTCACAAAGCCATTTGAGCTTCATTGTGATGTGTCAGGAGATGGGATTGGGGCAGTCTTGATGCAGGAAAAACATCTCATTGTTTTTAAGAGCAGGAAGCTCCATGGAGTGGAGAGGAGCTATTCCATCTATGATCGAGAGATGTTGGCTATTATGCATGCATTGGCTAAGTTTTGGCCCTACCTAGTTGGGGGAAAGTTTGTTATCAAAACTAATCATAACATCATCAAATACTTCATGAGCCATCGTGATTTGAATGATAGACAACAGAAGTGGATTATGAAGGTACAGGCCTATGACTTTGACATTGAGTTTGTTAAAGGTAAGAATAATGTGGTGGCAGATGCTTTATCCAAGAGACCTCATATTTGTACTCTAACTGAGATTACAGGAGATTGGAGAAATAAGATCACATAAGAGTATGTGAGGGACACTTGGGCTTTTGGAGTAATTACAGGCATCATACATGATGATCATTACATGGTGATGGACAGATTGATTAAGTTCTAGGGTAGGATATATTTTATTCCTTCATCACAATTTAGGGAAGTGATACTGAAGGCATTTCATGATGCACCTACAACTGGACATTCGAGGTCTTTGAGACCTACAGGAAAATTTGTGAGTGGTTCACATGGAAAGGGCTCAAGGATGATGTTCAAAAGTATGTCATAGAGTGTGTAGTTTGTCAGCAGAATAAGGGAGAACACACATATCCTATAGGGTTATTACAACCTTTGCCCATTTTGGATAGGAAATGAAAAAATATTTCTATGGACTTCATCACCAGGTTACCATGAGTATAGGGGAAAGATTGCATCTATGTGATTGTTGACCAGCTGAAAAAGTTTGCTCACTTCTTTGCTATTCCATCAACTTACATAGCAACACAGGTGGCCAATCTATTCTTCAGAGAGATATTCAAGTTACATAGGCTACCCAGTTTTATTGTCAGTGATTGAGATAGAAAATTTATGAGTAATTTTTGGTAGGAATTTTTTAGGTTTTGTGGTACAAATCTTACACCTAGCACTAGTTATCATCCATAGACAAATGGGCAAACAAAGATTGTGAATAAATGGGTGGAAGGATATCTGAGGAACTATGTGACCACACAAAAAAGAGCTTGGGTCAAATGGCTACATATGGGAGAGTACTGTTATAACACCACTTATCATATGTCCATCAAGATGACTCCATTCATGGCACTTTACGATTATGAAGCACCTAGTTTCATGGATCTAGTTTTGGGGGATAGTAGAGTGCCCAAAGAAAAACACTTCTTGCAGGATAGTCAGGATATTTTGAGGATGCTTAAGGAGCATATACAACAAGCCCAAAATCAACAAAAATTGTATGCTGACCAACACCAGATAGAGCATAGCTTTGAGGTTGGGAATATGGTTTACCTAAGGCTACAACCATACAAACAGTCATCACTCAAGAAGAGCAGAGTAGAAAAGTTGCAGCCTAGGTTTTATGGCCCCTACAGAGTGATTCGCAAGGTGGGTGAGGTTGCTTATGAGATTGAGCTTCCAAAGGGCAGTCAAGTGCATAATGTGTTTCATGTGTCAAGACTTAAGAAAGCCATCAGTCAGAGAGTTATGCCTTCTACAGAATTGCCACCATTAGATGAGGAGGGAAAGCTCGTATTGATTCCTAAGGCTATTTTGGATACCAGGGAAAGGACTCTGCAAAATAGGTTGATTAAAGAATATTTAGTCAAATGGAGATATCTACTAGAGGAAGATGCTACTTGGGAGAGTGATCAGGTGCTACAGCAAACAGGACTAAGATTGCTTGAGGACAAGCAATTTCAAGGAGGGCAGATTGTAATGTCCCCATATTTTAGCAACTAAGTGGAGTTCTTAGCCTTCACGTTCTCCAAAGCCTAAGTGGAGCATAAGAGGAAATTAAATTAATTTCCTATAAAGTCATTAAATAAATTAAAAATTAAAAGGTGACTTTATATTTAATTAATTTAATTATTGTATTACAAGGGAGAAGCTTCTAGAGTGTGTATTAATTATTGGAAATGGGGAAGCCTCTAGTAATTTAGTTTTCTAGAAGCACAATTAATTATTGTATTACAAGGGAGGAGTTTCTAAAGAGTGCATTAATTATTGAAAGGGGGAAGCTTCTAGTACTTGCAATTAATTAATATTTGATTTCCTTATAGAAGGGTGTAGGGAAAATATAAATAGAGGTGGGAGCTTCATTGTTTAGCATTGGATGACGGTGAATTGCATTTGATAGGAACTTGGTATAATTCTATTCTTGGCATTAGAGGATGTCCATCCTCTCTTGTGACATTCTAGATGTCATTCCCTTGGGGTTGGGCCTTTGGAATTCATTTCTTTGTATTTGATTTTATTAGTTTGAGAATTAATAATATTTCAGTAGTAGTCCAATTTTATGTTTGCATGAATTCCTTTGGTTATGTTCATGTTATGTGGCTTAAATCTATGGAAAGACATCACAATCTCTTTCAGAAAATGGTTTAGTTCTTGGACATTTCCAAGGTGCCCATTACAACATAGAAGAACATAAAGATTATATACAAACATAAAGAATGTATCATATAAGAGAATAAAGATTATATTTGCATAAATACATAACATCATTAACAATCATAAGAAAACATAAACAATGTATATAAATACATACAAATATTAAAGGGGTTGTCTTAAGGAGAGGTCCTAAAAGGTGGCACTAAGGGGATGTCCTAATAGGTGGTCTTAAGGGTAGGCTAGGTAATAGGTAGTCCTAAGGGGAGGTTCTAAGAGGTTGTTTTAAGGATAGGTCCTAAGAGGTTGTCTTAAATGAGATATCCACGTCTAATTTAAATAAAATAACAAAACATGTCTAATTTCGCATATCTAAGATAATGATCCAATGTATACAAATTTATAAAACAAATATCCTGTCAAGATTAAATGTGAAAGTATAAAAGATATATAGACATAGCTAAACTAGAGCTCCACAATAAGTACATAGGTAAACTAGAGGTCCACAAACATTGTATTGTTAGGATCCTTTCTAGTTTTTATTATCTCTAGAAATTTTTCATGTTCTTCAATAGATAATTTCCACTTTTGATTTCCATGACGTCCTCTTCTTTGTATTGCTTCAAATTGTAACTTTGTTGCTATAACACGGTTACTGTAATGTAAAACTTTTCCTCCAGGCTTGTATTCAATAAATTCAATACCACTATCAATTACCCTTGTTTGTTGATAATATGTTCATTCAATAACAACTGATCCAATTGGATATGACTGTTCATCAACATCTATAGTTCCTTCTAGCAACTTATGTTTTTCTTTTGTGCATCTTAAAAGATTATAGTCCACATTTTCTGCATTATCTAGTAAGGCTTGAATTGCAAAAATATCTCCTACATGTATATAAAAATAGATAAATATAAATTAATTTTAAAATGAATATAATTCTATATTAATTTATATATATGTATATGCACACAAACCTACCATAACTAAATCAGAAATGCGCTCATAATCAGTTGAATATACAGGATCATGAATGTCAATGTCAATGTTAGCATCTTCAATAGGAGACTTTCTAACTATCTCCTTCAAATCCCAATGTGAAACATATCTATTCAAAATATTTTCACATGCACTCACTGGATTGTCCTTAATGTAGTCATCACAAAAACATGTTTTGTCTCTTACTTTAATTATTGGAGGTTTATGGTTTCCTGTAGTCATCACTTGATGTAAACTTCTAATACTAGGAATCATTTGACAATTGTAAGGATTAGATCGATCTATATTTGTTACAAATAAAAAAAGTAATTGTTATATTTCAAAATAAATATTTAATAAAAAGCTCAAGAATTTGAAAAATACATTAAAAATAAATATAAAGTTCATCTTTCACTTCCCGAAAGTAACGCTTATTTTATTCAATATCTCAAGTAGCAAAATGAACTTTGCACCATTCAAAAATTTTATTTGCATTCTCTATCCTATTCCCTATATGTACATACAACATGCATATATATAATTTAAAATATATGCTACTAGTATTAAACATGCACATTAAATGCATATTTATCTACAAGTTCATATTGTCAAAGCACACGCTTTATACATGCTTCTGCTCCATCATGCTCCCCTTTTCCATGTCCACTTTCAAAGAATTTTCATAAAATCCTAACATTGGTTCTAGCATGTTGCATTGCTAACCAATTAAATGCTTTTGCAGATTTGAATTGTCATGTGAACATGAAATGATAAGTAGAAACAATTATTTGTGTACATGTATCAAATCGAAATAGGCATGTACAAATAAATATAAGTTAAATAAATGTGTAAGTTCATTATACTAACCTGCACATCCATCAGACCGAATCCACTGCTCTGAAACATTTATTCCACGATTTCTAAGATCTTTAGAGAACGTTGCAAACCAATGAGTCACATAACTCCTATCATGAACTCTATCATCACTAATATAGAAATGAACCTCTTTGATGATGATGCGTTCATTTTCATCCAACCTATCTATCTCATCCACCTCAAATTGTACATGTCTATAGGTCACTTGCACAAATATTGCAACTTGTTCAGAATGATAATATTGCCCTTGAAGCTCTGTTTGAGGTGTAAATGTATAATTCTCAGAAAAATCTACAACTAAAAGTATACAGCTAGGTGGAACCAAATTTTGGAATCAGGAAACTATTTAGCTTGTCATCATGCACCATGACAATGTTGGATATGTGGATATACCAATGGACAGAACTTGGTCATAAACTCATCATAACGCAATTCACTCTCCTTCAATACAATTTTTTTGGATTCATCTCCTGTCTTATTTTGGTATGTCTCATATTCATATCTCATCCATGAAACTGGTGTCGATTCATTAATATTCTCAATTTGGATTGAAAATTTGCATAAATCTCCACAATATTCACCTTGATTTTTGATGCATTGCACTTTGAACTCATCTAAATCTTTTAATTTATCACATAATATGGATTTCACAAATTGTGTTGTACTACTAGGGATGACCAAATCAGGATCAAGTACTGCCATAACTTTTTTAAATGATTGCAAGTGTAGACCAAATTCAACATGATTTTGACAATAACAAGTTTCACGCATCTTATTTATGCATACAAAGGAAGGACATGAACTCTCAAACATTCTTTGACATATTTTGACATTTGAAAATTCTTGCTTGAATGTTTGAAATAATTCACTTTGAGTTATATCAATGAAATGTTTTGGATGTTCAATTTTGGCCCCTATCTCTCAATCTTTAATTTGTATAGTATCACATCTATTGGAAGAAACACAAGAATGTGTGGTCCAAAATTTAATAACTTGTCTTTTTTACATCTTAAAAAAATTTGTCTTTTCGAGGAACTCTACAAATATTCACCCAGTTATTCTCAATGTTATCATCTAGCATATTTCTCCTCTTGATATATCTCTGAACAATTCTTCTAGATATATGTAGTACATTTGAAATTACACATACCTATTTTCTATGTGTCAATTTTCTACTAGATATAGTAGTCATTAATGCTCTATGTGCATTACTCAAATCACCTTCTTGAGTTGTGTTGTCAATTTTGTTATAAGCATTTTGTAAGTTTTCAACTATTGTTTTATTAACATTATGTGCATGGTTTTTCCTGTTATCAACACCTAACAACTCCAAAACAGGTCTCATATCTTTTCTCCTAAATAACTTGACAAATAATTGTGCCTGTCCAAATATACTTTTATCTTTGAAATATTCATCGCACATGTTTTGACAATTCTTTCTAATAGTGTTATCATTTATCATATCTTTAGATAGAATTTGGTTAAAAAGTAGTTCCTCATCCAAATCCATCAAATTTGCTATGCCTTTTAATTTGTTTCTATCATTAGAACTACCAATTTCTTCATGTTCATGAATCTCATCCTCTTCATTACTTTCATTCTCTTCATGAATCTCATCTTCTTCAAGAATTTCAGTAGGTTGGTTTTGGTTACATATTGTATGACCTTTCATTTTGTCATCTCTTATTCTATCATGTTTCCTTGATCTTTTCCCTTTACTGCCCATTGAATACTTTAATCTATAGAAACAAAAAAATTAATTTAGATTTTACTAAATACCAGCTAATGCTTCAATATAAAATGTACATTAAAATAAGTAGACTAGAAAAAATACCTTAAAAATATTTGATCCTTTGTAGTTTTGATTAAATCCATGAAATAGTTGCTAAAAATAGCTTCAAAAATCATTGTCTTCCCAAAATGATCCTTTATTTTTCGCTATTTTTTATATTTATTTTCAAAAAAAATAAACAAGTTCTATTTTATATGAAACACTGGAATTAACCACTAGTAGTTTGGTAGGCCGACAAGGGTTTCAGTCGTAACTATCTATGTGGCATCCTAAGTGGCAGCCACACAAGCAAAAATAAGAACTTCTATAAACATTTCACTTTCAAGGCCAATTTGACTTAATAAAATGGAGTTTTTTTTAAAACTAAAAATATACTTCTATAGGTCTCGGAGTCAAAATTATGATCATATAATTTTTTTATTATTTTTATTATGGATAATATGTTATAATTTGAAAATATTAAAAGTAGGTATTTTAAGATTTAGGAAGATGTCTATTCAAAAATAGGAAAAAAAATAGTAAATCGTGTTCAAAAGTTATTATTTTTTAATGTTGCACTAGAGGAGAGAGTCTTCTTCAAGAATATGCAATTTGTTTTAAAATATATGTAGATTTGATGAAAAAAGTTTGACGGGAGAAAAAAAATGTCAATTTCTAATAACTTTGACTTTGACTAGTTATAACTTGATAAATAGTAGCTGAATTTCAATTTTTCTTTTTTGGTGCACTAGGTATACATGTCAACTCTAACATATTCCAAAATTAGACCAAAATATGATCATTTGCATATATTTGTTTGACAGGAAAAAAAACTCTATATTTTCAGCATTTAAAAAAAATTAAAAATAGACTTTAAAAATTCAAAAATAAATAAAATTTTCACTCAAATTTTTTTTAAAAATTACAGACATAAAATTCATCCAATTTCACACGTTTTATTAGTTTACATCATCTTCAAATTCTAAACACAAATGCCACTTTTATGTCGTTAAAGTTGAAGAGTTTAAATTCTGATATCACTTTCCTTTATAAAAGGTGACACAGGTTTATGCTTTTACCTGCACACCATAAGTTTTCCACAAGAAGTAAGAGAAATAGCCAAGATCTTATCACATAGAGTAAAATATTTACCTATTATCATTGTTTGCAAGAAGCATCAATGTGGAACAAGTTGCGATTTTATAGTCAATAAAGAGAGGGTATACAGAGCACTTCAATTTAAAATAAAAAAATGATAAGTTCTATATAGATGGTCAAATTGATGAAAGTGCACTTAGTGAGCTTGCATCCAATTCAAATGATAACATCTTTGATAAGCTAAACTCAATTCATATGGAATTTGATTCAGATGCAAATGAATATGTATTTGCAGGTCCAATAATGGAGATGGATCAAGGAAATATTATCAATCATACTACATCAATGGCCTCTAAACCACCAAAATGCATGAAGAGAGATGGAACTAATTCATGCATGGATAAATAACCCAAATGTAGATCCTGGATCACTAATTGATTGGCCAGGAATTCGAACATGTCCAGTGAATGAGTATGTCACAAAAGGATTACTTGATATGGCTTTTCCAACACTATTTCCAGATGGACGATGTGATTGGATCAAACCAAGATTAAGAAGAGTCCATCTTCATGAGTTTGTTAAACATTTACTTCGATATAGAGATCATTGCTTTGGATGACACCCACGATTTAGGTATTATATGATGAATATGATCATGCAACATCGTGCACAAAATTCATTAGCAGTATTTGCCAAAAAGAGCTTGCAAGACATGCCAATCACAATCAATGAGTTACGAGAACATAAAGAAAATGCCTCTCACTCACATCTAGTAGATTGCTTGATGCATTGTGGTACAACTTTATGGGGTACAAGGTCTTATTGGGCAAAATGTCAAGCTGAATTAAGTGATCTCTTACATCAAATTGGAATGCCAACAATTTTCTTTACTTTGAGTGCAACAAATATGTATTAGCCTAACTTACATGGATTAATGCCAGGAGCAAAACCATCTAACCCATAGGAAGCACAAAAATGGTGACGAGCAAATATTATTGACTACCCACATATTGTTGCATATTATATGCATCTAAGATATACAATATTTCGAAAGGAAATACTACTAAAGGGAATGAAAGTAAAAGATTTTTGGTCAAGATATGAATGAAAACATAGAGGAGCACCGCATGTGCATGGACTCATATAGTTAGAGGGAGCAACTAACATAGACAACCTTAATTGGAGAAATCATGATGAAATCAAGGTAGTTCAAAAATATTTTGATTCTATTATGCATGCATGGAATCCAAGGGGAGATCCACATTAACAAAACATACAAGTTTGATACCAATTTTTACTTCTATAGGTATTCAACATATATTATGCTTATTTTTTATTTTACTTAATAAAATATGTTATATCTTCAATACTAGGTCCTACAAAATTTTACACAACATCCATGCCTTTGAAATACACAATAACTAAATCAAGTAGACTTTAAACGTGATTATGAGGAGTTGGCCAATTGTGTTGAACATCATACAATATGCAAAGAGAGTGCTTGCTTTTGTAAAAAAAGAGGGAAAATGGTTTGTAGGTAAGATACTTATATAGACTCATATGTTTTTTTACTAAGAAATGAAAAATTAGTGTATAAGCTAATAGTATGCTTTATATTTTTAGGTACAGTGCACCATTGCCATTACATCCAAATGGATCAAGATTATTTGAAGATCTAACAATAGGAGATAAAATATATGAACCAATTAGAAATGATGATTGAGTAAACACACATAATCATACCATACTTTAGTTATGGAGAATAAATGTAGATTGGCAACCCGTTCTTTCAAGACATGTTGTAATGAATTATATTGCAAAGTATTCATGTAAAGAAGAAAAGGGTTCTGAGACATATCATCAAATGTTGGTAAGACTTGTAAATATTGAAAATCTAGATGAAGCAACATCAAAGGCATATAAGAGACTACTAACTAAAACCCTGATTGAAAGAGACATTGGTGCACAAGAAACATGTCATATGTTATTAGAGTTTCCATTAGTAGAAAGTAGCAGAGTATTTGTTCCATTAAATGTTTCCAGAGAGGTGTTCAAGCCATTGATAAAGAATGAAGACAATGATGATGAAGCTCACCTAAAACTTTTCATTGAAGGATATATGGATAGATCATATGCAATAGAAAGTATCACACTAATCGATGTAGCTAGATCTTGGACTTATAACAGAAGAAAATGAGATAATAAATGACAAGCAAGGACAATGGTAGCTATTGTGAGAGTATTTCCAAGATATATAGATATGCCTTCATGAAACTCAGAAAAATGGGTTGATTTTTGTTGGTCATAGTTATTATTGTACAAACCATTTCGTAATATAGAAAGAGATATTGGAATAGATGATACTAAAATTATATCCAATTGGGAATCCCTTAATTATAATCCATGGCATGTGGATAGGAGGAATATTGAAAATGAATATGAAAATTATGTCAAAAGTCATGATGATTTTGAAGATGAAACAAACTACCAAATAATAAAAATATAATTGAGCATGATTGGGAGATAATATCAAGACTACATCATGGACAAATGATGGATCTAACAGAAATAGATATGTTGGGAAGAAGAGATATCGACAAACAAAATACATGGAGTGCAAAATATCGAGGAGAAGAATACACAAATAAAGTAATACATTTTATCAATGCTATGAAACAAACTAGTTTACTTATACCTAAATATATGATGATGAGTATATTATATGAAACTTTAGGTACTAAGAAAAAGAAAGAACTTGATATTATTATGACATATTATAATCTAGGTGAAAATGCCATGCCATTATTTATGATAATTCAAGGAACAGTTGGAATAGAGAAATCATATCTAACTCAAGCCATTCGTCAAGCTCTTTATGATGCATCAACACCACAACATTCTTCCCTATTATTATTAGCACCAACTAGAATTTCAACTCTTAACCTTGGTGCATCAACAATTCATTCAACTCTAGGAATTCCTCTTACAGATTTTTCTAACTTACAGGGCACAAGGCTCACAATATTACAAGAAGAAATTCAACATATTAGGTGCATATTAATTGATGAAATGAGTTTTATTGGACAAAATTTGTTACAAAATATAGATTTAAGATTACGTCAAGCTTTTCTAGAAAATTCAAACATGAATTTTGGAGGAAGATCGATTATTTTAGTAGGAGATTTGGGACAAATACCTCCTATTAGTGACAAACCACCCTATAATAGTAATGTTCATGCAAAGTTATTATGGGAAGAGTTCAAGACTATTGTTACTTTGGATAAAGTGTTCAGACAAGAATGTGAAAGTGAATCACTAATATACGAGATGCAACTCCAACTATAGATGATTGGAAATTATTAATGAAAAGGAAAAAAAAATTATTGCCCCAAAATTTTAAGGAGGAATTTGATAATAATATTCATCTATTTGCAACAAATGATAACATTCATAACCATAATAGAAAGAAATTACATTCACTTAAAAAACCAGTTGCTTGTAGCATTACATCAAAAGAAGGAAGTACTAATCCAGGGGGAGGTCAAAATGATGAACTAAATATTGAATTATTACTTGCTAAGGATGCAAGGGTCATGTTAACATCTAATTTGTGGATTGAAGTGGGACTTGTCAATGGAGCTTTGGGATACATTCAAAATATCATATACAAATCTAAAAATGCCCCACCAGATCCACCAACATATGTTATGGTTGAATTGACAATTACTCTCAAATGCCATTTTAAGGCAAATCTCTAAAATTAATTTTCATTTCTCCAATACAAAGAGGGCACACATGTTAATTGCCCTTATGTTTGGCTTGGGCATTAACTATCCATAAATCATAGGAATTAACACTTTCCAAGGCAACAGTTGACATTGGACTAAGAGAAAGGACATGACTAACATTTGTTGCTATATCATGAGTTAAGTCTTTGGATGGACTTCAAATTTCATCACCATTTTCTTATGTTTATGCTTGATGATTAGTAATATTATTTTTCAGATTATTGGATATTGTTTTCATACTCAGTTGATTATATGATGAAACTACTTTGGTACTAGTTACTTCATGTATACATGATTATACTTTGATGATGATTATTTATAGTGATTCCAGTTATTTAATGATGTTAGTTAGATGGATTATTTGTACATGTTTTCTATGGATACTTGCCCCATACTGCATGTGTATGGTGTGTGCATATGTTTTCTTTATGTATAACGTTTCTAATGTGGTTAAGGAAGGGAGTCATAGTCACCTACTAGTTAGGATCTACATGATGCACCACTTCATGCCATTACCTATTTAGTTTAGATTATGTGTTTGCACATGTGTGGATTTTATGCAAATTGTAGGTACTGGGTATTGACTTCCCTGAATTGCCAAGATGAGCGTATCCTATCGCAATATCTCAATGGTAAGAGAGGGGAGATAAATTCTTGAGCCCAAATCTTGACCTTAAAACCAATTTTCCTAGAAATTAGGACAAGTACCTAAGATGATTACCTTATTGAATTCGTCGTATGAAGTAAATTCGTGATTACAACCCTTGAGTTTAATCTTGTATGTTGTATTTTATGATGGATTTTAATATTTCATCTTGTAGGTCTATGGTGATTTTTCTGTTAATTTAGTCAAATTAAAAGAATATTTAATGGAAAATTATAAAGATAATTTCAATGTTTAATTATATTTAATTAATTGAGAAATTAAATAAATAAAAGAGTTAAATTTAAAGAGAAAATTATAGTTCTAATTTTAGAGCATAATGATATTTATTTAATTTAATAATAATATATTTAGGAGATCATTTTAAATAAATGCTAAATATTATTATTACTTAAGTTAATAAATATTTTTATCAAGAAACACTTCAAAAATTAATTAAAGAGAGAAAGAGAAATGAATTTAATAAAGATATTTTAATTGCAAAAAGTGTGCATGAATATCCAAAAAGTAATTAAAGATTAAAAAGATTGTGATTAACGAGTTCCCTTGCGTGATTGCACAATCAGTGCCATGAATTTAGGGGAGAACTCCTTATCAGAGATTAAGAGTTCATTTTGCAAGGACCAAGATTTTGGAGAAGGGATTTTCAAAAAGAAGGTTTTGAGAGAAAAGAGAATTCTCTCACAATCTTTGGGTAGTTGCGCATTAGCATCGGATTTAGGTAGAGTCTTATGTTTTATTTGCACAATGAATTATGTTCTTTGAAATTCCTGTCTACATCATGTTTGTTGAATCTGTTTTTCCAAATTTCGTTTATGATGAATCTTTCATTGTGAATTATTGATATTCATATTGAATTCTATCAGTATATGAGGATTGAAAATTTGAAAACCCTCGTTTTATAAATTGAATAGTTGTTATTTTAATCAGGAATAGTTTTGAAATGAAATCAAAATTTAGAATGAAAATTCAATTGGTTTATCTGGGTTCCATATCATAAATATATATATATATATATTTGGGGGGTCTTGTTTTAAAAACATTTTATATTAAACAAAAATAAAAAATTAGGGAGGGAGGCGGGACCCATACCCCACCTCCCCTCCCGACGACAAATGTAAGCCATGGTTGCTTGCAATAGGTACTGCGGCAACAACCTTTAATGGTCGACTGACGAGCCATAAAAACGTTTTCATTTAGTTTTTTTTTAATTTTATTTTTTTATAAATTAATTATTATTTATTTTTAAAAATTATTAATAAGTTTTGTTATTAATCAATTTATTAATGATTATAATTTATTTATATAGTTTGTTTTAAATAATTATTAATTTAATTTAATTAATTAAGTTTAATTAAGTTTTTGATTAATAATAAATATTATTTAATCACTATTTTTTTTTTTTTTGATCGGTAAATGGCCACGACCTTGGATCATTTTATTAAAAGTAAATGAAAGATACATAGTGTTACTCCGTTCAAACGGACACTGGTAGGAAAGAACGGAGAAGAAAACCTCTAGTCTTGCCCGGGACTTACGTCTTATACTATTACATTTTCATAGGGGCATACCCCAGATCTTGTAAATTACAGAAAATTACACATGGGCATTCCCATGGAAACTTTTTCTTGCTAAAGACTCCTTCCATCTTATAAACAATAAGGTCAAATGCTCGATTTCATCAATATACCTGTCTAAAAACATCTATCTCAAAAATAACATGAATCATTAGTTAGGTTAGTTAATCCAATTCACAAAATTAAACAAGGAAAACCATTAATAAAATATAATTACATTACCTTATCTTGTAAGGGGGCAATATTAAATATTAAACTCCTAGTTAACCAATGACATATTAGTTAATCCTATTATCCTAATACTATGACTAGATTGAAATTTAAAGTTACTTAACTCAAAGAGTTATCTAAAACCGCCAAACTATCTTAGGAATGAAACCACTAATCGTTGAATAGATTGATGCTCAGGCATCAATTCCTTCTTTACAGAACTTCAAAATAGCAATTTCCATTTTTACATACAGAGCTTTATGTAAGCAATAGAGGATATGCCAATCCCTCAAATCTAAAAAGATACTACTATAATCAAATTCCAATCACTTTGTATGCTTACAATCCGTATCACAAGATTTACAAACTTAAATAATAAAGAAACATCCAACATTTGAATAAAGAAATTCCTACTGTGATATCCCTTGTTGCAAGTTATAAATTGAAAATTACAGTTGAGGAGTCCTATATGTAGCCCTAAATCATATTGATCAAAGATATGATAATAAAAACTATATACCATAGGGAAGTAGCCAGATACTTACAATAATTGCTAAGTATAAACCAAAACTATGCATCCAACCGGCCATATGGATTAACATGCTTCAAAGTTAAAAACCCTTAGATCAATTAAGTAAAACTCTTCATACCCTATCTAGACTTCATAAACTCCTCCTAATTATTTGAGAATTAACCGCTACATGCTCATGAAATTTTCTACAGAATGTTATTAAAATCCACCAATCTTGAAACAAGGAGAACCTACTACGAAATCTAATTTCATGGAGTAAACTAAAGAAATGAATTGAGGTTCTCTGTATCGAACCCTCAATCATACTAATCTAGGAACATTCTGAGTTCTGATATGCAGTCTATTTTAACAAACATAAGTTAACTGTTAAGCACCCACCTATTAATAACAAAAATGAATCTCATGCTATCATCAACCCATATAGATTTAAAACTCCATTGACAGATAATCTCAAATTCTTAAGAAAAAAACTTTATCCATATGCTACATTTCTTGAGAATCAAAATTAATTGAGCTATTATGCTAAATACATGCAGGGCTTGAAGGATCCGGTCCCTTAAAAGCACCCAATAGATTTTGAAATATATTTAATATATTAACATTATAAAAGTCTGAGTCTATACTGTCTGAGATTTCACCACACCATTATACTATACTATATAACAGACCATAGACACACCTAGTAACCTACCACATACTAACCTATGCATTTAGATACATATCAGCTATTTCTTGTTACTAGATACAAAAAAATAACTGAAGTCCTAAACTATTTTTTCAAAGAGACCATTATCACTTCTGAGACATTATCTGTATCGTCCATGGAAACATTGGGAGGAAATTCAAAATACACTTTGGCTTTGCTCATCTTTTCTGAGTTGAGGATGCTAAAATCCAAAGCATTAAGGTCGTTGAAATCTAGACCCGACTGCACATAAGCCTTGAACATGGTAAGATAATTGACAACCCATTCCATATTAACATCCACCCTAATCCTTCACCAACGTAGGAGGAAGTTAATTCTAGCTTCCATGCGTGGCCATTCCTTATAAAAGGCCAGATTGTCCCTAACAATGAGGGAATGACGAGAGGGAGCAGTCTGTACCCATATATTTCTCCGAGAATGGGATTCTAAATTTTTCATCAATGCTGAAGACTACTTTTTCTAACCCACGCCTCCACACAGGGTTGAAGATATCCAAACAAAGCCTGACAATGTCTTCCTTTTCAATTTTTCCCTAACCATGACACCTATGAAAGAGCCAATTATGGAGATGTTGGTTCTCCACATTGCCTTATAGTCGAATACATCTTCCCCTATCAACCTGCAGACAGAAAAATGAGTCATATTGTCTACAGATCTAAGGAGGCGACTCCACCTTTAAGGTTTAACTTTCCCTAGAAAGGCCATAGTCCTGTTCTCTGTCGCATGATAAACATAAACATTTGACTCCATTGGTGCTAAAGGAAAATAACACTATGAAAGAAAATCTTAAACCCTACAACCTAAGAAAACCTCCAAATACTTCACTACTAGTCACCACCTGTATCCCATCAAGGTTCAATTGAGGCTTGTGTAGCCCATAAATTATAATGAATGCTTCAAATCGACTGTGATCTCAAACACTCATGTTAGCTATTGATGACAACTCACATGCTTCAGTGCCTTAACTCATTGTACTATGACAGCATTTGATAAATTCCTCAATACCTAACCTGGCTATGATAACTTTCCAAAATCCTAAAGTTGGTTAATGGAGCAAATTTACATGATCTGAGCTGGAAGACAACAGGAAATCTCAGTCCAGCTAGACCAATGATAGGAAGGACTTAAGACTTTGTGTATATGTCAAAATTGAAGGTGATATAATATGCAAATCGATATTAGATATAGCCTTATTCATTTATAAATGTATAATTACCCGACTTATATACCATAACACAAACTAGTGGTATGAGATTCGTGTAAAGGAGTATCTTGATTTATTGATTTATATGTTTATTTATTTTGTTTTTTGTTTTTTTTAATCATTATTATTATAAATGTTATTTTGAAATTATTTTTATTTATTTATTTATTTTTTATTTTTTATTTGTATTTATTTATTTTTAAATATTTTTATGTCTTATTATCTATCTTAACAAGTTATGCATCATGGTTTGTCCTAATAACAATATTACTACAAAGGAGATGTAGCACTTATAAATACTATATAAACTTTATTTAATTTTTATTGATTGATTAATTTGATTAATTATTATTCTTATTTTTAATATTTTTATTTTTATTTTTAAAATTATTTTATTTGTTTATTTAATTTAATTTTTAATTTATTATTATTTATTTTTAAATATTTTATGTCTATTTATCTATCTGAATAAATTATACATAATGGCTTGTCCTAATAATAGTATTGCTATAGAGAAGAAAGTTTAACTAAATTATACACCAAGAGCGATTCCCCATCCGCGCCCCTATTAGCAAGCCCATTAGCTAGTGAGTTCCCTTCTCAAAAAATGTGACTAATTTGAATTTCCTCAAAAAATTTAAATAGTATTAGAAATTCTTGGAGCTTTGAGTTCAAGACCCAATTAGGGGTCTTTTTTTGTCTAATAGCATTTAGGACGATCTGAGAGTCACTTTTGATGAAAACTTTGGATAGGCCTAGTTCATAACAGAGTTGTAAACCTCTCTCAAGAACTTCTAATTCTACCATGTTATTAGATGAGGGAGGAAGGGGAGAAGCTAGCTTTGCTATCCAATGGCCACCCTCGTCATTAATGTTGCATCCTACACCAGCTGCTCCTGGGTTACCTCTTGCAGCACCATCAAAGTTCAATTTATGCCATCATGGAGGAGGAGGGGCCCATTTACGATTAGCCCTTGCCTCCTTATTACTTGCTGAGTATACCAGAGGCAGATTGATGAGATTAGACCAATTCTTCTTCATGAGTCCATCCCAAAAGGAGAATGAGCCTTCTAGATTTAAAGTCTTCCTAAGATTAGCATTTAGAACTTCCACTATTGATGCTTCTAGTTTAAGTAGAAATCTATCTATATTCAGCTCTATGTCTTTAAAAATGTGACAATTTCTTTCCTTCCATAGTTCCCATACCACTATGGATGGGAAAATATTCCAGAGCTTGTTATAGACCCCACGGGCCAAATTCATAGGCCATGAGCAAAGAAGCCCTTTGAGGGAATTCTGAAACGGGGTTGACCATTCAAGTCGAGTCCTGAGCCATTCCCAACAATATAGTGCAAAAGGACAATTGAGGAAAAGATGATCTACATCTTCACTACTATGTTTACATAGGACACACCAATGAGGGCCAATAATGCCAAATCTCGATAATCTGTCTGCGGTCAGAACTCATTTTTGAAGGGCAAGCCATAAAAAATAAGCCAACTTTAGGAAGACATGCTGCATCCCAACACAATTTTATAGGAATTTCCACCGAGTTCCATTGCTGAGAGTGGATGATGGCCATATACCCTTGTTTCACACTATATATTCCATCCTTTGATCCAGCCTAGATAAGACTATCTGACCTTTTAGATTGTTTGATGTTTCTATTGGAGATAATCTTTTCAAAGGCTACAACTAAATCTGGATCAAAATATAACCCATCCAAAGAGCGCCACCTCCATTGTAGAACCCTATCCGACACCTCCTTAATCTTATAATCCTCTACCTTACTTCCCCACAAAGATGTCAGCTTAAGTTTAAGTTTATCAATGTTGGGGGAAGATTGAATTGGGTGAATCCCATCCCAAGAGTCTTCCCAAAATAGGGCTTTATCACTTGCCGCCACATCCCAAGTTAAAAATTTACTAATAATTTTTTGGCATTTAGACATAAAATTCCAACACTCCGACCCTTTAAGCAATCTTTTCATCCTGAACAGTGACTCTGGATCTGTCGGATTCAAATATTTATAATATAAGATCTTAGCCCATTTGTGATCATATTCTTGATATAACCTCCAAACAATTTTAGCTCCCAAAGCCTCATTTTTCCACTATGGCTTCTTAATCACTAAACCCCCACACTCTTTTGGTTTACATAAATTGTCCCATTTTATAAGGGCAAGTTTATTATCATCTTCTTTATCTTTCCATAGAAAGTTCCTAAGTTTGGATTCAAATCTCTTGGACATCCAATTAGAGAGAGGTAGACAAGCCATAGAGAAAATTGGAATGGCCGAGAGGACCGATCTGATCTTAGTAATCTTACTAGCCTTAAAGAGCCATTTGTTTTTTCAGCTTCCAATCCGCTTATCCACCTTTCCAATCGTGTCCTGCCAAACTTTGCTATGTCTCGAGTTCTTTTCCAGGGAAATCCCCAAATATTTGCATGGGAACAATCCCTTTTTATATCCCATAATCCTACATATCTGATTCTCCATCTCTGGGGAGGTATTCAAGAAGAATATCTTAGACCTTTCCTTGTTCACCTTCTGTCCTTAAGCATCCATATAAGATTGTAAAATGGTATCATCTGCATACTGTTGATGGGTAATGTTGGGAAGATTTCTAGTTACAAAAATTCTGGAGATCTTTTGTCTTGGATATGTGTCAGAGACTGCTCTGCCAAAAGCTTCAGCCATTAGAATGAAAAGAGATGGAGATAAGGGATCTCATTGTCTAATACCCCTGGAGATTTCAAAAAAGCCTTCAAGTGTCCCATTTATAAGAACAGAGATCTTAGGGGTGGAGATGAATTTGAAGATAAGGTTAACCCATTGATGTGAAAAACTAAAAGCTTCCAAAGCCTTGCAAAGAAGGTACCAATCGACCATATCATATTCCTTCTGTATGTCTAGCTTCATAAACATACATGCTTCCTTATCTATGGAAGCTGAATGAATGGTTTCCTGAATTATAAGAATGCCATCCAAGATAGATCTCCTTGGAAAAAAACTTGTCTATTCTTCAAAGATCAGTTTTGGCATGATTACCTTGAGCCTATTAGCCAAAACTTTTGAGAAAATTTTGTAAATGGTATTACACAAGGCTATAGGATTAAAGTTGCCAGGGTGTTCTAGCCCATCCTTCTTAGGGATCAAGGTAAAGAAAGATAGTTGATTTTTTCCAGCAAGGAACCACGTTCTGAGATGCTTCAATTGCTCTCCTAGGTCTTCCCCTAATATGTCCCAACATTTTTGGAAGAAGGCTTGAAAACCATCAAGCCCTGGAGATTTGTTCGGGTTCATGCTAAAGACCACAGTCCAAACCTCCTCCAAAGTTATTGCTTTGTTTAGATTTTTGTTGTCTTCAAATGTAACCAATTTTGGAATGAATTTAAGCATTTGGGACTGGGCCTCCCTATTTGAACCTTCATAGTTGTTGAGTAAACTTTTAAAATGTGATACTAGCGTGTCTGCTATTTCTTGTGGGTTCTCTGTATGCAAACCCAGCGGTGTCGTGATACCAATAATTTTCTTTAGGGATCAATTATGAATAGTTGAATTATGAAAAAACTTTGTGTTACAGTCTCCCTCATCCAACCATTTCTCCCTAGATTTCTATCTCCAGAAGGTCTCTTCTTTTGAAAGGATATCTTCTTGTTTTATGAGAAGTTTTTCTTCTAATATATATTTCTCATAATTCATGCCATGTCTTATAATATCCTAATTCAGATTTTTAAGTTTTTCTTCAGTCTCCAACTTTTCTTTGAAAATATTGTTGAAGTTCTCTCTGTTCCATCTTAAAATGTTTTCTTTTAGCAGTTTGAGCTTAGAGATAAAAATGAACATTTTAGACCTTCAAAGCTTGCTTGAGTCCACCATTTCCTAACGAGTTCAAGAAATTTTGGATCTTGAAAGAACATCTTTTCACACTTGAAAGGGTTTCTGGGAGGTTTAGATAGTTTAGATATCTCCATACATATAGGGAAATGATCTAATCCTACATAAGGTAGGATAGAGGACTGGAATTCCTTATTATAAGCAAGGAGGTTACCTACTATAAAAAATCTATCAAGCTTCTCCGCAATATAAGCATTAGCCTTTCTTTTATTATTCCATGTAAATATACCATTATTTAATGGGATTTCTAGCAAACTATGTTTATTAATCCACAATTTGAAATCTACAGATGAAAGTTAAAGATGTTGTGAACCTCCTATTTTTTCATCCAAACTTAAAATAGTGTTGAAATCACCTCCTAAAATAATCAAGCTATCTTTATGCTCTAATAAAATTGTACTTAATTCATCCCAAACAAATTTTTTCCTTGTTATACTGTTAGGACCATACACATTAATAAGAATAAATTTCATATCAGATTTTAAGCTCTGTACACTAGCACACAGCCAATTATTGCTACTCACTAGATGTTTCAAATCTACTTTCTTCGAGTTCTAAATAATTCCTAAACCACCCAAAGTGCCTATTGCCTCTAAGAAGACTGAGTCCCAAAAACCTAACATCTTATTTAATTTAGTGCCTTCTAGCTTGTTTAATTTTGTTTCTTGTATTAAAATTATTTCTAAATTAAAACTCTTTAGGTATTGTTTGATTAGCCTCTTTTTGCTAGGGGCGTTTAGTCCCCTAGCATTCCAAGTTGTAATCCTCATGGTGCCTTGGGAAGGCACTTCCCCTTCCCCATATATAGAAGCTCATCAAGTTTCCTCTGTTCCCTGGCTAGTCCTTTAGCCTCTCATAACTCCTTCAGTGATTTCTTACCCCTTTTTCCTTTAGGCTTACCATAAATTGGAGAGCTCAGGCCTTCCTGATTCATTTGTAATCCGAGCTCTTGTTGATATACATCCAAGTCCTATGCTATTGGAGAGATGCAATCCTTTGTTCTTTCAAACTCTTCAATTTCTAATTCCCTGCATATCTTATCCCCGAAGCCATCCTTCTCTAGATCGCCATGCTCTAGTTCTGTCAAATTCTCCATGCGTATCCTGTCCTTTTCCTAAGTTATTTTTGGCTTGGTCCCAATCTATTTTTCCTACTTCATTAAAATTTCCTCCATCTCAATCTTTAATATATCCCTTCAGATATCCTCAGTCGTGTAATCTTCTCCTCCTAATTCGATAATCTTTTGTACCAGCTTCTCTTTTTGAGAGGTAGTGCTACTGTCTATGTTATCAAAATTAAAGACCTGTATAAGTTCCTCTACTAACTACACTAGACTATTATCATTAACCTCTAACACTCCCACCTCTGGAGTAGAATTTAGATCCTTCTTTAGAAAGTGTTTAAATTCTTTGACAATAGATCCTTCTGGATTTATGTTCTCAAACCATGTTTCTGCCTGGTCTTCTACAGGAGTAAAAGGCGAGGTGGGCTGATCATCGGGTGTCTGCCAAAATCTAGAGGCTCTTCTGAAGCGTTTGATTCTTGGAGTGGATTGCTCTGCCTCAAGGGTTATATCAATTGCCAACTACTGAACATCTTGTTTTCCTATCCTGGATGATAATTCTTCCATCCTAACCTTGGGTGAGGAAAACAGAAGATCATTTTCTACCTCACCTAGATCATGGAGCTCTATTGATTCTGAAGCTCTGATTTATGACTCTCCTTGTTTATTAATTCATTTGCTCCTTATGGAATCCTTCGGATTTACCTATGTTGAGGAACCCTCTTTAATATTTATTTCTGAATGATTCCTCCCTCTTCCATCACTCATTCCATTGCAACCTTCTTTGTGGTCTAAATGGGCATTATATATCACTGTTTCTTGCTTTGAATTTTTACCTGTGATTCTTGTAAATGATGAAGCACGCTCCTTTGGGACATTAACTGCTATATCCTTGATTATTTACTACTTTTGTGAGGTGTCAAGTTTTCCAATCTTATTTTTCTTTGCCTCCTTACCATGTTTATCTGCATCCTTTTTCTTATTTCCTTTCTGCCTCTTTGAGGATATTCCATCCAAGTCCATCTCTGTATACTCTTTAGGATTAGAAGCTATTACAAATTTAAGCCTTCTTTTTTCTGGTGAAACCATATCTGTGGCTTTGGACTTCATCCCCTCTTTCTGATCAATCATAAATTTGGTATTTTGCTGGGGAGTCCTGTTCTTCCAATGCTCTAAGTCTTTTGTTCTTCATTGCTCTCATCTAGGGAAATTTGCTTCTAAAATCTGAGGTAAGGGGAATGATTTTGGGCATGATTTTATGAAGTTCATCAAATCTTAATAAATCCACTATTTTCCCTTTGTATTTCTGAAAATAAACATCATATGATGTTTTGCTGGTTATAATTTTTTTCTTAAATTCAGTTGGATGGTTAAAACTAACATTGATTAGCACCTTAACATTATTACAGCAATAGAAAGATGCATCGATACCTCTGACCTCTCCTACCGCAGACCCTATAGATTTAATGATATCTTCATGACAAAGCTCCGGAGGGAGAGAAGGCAAAATAAACTAGGAAGGTAGAGAGCATTCTACTTGTTCTATGTTAAAATTGTGAAACCAATCTATAAATTTAACATAGTGACTGTTAAAAAAACATTTAGATACTAAGAGAAACTCTTTTTTAACAGACTCATCAGAACATTGTAAAAATAGAGTATTATCTGAGAAAGAGGAGATACTTACCTGATCCTTGCAATTCTCCTCCAGCCAATCAAATAACAAAGGGAACTCTTCCCATGGTCCATTCCATATAGCAAAGATTCCTCCCTTTAGACATTTATTCCAGGTGGCTTCGACTTCTTTGTTTGAAATTCTGACAGCCTCATCCTCCGTTTTGCGAAGGGTTGGTCTTGGAGGCGAGCTAGGGTTAACTGTAAGTGGTCTGTTATTACATCTACGATGCAAGGGGATGTAAGAGCTCGAAGAATCTGACCTAGAAGGAAGCCTATCCACCTGAGGTGTTTTCGGGTGTAATGGTTTCGATAAAGTAGGAAGAGATTTGCAATTCTCAGGACAAGCATATCTTGTTAAATTAAAAATGTAAATTTGATTGTCTAATTTTTCTACGGTGAAGAATTGATGCTTTGGACTTTCAATTACCTTTGTATGAGAGGAAGGGATCTTCGAAATGGGGTCCTGAGTAGTGTTTGCTTTCTTTTGACCTTCACGCCCTCGGATCCATTGCTGGCTGCGAGGCTCTTCTGCGATCTAATTAAAAATTTCAAACCTATTTCCTATATTTACTGCAAATCTTCCATCTTGTGTGGTTTGGGATCCCTTTTGGTGCCATTTTCGAGCATTGGCTTGAAAAGATTTCTGCCAATTGTTCCCTTGGCCGCTGGAGTTCCCATTCCATCTTTTTTGCAGGAATTTCCTTCGTGAATTTTCGCGGGTTGGAGAGAGATCGACATTTTCGCACATAAGCAGAGCTTTAAAAAATTAGAGAATATTATTTAATCACGATTAATCTTATTTATGGATATTATTATTTAATAATTTTGATTGTTAATAAAATCATAGTAACCTAAAATAATTGATCAATTATTATTATTTTAATAATTTATATAGATAATTATTTTTTGAAGTCAGATCATGATACTTAATTGTAATCCTTGTAATCTCATAAGTTAAGGGTAATTGTACAATTTGTTCTATTACAAGAAATGGGTTAAGTTGTAAGGGTAAAATTTTAATCTTATCTACTCAAAAACTTACATTGAAATGAAAACTTAAACCTTAGTTTTAACTTAGACTGTGTTTCTTCAAAATCAAACAAAACTATGAAACTACACTGTTAACTGTATGTTGTCTTATGTTTTGTGTAATGGACACCCTTGGATGTCCCAGCTAACTAAACCAAATTGTTGAAAGGAATTATGTCAAACAGTTTGCATTCAACTTCTTAAAACCCCTTATAACTTAATTACTTCAGCAATATTGTCATAATACTCCAGCCCATGCTTACGAACTTGCTGCTACAATACTTTGTCCTCCAATCAGTCCACTACCTTCATAATACCATTCCCTCCAAGCGGCATAAGCATTGGACAAGTAGTGAAAAAGATACGAGCAAAATATCAAATCTGCCTGTAGCCGGAAATGCAACTAAACTGCCTGATAATGAAGCCCATAAGAAAGAATTCCAAAGGCCAAACCCCAAGGGAATGACGTCTAGAATGTTACAAGAGAGGATAGACGTCCTCAAATGCCAAGAACAAAGCTGCAATTCACACACCAATTTCTTCTCATATTCAACCTGCCTAATGAAGCTACAAATGCTTCCTTTTATTCTATTCCCACGGGTCCGCTCAACTCATATGGGCAATGTGGGATAAAGATGTGTAATATAAAACATATATTAAAATACCCCTTATGTCTCCCTTGGGTACACATCACCATAAAATAAATATTAAAGTAACACTTTAATATTTTACAATTAAATTAAACGTTACTTTAACAAAACTTCAGGTATTAAAATGTATTAGCAATCGGACTTCGAATAATGCGAGTGATAGCTCATCGGAAAACTCTCACCAAGGAGTATCGAATCCAATCACCAGAATTGACCTGCACTGTGTCCTGCCGACTTACTAAAAATAGTAAGTATGCTTGAAACTAAGTAAATCAACTTCGTTTTGGCCCAAATTGGAAATGACTAGGCCAAAACACTCCAGGATCCCATTAAACCCTTCGTTAGCCCTGGGGACCATGTAGAACAAGGCTAACGCACACACACTTGGTCAACTACTAAAAGAACGTGAAGGCCAAAAGATGGGATCATTACATTTTGGGTTTCAATTCATTAGAGTGTTGACCAATCTTAGGATGTTTAACAAAGGCCGGGAAGTATTGTTTTGGTGATTACATATGATGTTATGTTTTGATTTATGTGTACCTTCTTGGATCAATCATGTTAGGATGCTCGTATTAGTGATGTTTGTATTTTGACCAAGTGAGTGGAAGCAACAATCCCTTATCTCTGCCCCTACAATTCTATGGGGTTGACCTATGAGGGTAGCATTTGAACTAGTCCCATCTTCGACATAATAGTAATACTTCTCTGTAGAATAATAGTCAATAATCCTGGATATGCTGTTGTAAGGTATGGTGCTACTGCGAGAAGATGTTGTTGTTGCAAACTATCAATTATAGGCTATTGAACTATCAATTATAGGCTAGATAGGCACCTTGAGCTTGATATCTCTCAATGTGTTTTAGATAGATTTATAAAGATATCCAAGCTAGTAGCACATACAATAACTACCATTTTAAAATTCTTTGTATATTATTTAGTTTTTTATTACTTTTACTTCTTTTAAAAGATAATGCTTTAAGGACAAAATAAATCAAAATTTTATGAGTTAGTACATTCTATTATTATTAATTTGACTAATGGTAAAGTAAAGTGTGGTGTGACATATCTTTTATAATAATTATTTTTATTGCACAATTAATACAAAAAGTTAGAATTTGAAAGTTTCATTGGTTTTTAGTTTTAAAAATTAAATTTCTCCATTACTATTTAGTAGGACCCAATAAGATTTCAATTAAATATTATTCTTATTTTTCAAGAAATAAAATAAAAATGGTCAAACTTCATAAAGCATTAGAATTATGAAATTCTTGAAATTATAAACTAAATGTAGTGTCATATCATCTTTTATTAATGGTAGCTTTAATTTTTTCTTATTTTGTAGTTTCAAAAATTAATTTTCCTTTTAAAAAATAATAAAAATATTCAAACTTTATAAAAACTTACAACCTAAAAAAATAAAAATACAAATACTTGAATCTTATTGATTAAACTATTATATAACTTTTGATTAAACTAATATATAACTTTTAATTTAGATGCAATAGTATTCCCGCCTATGGCAGGAACTAATAAACTAAAACTTTTGGCTCTTAAAATACATTCTCATTTCCCCATTTATAACAACTCTCCAACCATGGAACTCTGACCTTCGCATCTCTTGTTTGTATGACGAGGACGGAAGCCTCTTAAAATACATTCTCATTTCCCCATTTATAACAACTCTCCAACCATGGAACTCTGACCTTCGCGTCTCTTGTTTGTATGACGAGGACGGAAGCCTCTTAAAGCAAGAAAACAGAGCCACACACAACGGCTGGAAGCAGAGATTGAATGGATTGCTTAGCTCGCTGCTGCTCAGTTTGTGACACCAGGGTTTCTCTTTCTTCTACACCTGCATCGCCGGTATCTCGTCTTCCTTCCATTGCCATACATTCAATTGCTTTGGCAGGGCTTGATTTTCATTTTGCCTTTGTTAGAAATCCACCAGCAGTTCTCATTTCGTCAAAATTTTCATGGCGTATATCATGTGAAGCCATACCCCCAAAGAAGAAACATTTAAATCCACAATTACAAGAAAAGAGGCAGCGCCGCCACAATGCCATGAAAGACTTCTTGCTCCGGGAATGCTGTCTGTCTTCCTCTGAAGTCACAATACTGATAAGCAAAGAGCCAACCCTCTTCAGAAGAAAATCCATTGACAGAGCCAATCAGGTACTACAGTTGTTCAAAGACTGTGGATTCACTATAGACCAGGTAAGAAAAACAATTCTCAGGAACCCAAATATTCTTACCTGTTCGGCCATCCAGTTGAAGCGTGCAATTGAATACTTAACAACATTAGGGTTAGCTGAAAAAGATGTGAACCATATTGTCTCCGACCATCCCAGAACTCTTAGTGACAGATTGGATAGAACTCTTGCTCCGAGAATCTTAATCCTGATTAAGGTTTTTGGGTCAAAGGATAACCTATTTAAGGCTCTTAAGAAGGCACCTGGGATTTTGTCTTGTGATGTAGAACTAGTGAATAATAAATTGAAAATTTTGGAAAACGCAGGCCTCCTAGAGCATGAGATTAAAGAAATTCTTGAAAAGGATCCTCGATTCCTTTCTGCCTCCGTAGGTAAGATAGAGAAGAACATGAAGTTCTTGACATGTAATCTAGGGTTAAAACCAAATGCTGTGGTTAAATATCCCATATTAGTAAACCTAAGTGTAGAGAATAGGTTAAGGCCACGGTATAAGGTGGTTCAGTATCTAAATTCATTGCGACCTCGCGATGACCTTGGCATGAGTCTGATTACAAGTCTGAAAATAAGTGAGAAGTATTTCACTGAAAGGTTTCTGTCCGGCAGTCCTGAGGCCAAAAAATTATATGAAAAATACAAGGGCAAGACCGTGGATTCTGAAGTACCTGAACTTTAACAACTCACTAAAGATAATTTGCAATTCAACGGTGGTTCGCAATGCATCAGGTGGTTTTTAAAAGGTATTTCTTATTGATCTGAGTGAGGAATTTGCTTATGTCCGTAGAAGACAGTTGATGCTTAGTCCAAATCTCACCGCTATAAAGCTCAGCAGTACTGCTGTTCAATCTAGTCTCACCACCATGCGAGTCATGCACGCTGCAAGGAAACTCCATGCAATTGAATAGCTTATTTCAAGGAAGCTCCATGCAATTGAATAGTTATATATTGGCAAGTCATTGTTAACTGAAAATTAATCATTGTTCAAAACAGAGCTTATGCATAACTAGTAGTAGCTCAGAGATTTGCATGACAATTTATTTTTAATGCCAATTCTTTATAATTGTTGGTTACTTATTTGCAATTGTGGTTTGTAAGGCAAATAAAAGTCCTCATAACTGAGGCACAATTTAATTCTTCACAAGAATCATAAAAGAGATTTTTTTGGTGTTTAATAAATGCCATGTTTTCTCTGTTTCTTCCCCTTTTCTCATATTGTGTTTTTCTTCTTCTAAATATCTTAATAATATCTACCAAATCTATATTTTTGTGCAATCCAGGGTTTTCCCTTTAATTGTGAAGAATTTTTATTGTTCTACCCTGAATTTAAACAGAACATTTATGTAAGGTCATCTGTCAAAGCTAAATTAAACCCTCTATTATAAATGAGTCTCCACGTCTTTAAGCAGATTACAATCATTTGAATACATCCACATGACGCAGCTGGCACCATACTCTTGGCCTACAGCGTTCACTTGGAAACTCAAAACACACATTATCAGAATAGAGACTCACTGTTCTTAATCTTCACACATAGAATGCTACCAAACAGTAAAATTTATTTATTGATTTGCAGACACAGTTATGGACATTTGCCTTCTATTGATCTCTGTCTAATCAACTCTGATGTAAGAGAGCTAACTCCAATAGCTTCCAAACCATTACTCACTGTTCTAATTGAGGCAAAATAAGCAATTACAGGATTCTCTACAAAGATTAAATTCAAATGGCAGCACAAACAAAGAACTTCTTTCAATTTTACATTACTTTGGCTTGCCTTTCACTAACAATGATTTGTAGAATCTCCATGAATCAAAGCAAATCTGCTCTCTACTCTATTCTCTGTGCATTCTGTAGTAACCTGGTAATCTTTTCTCTACTGTCACCTACCAAGGCTCTCTTTCCATTAGCTAAACTGCACTCCTCTTCTTCACGCATTCACCAACACCTCTTCTTCAATTTATTCTATCATAGCTTCCTTATTCTCAATGCAACTTTTTTTTTTTATTCAATCAACCACCCATTGTCTTATTCTCCCTTTATTCATGCAACCCCTGTTATCTCCTCTTGCTCCCCCTCTAAGTCGATAACCTCACTATACTTTCCTAATATGGAACCCCTTTGTAATGCTCCCTCCATTTGGCTTGGGTTGAAATTAATTTCTGCAACCCTGATTATCTTCCCCGTAGTCTCATGCAGCCACCCACAATTACCCCCCACCAAAGTTATGCCCAATCTGAAAGAGTTGCACACCACACACATTAATTGTAAAAACTAAAGAAATTCCCCACATTCAAGTCATTTTCAGAGTATTTTATTGAATCGGTCAAAAGATACAAATACCCACAATCTAACATTACAAGAAGAAATTTTGAAATTTTAAAACTGAAGTTTCTCCTCCACGTGGATTCCTTGCATCATCATAACTGTTCTTGAAATTTTTTCTGGCTTAGCTGTCACAAAATGGGGATTTGTTCTGCCAAAATTACCATGAATCTAACCTGAACCAATCTCATATTCTAGTTTTGAAACTTGGTAGATGATGTCAAACATCATCATCCTCACCAATTCAAATTGCCCTCTTAGATTAGTTGGATATTCTTTTCACTAATCATCGATGACTATGTCCTCAATGCAGTCCTCAACATTAATACCTACAGTGAGTAGTCCATAGAAGCCGATTGAGACAAACTATTCTTAATGTAATCATCAACATTGGTTTTTAAAATGAGTATTTACTTTATACTACAATACTAATATTGAATAATTAAATTGTTTATTTGTACAAATAAACTGGTTTGTATTTTGGTATTTTTGTCATGGGAAAAATCAATATGATTTGCAAATGGAAACAACTCGGTGGCATTGATTAAAATCTCTTGAATCAAGAGAGGAAATTTAAGTACTATTTATCATGATGTTGATCACTTTAATACATTATCAGTTGCTTGGGTGCAGACATGCAGTAAGCAGTTTTAAGTATCATGCTTGTAAGCAGTTTTCAGTATCATGCTTCTTATGAGCAACTGCAAGCATACTTCTCAGGTCTGATGGTGGTGTTGCAGTCACTATTCTTCATAGTTGAAGTTTATTTTGCTACTTTGCAAGATGTAGCAGGAATAATTAGATCTAAATAAAATGAGATACATTTAGCTGATGTGGATTCTATAGGTCATCTTTGTCCCTCCAAGGGACATGATCTAAGAAGACATCTTACTGAAACTAATTTGTACAAGCTCACTCTTGAAGGAAACAACCTGCAAAGTACATCTTAGGAGATTGAGGCTTTGATTCCAACTTTCAACAAATTGCTTCCTTCAAGGTCAAGCCATAAATAATTAGATCCTTTGGATGATTAAGACCTCTTTAATAGAACATCTTTCCATCTAAAATAGAGATCTATCATGTTTCCAGGTATGCTTAGAATCTTTTTACAAATGCCTCATTGAGTTCTTTACGAAGTTCACTGACTATATTTCTTTGTTCCACATTATCTTTGTTAGTTCTGGAGTTCCTTTCATGGTTCCTTCTATCATTTCTGACATTTCTTCCATCATTCCTTCTGTTTCCAAAGTTTCTTCCATTGTTCATTCTATCCGAAGTTTTTGTCCATTCTACAATACTTTGTTGTATGTCCGAAGTTGTTACATAACTAACATACTGGTGTTCTGTTTCTAGGATTTTGTTGATCAATAGGTGCATGACAATCCCGAGCTATGTGTCCAAAGTTGTTACACTTATAACACACGATCTGTCTTCGGTCTTCATAAGGTCTTCCTTCTCTCGATGTTCTTTCATTAGATCTTCTTCTATCTGTAGGGTTAGTATTTTTAGACTTTCTACTATTTCTTCTATCATTGTCATATTTAAGTTTCCTACAATCAATTGCTTTATGACCCATACCATGACAATTATGACTAAAAATTCTTAATGTGATTAAATGACTTATTTGTACAATCTCTTTTCATATGACCTATTTCATTACATGAAAAACATTTACCTCTAAATTCATACTTGGTTTCCTTAAGAGATTCCACTTGCTTTGGTTCTTCCAATATTCAACTTCCTTGTCTTTACCAACTTCTTTAAGTTTATCAGAAGATTGACTAGATTCAATCTTATCATCAAATTTACCCTTTCCTTTTGGATCTGATCTAATCTCAGATTTCTTTGCAGACATGTTAAATAGATAACCAAGACCAGTCTTATCATAAGTAGGTCTTTGTATTGACATTGAATCATTAAGCTTTTCTTTGCTAGAATAAAGCTTCTCAAGTTGTTGTTTGCACTGAGTTAATTCACCTTTTACAATAATATTGTATTTATGAAGTTCTTCATGATCTTCTTTCAACGTTTCAAATTCAGATGTCTTTTTTGCTAGACTTTCTTTCAGATCTCCATTTTCAGTCTTCAAATCAAACTTAACTTTGCTAGGATCATTTTTCAAAGTCAATTTCAAATTCATAATTTTCAATTCATGCTTCAAAATCTTGTATCCTATCTTTAGCTTCGAATAATCATCATCACTAG
Source organism: Cupressus sempervirens (assembly GCA_028749045.1). NCBI lineage: Eukaryota > Viridiplantae > Streptophyta > Pinopsida > Cupressales > Cupressaceae > Cupressus > Cupressus sempervirens. The sequence goes on along the minus strand of CM053791.1, from coordinate 532,117,017 downwards.
TTTTAGATTCAGTAGATTCAGGCTTGGATTTGAGATGTTCAATCTTTTCCTTCAATTTTCCAATGTATACTTTGGAGTCTTCATATCTATCTTTCAACTTATCTCTTTCTTCAGTAAGGAGATCAATTTGTTCAAGTGCCTCTTCAAAGTTCATCAACTATTCCATATCCATAGGGATCTTACTCAAGCTATTAAGCCTCTTTAGAGTAATTGTGCCCTAATAAGTTGTTAGAAATATATATGGGAGGGGGTCTGGGGTAGGTGAATCAGTAATCTACAAACTTTAGTCGCCAACTGGATATTATTTCTTACTTTAAACCATACATAACAAAGTAATAAAGTAATGTTGAACAGTAATAGTAACCATACACAAAGATAACTCATAACACCATATTTTGTTAACTAGGGAAACCCTGGCCAAGGGAAAACCCCAGTGGGGATGATACCCACTAAATAATATATTGACAAATAAATTCCTTGTTAGAGGATGGACCCTGTTAGGAGTCAATGAACAAATTTAATATAGAGAGTATTGTATATGAGCAATGTTAGTATGCTAATAGAAACCAAATTTAAATAAAGTTTCTACAAACTAAACAAAATTCATAAACTTCAAGATAGACTAAGATGAGCTCTCAATTAAGAATATGAGTCATTAATGGGCTCTCTCAATAAGAAGCTCTCTTGTTGAGTGGCTTTGTCTAAATAGATAGGATGTATGCTCAAGCTTATGCTTCAAAAAGGGCTTCAAATGGAGTTGGAATTTGGGTGTGAGTGTAAGGTTTTGATGTAAAATGGCTTCTTAAAATGGCATTATGACTTTACTTCATGGATTGTGTTATTTTGCAAAGGGGAAGGATCCAATTTATAGGCAAGAGGCTTGAGGGATTGAGGGCTAAGATGCAAGGATGGGAAAAAGCTCATGGAGGGCTCAGATTGCATGAGAAGAGAGCACATGGATTGTGCTTCCTTACAGCCAATCAGGGAGTGACACATGTCACAGGGTGAGAGGATGGAGGAAAGGGGAAGGATGAGTCAACAAAGGAGGCTCAATGGGATAAAATCTTCATAAAGACTCTCATAATGGCTTGTAAGAGCAATAAAAGGGCTTGGAAGAGTCATTTATGGCCTAGTGGGCTTCATAAAGTTTTATGGTTGGGATATTTTGAAAGAGATGAGAAGAATTTCGACTTGGGCTTGATCAGGAAGGTTTTAAGCTTGCTTAGGATTGTGCAAATGATTAGAGGATGGATTAGGATGGTTTAGGATTAGCTTAGGGATAGGCAAGTGGATGGCATTTAATGAGGGTGGGCGAAGGAGGAGATATTTGTTAACTTTGGCTTGGGTTAGTAAGTCTTATCCCATGTTTAGAGAATGTGACAAGGTTAGGAGGGGATCAGGATTAGGTTTAAAGACATCTTCTAGAAGAGTCTAGACTTTGGATGAGGATAAAGACTTTCTAGAATAGTCTAGAACTTCCTAGGATAAGGATGAAGACTTTCTAGAAGAGTTTAGAACTTCTTAGGATGAGGATAAATTAGATTTTTAGGAAATAAATAAAGTTTTATTTATTTCAAGGGTTTGGGTTGAGGAGATATTTATTAAAACTTTTTTAATAAACATAAGGATTAATATTTAATCTTAATTAAATATTTTGAGTTGGGATTAGGGGAAGGAAATGATGGGATTAGCCTTTAATCAAAATTAAAGAAGGATTAGAAGATTTTGGAAGAGGTTAGTGGTCTTAAGGAAATTGGCCAAGTTTTGGGCAAAAAATAAATTTTTTATTTATTTTGGATTTTTTGGTCAATTTATTAATTAAATAATTAATAAATAAGGAAATAATGTTTAAATAAGATTTAAACATTTTTGGGAGGGATTCCTTAATTAAATATTTTTAATTAAGATAAAGGAATTTAATGGCATAAAAATAAATTAATTAATTAATTAATAAATGATGATGTCATCAGAAATTTTTCAGAAAATAAAAATACTTTATTTTCTAAAGGTTTTTAGGTGTCTACAAGTACCTGTTAGGAGATTCCACCTGTTAGGAGTTGTAGTACAATAGATGCAAAATGAGCCCACTGCCCAAACATGCACTTCCAATTACAATAAGAGCTCATTTCCCAAACAAGTAATCAGACTTCTACAATATAGATTCTTTCTTAGTTCGATCTCGAATCACAAAATAGCTTTACAAACTTCACATATATAGCTTTCACAAAAGTTCACATACAATTGCTCAACTTCACAACTACATGATAGCACACTTGAATTTGCAAGATGTCCTTTGCATAAATACCATGCCTTACACAAATTGTTGCTAGGTTAGCTAAGACCACAATATACTTTTTCAACTTAGAGTAAACATCTAAGGTGTCAGCCCTAATTGGACAAGTAATTATTTTGTAAACAAAATAATCCTTTCCTTCAATTCCGCTGTCCTATTTTACTGTTAAAATACGAATATCACTTTTTTGTACAGCCCGTACTGACTTCCGAGGTTATACATGTCATCATCAACATGTATACAATTTACATCTAACTTTGCTAGTCATAATATGACATCAACAACAAGTTATAAGAAAAACAATACACTGTTGTATACAAAATTCATACTTAGACAATTTTTTGATTACCAAAAGCTAAGTATCTTTATTTATGATGTTTCCTGTGAGCATGTACATCATGTGTTGCCATAAATGACAACAATTACTTATCTCCATTAGCCAAACATCAACAGTTTTTACACCATCGCCCCATTGCAAATGTGGACCTCCTCTTTTTTAATTTAGTGGTTGTAGCAGTGGCCTTAGGTGTTCTTGTTGGTAGCAATTTTGAAGTCCTCTACTCCAAGAGTGGTTTTGAGCAAGTTTGGCCTCATGGGAAATCAAGTTTGTCTAGGATGTAAGCAAAAGTTGGGCTAGTTTAGTCATAGAGATGGAGTTGAAACCAAGCAATTTGTGTGGAAATGAGCTGAACTCATTAGAAAATCATTGCTCTAGATTCAATTTGATCTTAGAAGGCCAGTATTGAAAGTAATCTTGCTGAAAACATGTTGAATCTTGAAATTTGGCCAAGTCTCAAATTTTTTGAAAACCCTTAAATCTAGAATCTTTATGATAACTTGTAGGGGGTTGAGACCTATTTCAAACATCTGGACAATATTTATATTAATATATCATATATTTAAATGTTAAATTTAAATAAATCATTCTTCCTTCTGAGCTAAGAAAATGACTAAGTGTTGAAATGGAGAGTTAACCTGCGAATTCAAAATCCTAGCACTAAGTCAGAATCTGACCATGTCCAAGGATAAAATCCTTGCCTATTGTTAATTTTCGCCGTAGCAAAATTGGAGTAAGCATTAGCATAGCCCCCTCCTCCTTCCTACCAAACTTTCATGGTCAAGAGCAAACAAGTGAAAATGGGGTTTTACCATTTTTATGATGTGTGAAGGTGAAATTTTAAATGAAAATCCTCTGGTAAGGGTGGAATCTGCCCCCTGCCTAGGATTTTATCTTCTCCCCATCCAAGATTCCGCCTAGCTAGCCAAGAGAATTCTCAAGCACCATTGAAACCTATCCTAGATTGGTTGGCTTCTCTTTAATCTCTAAGTTGCATAGGGAGAGTATGAAGTGAGGTAGAGTGGAAAATATTGATGAAAATTAGATGAAGAGGTGAAGTTTTATGATAATCCTTGAGCATCCTCTAATACTTCCTTGATGCTTTGACCTAGAAACATATGTGTTTCCTCTCCAATTTGTATTAAGAGCAAACAAAAATCCAACAGTGAAGAGATAATAGTGGAAATGAAGTTGAAGATTAACTTGTGTGAGGATGTGGATTTGTGAGTGTAAAATCCAACTACAATTCTTACCAACTATGAGGATAACTTCTCCCCCCCCCCCTCGCGCCCTCCCTCTTAAGATCTTCCTTGGGCTAGTTGACTTCTCCTTAAATCTGTAAGTTGCACAAATGAAAATGAGGTGAGTTGGAATGATAAACGATGATAAAAAAAATCAGGTCAAAGGAAAGATGAGAAGATATGAAATGAGCAATTGAAAAATCCTACGTAGGCATATATTTATGCCTTGTAGTTTGATGGGTGGAAGCATGGATCAGATTATAAGTATTCACTCTAAATTGAGAACAAGAGCTTTAGGGGATGGATACACTAGAAGTTTGGTGATCAAGGAAATTTCTTGAAAGGTACTTTATTCTTGTGCCTACTAGATTTTTGCCTAGCTTGTGAGAGAAATCCTGGAACCTCTTCAAGTTCTGCCTTGATGATAATTATGCCAAGAGGTGTTCTATACAATCACAACACAAATGCCTAGCACGAGAATATGCCAAAAAAGATTCTTCGTCAATAAAAAAGAACTGGGAGTGGTTACAAACTTCTAAATTAATATTAATTATTAAATCATAAAATAAAAAGGAATTCTCGAAATAATAGCTGGCTAAAATAATAGGAAGCCAAATGGAGGCCAAAATAATAGGCCCGAAATAATAGGGCCCCAAAAAGTAGGGCTCGAAAAAATAGGTAAAAATAGGGCCCGAAAAAATTGGGGCAAAATAAATTCAATATGATTTTATTTTTTGTTAAATATAATTTTGCATGCACATTCATGCTTATTTTTTGTAGGGAGTGGGAGAATTTGAAACAAATTCATGGAATGTGAAGAGATGTTTGTTGGGGGATATGAAGAGCCTCTCGAAAGTTATAAAACAAAGGCCCCTCATTTCATTTTCATTTTATGTTTTTGCAGGAAGGAAGAGGTGGAGGTTATTGGAGGATTAGATTGGAGTTTTTGAATAGAAGTAGATTGAAGTTTTGGAGTAACTTTTTTGCAGGTGAGATTTCTATTTTTTATTTACATTTTCATTTAGATTTAGATGTAGATGTAAATTAAAATTCAAAATTAGTTATAATATTCTACTTTGATTTAGATTTCAATTTTAATTAGTTTCATTTAGATTTAGAATTCTATTCATAACTATTTAGGCTTGCATTTAATAGTTTAGTCATGCATGTTTGATTTAGATTTAGATTTGTATTCAAAATCTATTTGATTTATATATTTTATAATACTTTTCATTTACATATCTTAAAAGTGCATGTTTCAAATTAGTTTTATATTTACATGTTTCATATTAGTTTTAGATTTGCATATTTCAAAATAGTTTTGGTTTGCATGTTTTAGATTTGAATGTTTCATAGTAGTTTTACATTTGCATGTTTCTAAGTATTTATATTTTCATGTTTCAAAGTATAATTTTATCATTAATCTGGATGAGAATGCCACCATATCAATACAATTTGCGTTTTATTGAAGTTAATGATTTATTTAAAATAGATGAATCATATATTTAGTATATATTTTATCATTATTGAATTATAAAATAAAATAAAATTCTCGAAATAATAGCTAGACAAAATAATATTAAGCCAAATGGATGCCAAAATAATAGGGCCTGAAAAGAGGGGTAAAAAAAGAGGACCCAAAAAAATAAGGCCAAAAAAATAGAACCCAAGAAAATAGGGCTGAAATAACTTAATTAAAATTTTAAATATAAAACATTTTCTTTTTGTTAAATGTATTTTTGCATGCACATTCATGCTTTTTTTTTGTGAGGAGTGGGGGAATTTGAAACAAATTTGTGGAATGTCAAAAGACATCTATTGGGGGATATGAGGGTTCTCTCATAAATTATAAAACAAATGCTCCTCATTTCATTTTCATTTTGTGTTTTTACACGAAGGAAGAGATGGAGATTATTGGAGCAAATTAGACTTTTTGAAGAGGAGTAGATTAAAGTTTCATATAGGTTAGCCTTGTATGTTTGATTTAGATTTAGGATTCAAAAACTATTTGATTTAGATATTTGATAATACATTTCTTTTGCAAATTTTTAATGTGCATGTTTCAATCTAGTTTTACATTTCCATGTTTTACATTAGTTTTAGATTTGCATATTTCAAAATAGTTTTAGTTTCCATGTTTTAGATTTGTATATTTTATAATAGTTTTATATTTGCATGTTTCAAAATATTTATATTTTTAATGTTTCATAATTAAATTTAATCGTTGATGTGGATAACAAGGTCCCCTTATCAATAAAATTTGTATTTCATTAAAGTTAATGATTTATTTAAAATAAACAAATCATATATTTAGTTTATATTTTGTCATTATTTAATTAGAGTATATATGTGTTTTATTTAAATATTTTTCATAGTATATATAGATTTTTATTAATATTTATGTTTGTAATGTTTGAAAAGTGGAAGATAATGCCACCATATTTCAAACATTACAACCTAACTATTTCATTTGAAATAGTTTTGATTTTTATTTATGTTATTTTGAACATTATTCATTTGAAAGAACTTATGTTAACTATTAATACTTTTTCATTCTGATTATTTCCATATGTTGATTTTTGTTTATAAGTCTGTAGGTTACTATTTTAGTTATGGATACCTCGAATAGAGAATCAAACATTATTGGATACTAGAGCCTGACTACTTCAATGATCTCAAATAATTTCTTCGAGATCGAGTTTGACAAATGCCTACAAATAATTAAAGAGGTGCACACAAGTATAATTAAAGTTGTAGAGAAGTAATATTTCCAATTGACTATGTTGAGGAAATGGAAGAAATGCATATGGAAGATGCATAAAAATTTCTATGTGACACATCTACAAAAGTGGATGGGTTTCCCTAAATGATGAAAGAAGTATTTCACAATCATTGTTCAAATAAAGGTCGAAAAAGAATCCTAATCATTGAACAATGTGACATGTATTTACACCATCACAGATATATTTTTTGTATATAGTTCATTCTTGTCTCCGGCTTCAAATTTTTACTTCTAATTAGTTGTATTGGCAGTTTTATTTCCCCATTGTTCAATGTAACTTTCATGGAGAAGAGAACAAGACAAAATAAATTTATTGTTGTACGAAAAATTTCTTCAATGGATGTGGCTACTAAATATGTTAATTAAGAAAGAAAACCATAAGTCTAAATAGATTCCTTAATGATAGGAATATTTATTGATTAGAATTCTTAATCATTGCAATAAAAATTGCATTAGCATTATTAAAAATTCAACAATATATAATGTTCTCAAATCATCATGGAGAAATAATTTTCATAAAATTGACTCTTATATATTCTTTCACACTTTTAACATCATCTAAATTGTTGTGTTGGGACTTATAGTTTCTGTTTCATGAATTAATTTGTCCACTAATCGAGTCATTTGTATAACATATATCCCAAATTCGACCATAGTTGTACTCTAGATATTCCAGCACTATACCTAAATCTCATACTTCCTTTAACCGTGTCCCATATTTTAGTGTAACATTTAACCACTTATTAACCCTAACCATAACACCGAGTGTCATATAAATGAAATTGTAAACCTTGAATCCTAACTTTAACTCTTACTCTATATATGATTGTACTAATCATTTAGTAAATTATATACCTTAGCCTAACCCTATATGTACAACTAACTAGAAATAATATTATATTTTTATAAGTGAGAATATGTATATACACACACCCATAGAGAGAGAGAGAGAGAGAGAGAGAGAGAGAGAGAGAGAGAGAGAGAGAGAGAGAGATTAGGATGAGTATCTAGAAAGCAGGGTGAGAGAGATAAGTGGGTGTATCTAGAGATAGAGAGATAGATTGGGGGGCATATCTAGAGACTAGAGGGAGAGGGTATATTTAGATAGTGGGGGGAGATATTAAAGGGTGTAGTTAGAGAGAGAGAGGGAGAGAGAGGCGGGGGGAGGGATTACATTATTAAAAAGGTTAATAACTTGTATCACAATAGCACTAATCATGGACACTATAATAGAACTAGCCCACATTAACATTTAACCTGTCAGTTATCCTAACACAATGGTAAAGTGTAATAATAGCACTAAAATCAGCTATAATATGATTAGTAACCCAAAAAATACCTTAATTGTAATAATAACAAAAACCCTAACTCTAACTCTAACTCCAACTCTAACTAGATAATTCTAATTTTAACCCTAACCCTAACCCTAACTATAACTCTAATTCTCCCCCTAACCCTAAACCCTTTATAATCCTAAATCTAATGCTAATTCTAACCCTAACCCTAATTCTAGCCTTAACCCTAAGCCTTACTATAACTCTAATCTTAACTCTAATTCTAACTCTAATGCTAATTCTAACCCTAAATCTAGCCCTAATTTTAACCTATATTATAACTCTAACCCTAACTCTAACTCCAACACTATCTCTAACCCTAACCCTACCCCTACCCCTAATTCTAACCCTAACTCTAACCCTAACTATAACTATAACTCTAATTGTAACCCTAACACTAACCCTAACTCAAACCCTAACTCAAACCCTAATCCTACCCATAATCCTAATCCTAACACTATATATATCGCTAATCCTAACCCTAACACTATATGTAACTCTAACTCTAGTCCTAACGCTAATTCTAATCATAAACCCAATCCTAATTCTAACCCTAACTCTAACTCTAAACCTAAATGTAACTCTAAATCTAACCCTAACTCTAGCCCTAACCCTAAATCTAACCCTGACCCCATCTCTATCTCCAACTTTAACTCTAACTTGATCCCTAACTCTAACTCTTATTCTAACCCTAACCCTAACCCTAGCCTCAATTCTAGCCCCAATTCTAACTCTAACACTAATACTAACACTGACACTAAGACTAAAACTAACACTAATTATAACCCTAACCCTAATGCTAACCCTAACTCTAACCATAACCCTTATGCTAACCATAATCCTAGCCCTAATTCTAACCCTAGCTCTAGCTCTAACTCTTGTTCTAATTCTAATTCTAACTCTAACTCTAGCTCAAATCCTACCTCTAAATCTAACCCTAAACCTAACCCTAATTCTAACCCTAACTTTATTTGCAACCCTAATTCTAGCCCTAACCCTAATGCTTACCCTTACCCTAACCCTAACTCTAACTCAATCTATAACCCAAATTATATTTGTAACCCTAATTCTAACCCTAACCCTAATTTTAACTCTAACTCTAATTGTAACTCTAATTCTACCCCTAATCCTAACCCTAACCTATGTAACCCTAACTCTAACCCTAATTTTAACCCTAACCCCAATTCTAGCTCTAACCCTAACTATAACTTTGATCCTAACTATAACCCTAACTTTAACTCTAACTCTAATTCTTACCCTAACCCTAACCCTAATTCTAACTCTAATGCTAATTATAATCCTAACCCTAATTCTAACTTTGATTCTTACCCTAAATCTAACTCTAACTCTAACTCTAACCCTAACTCTATCTCTAATTCTAACCCTACCCCTAATTCTAACCCTAACTCTATCTCTGATTGTAACCCTAACCCCAATATTAACACTAACCCTAACTTTGACTATAAACATACCCCTAATCCTAACCCTAACACTATATATAACTTTAACTCTAACCCTAACCCTAATTCTAATCCTAATCCCAACCCTAACTTTTACCCTAACCCTAGATATAATTAGGTAACTTTAACCCTAACCCTAATCTAACCCTGACCACAACTCTATCTCTAACTTTAACTCTAACTCTAACTTGAACCCTAACTCTAACTCTAATTCTAATGATAACCCTAACCCTAACCCTAACCCTAATTCTATCCCCAATTTTAACCCTAACTCTAATTCTAATTCTAACTCTTATACTAACACTGACACTAACACTACCTCTAATTTTAACTCTAACTCTAATTGCAACCCTAACCCTAATGCTAACCCTAATCATAACCCTAACACTAACCCTAACCCTAACTCTAACACTAATTCTAATCCTAACCTTAATTCTAACCCTAAATATAACCCTGACTCTAACTCTAACTCCAACCCTTATTCTAACTCTAATTCTAACTCTATCTCTAACCCTAATCCTAACTCTTATTCTAACCCTAACACTAACCCTAACTATATTTGTAACCCTAATTTTTACCCTTACCCTAACCCTAACTCTAACTCTAATCCTAACTATATTTGTAACCCTAATTCTAAGCCTAACCCTAATCTCAACTCCAACTCTAATTTTAAACCTAACCCTAACCCTAACCCTAACTCTAACCCTAACTATAACTCTAACCTTGACCCTAACTCTAGCTCTAATTGTAAACCCAACCCTAACAAGAACCCTAACTCTAATTCAAACCCTATCCCTCACCCTAATTTTCATCCTAATGCTAACCCTAACTCTAACTCTAACCCTAACCCTAACCTTAACACTAACCCTAACCTTAATTCTAACCTTAACCCTAACCTTAACTCTAACTCTAACCCTAACCCTAACCTTAACACTAACCTTAACCTTAAACATCAATTTGTCCCTAACGCTAACCCTAATTCTAACTCTACCATAATTGGACTCTAACCATAACCCTGACCCTAACTTTAATCTTGGCTCAAAACTTAACCCTAACTGTAACTCTAGAACCTTAACCCTTACTCAAGCCCTAACCCTAACCCTAACCCTAGCCCTAGCCCTACTATAACCATAACCTTAACCATAACCTTAAGTCTAACCCTAACCTTAACCATGAGCATAACTCTAACCCTAAACTTAACCATAAACATAACTCTATCCCTAACTCTAACCCTAAATCTAACTCTACCACAATTAGACTCTAACCCTAACTTTAATCCTAACTAAAACCCTAACCCTAATCTTAAATCTAACCTTAACACTGACTCAAACCCTAACCCTATCCCTACAATAACCCTAACTTAAGCCCTATAATAACCCTAACCCTAACCATAACCATAACCATAACTCTATGCCTAACCTTAACCATGAGCATAACTCTAACCCTAAATCTAACTCTACCATAATTAGACTCTAACCCTAACCCTAACCCTAACTTTAATCCTGACTCAAACCCTAACCTTGACTCTAACCTTAACCCTAACTCAAACCCTAACCCTAGCCTTACTATAACACTAATCCTAACCATAACCATAACTCTAACCCTAACCTTAACCATGACCATAACTCTAACCCTAACCTTAATCATAAACATAACTCTAGTCTGAACCTTAACCATAACTCTAACAATAACCATAACCATAACTCTAACTCTAACCTTAACCATAACTCAAACCCTAACCCTAACTCCAGCCCTAACCCTAATGCTAACCCTAACCCTTATTTTATCCCTAAGGTTAACATTAATTATATTGGTAACTTTGTCCCTAACCATATATCTATGTTTGACTATAACATTTTACATTACAATATGCCAAAAATAAAATTACTTTTTTAAAATCTAAATTAAAGTCCATAAATTAAATTTTAAAAAAATAAAAAATTGAAGCATAATTTTATAGTAACTTTATACAACTCTAATTAAAATTAATTAACAATTTTATAATAACCTTATCAAAATATAAATAAAAAGTAAATGTTTTTCCTATTGCGCCGCGACTACCACTAGCTTATATATATATATATATATATATATATATATATATATATATATATATATATATATATATATATATATATATATATATATATATATTATGCCAAGAGTAATTGTTCTCGAGGTGCCTATTTTTTTCATAAATCTCAATTTTGATTAAAATAACCTTGGGATTAAATAAAAATAGGTGCCTCAAGAATGATTACTCTCGGCGTTATATATATATATATATATATATATATATATATATATATATATATATATATATATATATATATATATATATATATATATATATATATATATATAAGCTAGTTATGATAAGTGTCTTTGGTGCCCAAGTATTAAAGGCTAAGATAAATATTAATTTGAAAATGAGGAAGGGGAATCCAAAAGTTAGCAAAGGAAAATCCTCAGTGGAGGGTGGATTTAATCCTCCCATGAGGAATGTTTCTCTTGGTGTATGTCAAATCTTTGCCCTCATGTAAGAGGCTTGCCCAAACACCCTTTGGACAACAATTTTGATTTGAATGAAAATAAGCATTTGAAAACACTAATTCCCTTTGTCAATGTTGGCCTGTGAGGTTAAAATCAAACTAGTTTAATTAATTTTGTTGTCTTTCAAGAGCTAAGTCGGCCTACCTTGGGATATGTGCCTCTTTAAGAAGGCTATCACCTATAAAAGGAGGATGAATTAAATTCATTTTAACATCAATCAAATGCTATTTTTATCTCTATAGGAAGGTGGTGAGCATCCCAGTTCGTAGTGATTTTGTCATAGAAAGGCAATAATTTTATTATCTCAATAGGACTCCAAATTGTTTCCAAGAGTTGAAGTGAGAGAGTTTGATGGATCAACATTAGGAATGAGATAAGAGAGAACTCTTCCAATAAATATGATTTGAAAGATAGAAGAGAGGATTAAAATGTGGGTTCATCATACTGTAAAATTTGTGTATTTTCTAGTTTTTGAGATAATTTCACTTTAAAATTTGCAAGAGGAAAAATGTTTGATCTCGAGGTTAAGGAATTTCATATTGACTCTTTGATGTTGATGCAATTATCTCATGAAGGCATTCATATTTCCTTCCCTTTGCTTATCAATTTTACAAAGTTCAATCCTTTTTCTCTTTTGTTTTGTAAGGTGAGTTGCTGAAGGGGAAGCTTAAACCCTAATTAGGGTTAGTAGGGATTAATCTTGGCCTCTCATTGTAATTGAACAACTATAAAAGGCCAATGCCTTCTCACTTAAAGGGTTAGAATCAAGAGATTAGGAAACTAGAGAGAAGTTAGCTAGCTAATAGTACATAGAGTAGGAGGAAACTTGATCAAATTGTTTCTATAATGCTATCAAAGTGATTGACGATTCATTGTTGGTCTTCGTGGTGGACTACTTGATGTTGCTTTGAAGTGTTGCATGGTTTCTTCAATTCATGATTTAGATTTCATATTAGGATAAGTATGAGTAGAATTTGATTGGATGGAAGATATTGTTGAATGGTGACAATGGTGAAGTTAGTTTCCATACCTTTTTTTACTTGATGATTGTAAGTAAAGGTGTAAGGTTAGTTTGAGCCTAAATTGTAAATGTTTAACTTCTATTGGAGATGTTCATTTAGATAGTGAATTCCTAGGGTATTTGGATGGACATTGACAATGTGAAAATTCTTTCTGCATCCACAGAAGGTAGCACCCTATTATGCCTTGTTGATTTGGCAAAGCAAGGGTTGCTTAGAGGCTCACCCCATCATCAACATTATCTTACATTCTTTGAGTTAGACTAGGTTTTCTATTCTTGTATTTAGTTTGGTTGAAGTGATTGAAGTCATTAAAATGAAGTCGATATCCACTGAATGAATATCATGTCCCTTTGTGATAGCCAACATATTACATCATAAAACCGAGTATCCACAATCAAAAGGAACCTTGAAGTCATTTGATGATCCTACTTTTCAAGCTTAGCATAAGAAGTGACCTTATTCAAGATAGGATTGCGTATTTAGATTTTCCTTTAGAAGTATTGAGTGCTTGATTTGATTGTTGGAGTGAAACAAAAATTACTTCAATAAGTCCAACATACAACACGCCACTTCCTTGACTATGCCATAAATAACTGAACCCTTCAAATGATTAAGACCTCTTTGATATAATATCTTTCCATTTAAAATAAATATCTATTATGTTTCCAAGTACACTCAGAATTTGTCCCACACCCATACCAGGTGCATCTGAATATGGGTTTACCCGTACATATGCCTGGGTGTGCTCCAGTGCATACCTATAGGTACCCAAAGTTTATTTTTTCCAACCCTTTTATTGTTCTCTTTTTAAAAGCTCACAAGTTAGACAATCCATGTGCTCAATACAAAGGGCCCGATAGTTTAAAAAACCCATATGGAGAATCACATTATGTAGCTAGCCATATAACATATGCCTAAGCTCTAAGAACAATTTAAGGTACTCATAGAAAAGCTTTTTAGAGAATGACACAATATGATTTTAAAGACCTGCCTTCTCGTTTGTCACTCTTCTGCTACTACTGAAGAAGAGTGAGAATTAAATATCACACTACCAAATAATATAGACTTGGGTGTTGAATGGATAAGAGCTATGAACTTGTCTATTGAATGGAAAAAAATGACTAATTCCATACCTCAATGTTGCAAGATACATTTAGCAATTTAGTTGTCATTTGAGGAAGGGAAATTAGTACAACTTGTTTGATGATTAAGCTCATTTGAAGGGTACCACAAGCTTGAAATTTGGACACTCTTTGTACTCTTTAAGTTTGAATAATTTCCAAGCACCCACAACAAACAACATGTTGAATATATCATATTCATAGCCTCTAACAATTCAACTAAAAATCAATTAAATGCAGATTAAATTATAAACACTACCCTTTGAAGTTTGAAGTAGCCAACACATTCCCAGATTCTTGCAGATTCCTTTGGATTCTGTTCAAATTCTGCCTGGATTCTGGATGGGAATCCAGATTCACTTTCAATTCTAAGTGTATGTAGAATCCAAATTCCCCATAGAGAATTTGGATTCCCATCTAGAATCTGGGCTGAATTAGGGTCTAGATCGTACCGAAGTCAAGATCTGAGGCATATCAGAGGGATCCAATAACTAGCATTTAATGAATATCTTTAACACTAGAAGTGACACATTTTATATTATTTGCATGCTTCTACACAAAGTGATAAAATCTAATGCATTCTAGCTACTACTTAAGATATTTTTGTGTTTATTTGATATTCTATCATTGGAAGATTTGATTTGTATGGTTGAAACTTGAAAGAATTGATTGAATACTTGATTTTGAATACCATAATGACTATATTTACAAGTCACAGACAACTTGCACTAATCATTTCCATGAGGTTTTTCTTTGGGGAAAAGTTTACAAGATGAGTTTCACTTCAAGCACTTACTTCCATGGCCCTTAGATGGTCAAGCCATAAATGGTTAAATGGAAAGTTACACTTATTTTCAGGTGTGAGGCAAGTTTACCATTCAATTGTGGACCAACAAATCCACTTAAGAAGCCTATAAGCTAATGACCTCTTGGTGAACAAGTTAATAGAAATTGCCTGATGATCTGTTGGTGAACTAGTTAATAGGAATAATAGGGGGATAGAAAAAGGTAGTGCAACAAGCACTTTATCGACATGGCTAGCATCAACAATACATACTAGTAGAAGAGCCCTTATCATGATTCTTACTATCTAAAGCTGTAGCAATTTCCTGCATACTAGAAAAATTGATTAGGTTAGTTAGTTGAAGAAAGAAAAAAAAGTTAGTTGAAGAAAGTAGAAAAAATAAGCCTTGTTATAAGTGCAACTAAAATGCAACTCTTCATGAGACAATCCGTTTTGCTTTCTTTCCAAAATGCATAACTATATTTTAATAATCCCCAAATTCAATTGTAATTGACCTAATTTTAAACATCTCCAAATAACTTCCTTATGCAATCTAAATAAGGTAACAATTGATCTTAAATAATTATGATGTGCATGAAGGAATTAAATCTATTCATTAATCAATTTCCTTGACAAAATCCATGTGGCTCTAAGCTTTTCCATTTAACTTGGGTTATGGAGAGATCGGTTGTGACAATAATTTTCTTAGTAAACATTGTGAAGGATAAAATTTACAATGAAAAAAGGAAAATGGTATCCAAATGCAAGATAAATGTTCTAACTTACAATACAGATGGGAATTCATGCACTTTTTTAAGGGACAAACATTTGCTAATGGACATTTTCCGCAATTTGGAGTATGGTGAGCTAAGTGGACAATGTAATGTCCCCACTATTAAGGTTAGTTTAGGACAAGTAATACCTGCAAAATAATGGTTAGAATCACAACAATAATAAAACTAACTATATTACTCTACTCTCTAATTTAACCTCAATCTTAAGGATGTCTCCAAGTCGAGTTTCCTAGCTCATAGCTACCTCGTCATCTTCTTAGGAGCACACCCCTTAAGATTCTTCTTGGACAGGCTTCCTCTATCCAAGACTACTCACATATGCAAATGTTGACAACATCAAAATATTGTGGCACATTGATTATTGGCCATGGCAGATAATGGAGAATTTAATATCTCCATGCTCCATGCTTCAATATTGATTCTCAACCATGGCAGACAATGGAGATCTTAATATCTCACATGCTCCATGTTTTGACTTCACATTGATTCTCGGCCATGGTGGATAGTGGGGATCTTAATATCTCATATGTTTCATGCTTCGAGTCTCATTGATATCCATGGTGCTAACCCCATAGGTTAACATAATATTATCCACAAGTATGATTCATTAATATAAATAAAGTCATGAACATAATTAAATAAATATAATCCATAAGCATACATTTCTTACGTTCTTTTCTTGGTCCATGTGGCTCTATCCTTAATCGACCCTTCAATGAATTATTTCTTCTAGATTACCTTAACTCTATATCTACTTTCTAAAATATTTTGTTTTCTAATTATAAGAAAATCAAAAAATATACTTTTTCATTTCTTCTTTTCCAAGAATCACAACCTTTCATAATACAAATCCTTTGAAAAGTCACAACACTTCATAGTTATAATCCTTTTGAAAAGTCACAACACTTCATAACTAAAATCCTTTGGAAAAGTCCTAATACTTTATAATCAAAATATTATTGAAGAGTCACAATTGTTGATAATTATGACCCTTTTAAAGGTTCACATCCTTTCAATATCATTGATACCTTTTCACAAAGTCATCTCTTTATGTTTTTCATATTACTTTCCTCTTCCATTTTTCCTTTTGAACTCCTCTCCTCTCCTCTTTTTTGTTTTTCCTCTCTAAAATAAACTCTCCTCTCTTGTATATCTTAATTTTAAGGAGTCATGTCTATTTGTTAAACATCTATTGTCTTTTCATTAAATTTAGTTAATTTATATTATTATATGTTATATTATTTATTTACTTACCTATTTATATTTATTTTATTTATTATTAAATTATGTTTAGAAGTTAACATATAACTTTCTACAATATTGTCTCTTGTATTAAATTTTATTTCTTTCTTTACTCATTGAAATTTTATTATTTTTTAATTATTTAAATATCATACTAAATATTATTTTATTAATAATATAGATCAAATAATTATTATTTTCTTGTTTTATATTTTAGTATTAGTTTAAATATAACTTTATTATTTATTTAATAACATTGTATTATCTAATTATTATTAAAATTCTATCTTAAAATGGGGATATGACAGTCCACCCTTCCTTAAATTGCTTGTCCTCAAGCAATTAGATAATTTTCTTTTCTTGAGTTGAAATATATATTTCTTTTAGTCCAAATTATTAGGCTACTATCATGGATATATTTGAATCCTTTCTAATAGTCATTAATTTTCTACATTAGCCTTTTAGATAAATTATTTTTCTAGATCCTCTTTAACTCTACATGATGACAAGATCATGCTCTGATACCACTGTAATGTCCCCACTATTAGGGTTAGTTTAGGATAATTAATTATTGCAAAATAATAGTTAGAATTGCAACAACAAAAAAAACTAACTATATTACTCTACCTTCTAATTTAACCTCAGTTTTAAGGACATCTCCAAATCGGGTTTCCTAGCTCATAGCTACCTCATCATCTTCCCGAGAGCACACCCCTTAAGATTTTTCTTGGATGGGCATCCTCTATCAAAGGCTACTCACATATGCATATGTTGAGAACATCAAAATATTCTGGCACATCGATTATCGACCATGTCAAACAATGGAGATCTTAATATCTCCATGCTCCATGCTTCGATATCGATATCGGCCATGGCGGACAATGGAGATCTTAATATCTCACATGCTCCATGCTTCAAGTTCACATTGATTCTCAACCATGACGACTAATGGAGATCTTAATATCTCACATGCTTTATGCTTCGAGTCTCATTAATATCCATAGTGATTTTTTTCTAGATTAATACAATATTATCCACAAGTATGATTCATTAATATAAATAAAGTCATAAAAATAATTGAATAAATATAATCCATAAACATACATTTCTTACCTTCTTTTCTTGGTCCATGTGGCTCTATCCTTAGTCGACCCTTCAATGAATTATTCTTTCTAGATTATCTCAACTTTATATTTACTTTCCAAAATACTTTGTTTTCTAATTATAAGGAAAGGAAAAAATATACTTTTTCATTTCTTCTTTTCCAAGAGTCACAACCTTTCATAATACAAATCCTTTGAAAAGTCACAACACTTCATAGTTATAATCCTTTCGAAAAGTCGCAACACTTCATAACTGAAATCATTTGGAAAAGTCTCAGTACTTTATAATCAAAATATTTTTGAAACTATTCATAATTATAACCCTTTCAAAGGTTCAAATCTTTTCAATATCATTGATACCTTTTCACAAAGTCATTTCCTTATTTTCTTCATATTACTTTCCTCTTCCATTTTTCCTTTTGAACGCCTCTCATCTTCTCTTCCTTTTTTCTTCCCTCTCCAAAATAAACTCTCCTCCTTTTTATATATCTTAATTTTAAGGAGTCATGTCTATTTGTTAAACATCTCTTGACTTTTCATTAGATTTAGTTATTTTCTATTATTATATGTTATATTATCTATTTACTTACTTATTTGTGTTTATTTTATTTATTATTAAATTATATTTAGAAAGTTAACATACTTTCTACAATATTGTCTCTTGCATTAAATTTTATTTCTTTTTTTGCCCATTGAAATTTTATTATTTTTTAATTATTTAAAATATCATACTAAATATTATTTTATTAATAATATAGATTAAAAGATTATTATTTCCTTGTTTTATATTTTAATATTAGTTTTAATATCACTTTATGATTTATTTAATAACATTACATTATCTAATAGCCACTACTTGTAGGTGAGTTGGTCTATGCCTCGATGTTTACTTCCTTGAGGTCATAGGTTTGACTCCTCTTCATAGTGGAGAAAGGTTCTAGGCTAGTTTCCCTTATGGGACTTTTGTGCCAAGTACTTGCTTTGCTGGCCAGGGGTATAGGACTAGAATTTTCCCCCAAAGTTTTTAATCTCCTCATTAATCTCCTAAGTCTGCTCCAGTGATGCCTCCTGCGTCTACTCCTACTTTGTCCACTCTTGCTTCTTCCTTTGATAGAGATGTCCTTGTTAGGTGTGAACGCAAGTCTTCTTCCACCCTTTCTAAGGTGGCCCATGGCACAGGGTTTTGTCCTTTGCCCATGGTGAGGGGTGGCCCCTCTATTGTATTTCAGGCTAGGGCTTCTCCTATGGTTCCTGCTGGGATGGCTCTTTATTCCCCTGCTGCTATGGGTAGATCAGCTATTTCTTATGTTGATGTAGCTGCCTATGAAGTTGGTCTTTGAGGTTAGGCTATGTGTTTGTAACCTTGTGCTATTGTGCCTATTACTATAAGTAACCCGATTATGATCAATCTAGAGTCTGATATTGTTGATGAGATTTTCACTTATGTGGAGGACTTCTCCTCTACGAATAGTATTTTTTGATTTAGGGGTTTTTGGCGCTCTTTGTTGAATCTGCATGCTTGGATTTTCAAATATCAGGTGCCTATCATTTTAGATTTAGTCTAGATTTACCTTGCGGTAAGTGGCTTTTTCATTGGAAAATTTTCTACTACTAAAGATAGAAATGCCATCCTGGGTCATGGTTTCTCTTGAGAGGAGAGGTTCTCCTTGATGGCCAAACCTTGGTATGTGGATTTTGATCCGTCGATTGAATCCTTTAATAAGATTCCTCTATGGGTAAGGTTGCCTAATCTTCTCCTTCACTTATGGTTGGATTCTATCTTGGAGGCTATGGGGGAGGCCCTCGAGGATTTTTTGTTGGTTGATACCACATCTTCCAATGTGTTTCAGATGACATATGCATGCATTCTAGAGATAGACGTCTCCAAGGAGCTTCTAGAAATTATTAAGTTGGCCTCTCCTAATGGCTCTTGGATTTAGCTTCTTGGTTATGAGGGTATCCCTTCAGATGTATGAAATGCCATAAGACCAGCCACCCTACTACGCACTGCTCCTCTGAAAAGGCTAGATCAAAGAAGTCACCTTCTTGGTGGATGGGGGTTTCAAATGATCACTATATCGTTAAAAAAACTCCATTTATTGGGGATGGATTGGTTGATTCTTCTTAGGATTCTTTGGTGGCAGATTCTATTGTTGTTTCTGATGATTTAAATATTACCTTTATGATGGTGACCAATACAAATGTCACTCCTTTGGATGCAACAACTATTGATTTGAATGTTGCCCCTCTTGCAGCTTTGTCTAAAGATAGAGCAACTATCCCTCCTAATGCTATGGTCCAAATTTCATGTGGTGGTGGTATTTCTTCTCTTGTTGTAAGGGTTTTAGGGGGTAGTTGTGGTGTTGATGACTTTGCATGGCAGAACGTTGTTGGGAAGGTGGAAGGTGGATGGAAAATAGTAAAAGGAAAAAAGGTCAAGCCCTCCTATCCATTTTTTGATGTCTTTATGTTCTCAAAAGATGGGACCAAAATGTAAATCTTGAGACTAGGTTTTCTTAACATATTGCTCGGTTGTTCTTTTTGAGGCTATCCCTTTTGACCTATTGTTTCTTTGTAGTTTTTGACATGGTTCAAGACTAATTGTCTTCTTTTGTAGCCATGGGATTTTAGCCTTTTAGGATCCCATTCAAAACCTATTTAGGTGGTAGTAGTGAATTGTGTTATCTATGAGGCCACCCTAGTCACCTTGTTTTTGGTGTGCAACCTGTTTCACCTAACGAATGTTGTATTTTTTGTTTGGGCTTCATTGAAAATTATTTGATCTATAATGGGTTTTAGGCATCCTTCAAAACCTATTTTCCTTAATAAAAAAATTGTATTATCTAATTATTATTAAAATTCTATCTTAAAATGGGGATATGACAGACAACCTAAGGCATCCTTTAAAAAAAAATTGCTATCCCCTTACCACATCAACTTCCATAACATCCCTTCCATAGAAGGCCGTGAGATGAGTCATAGTGTTATTATGTTTAATTGAATGAAACTTTATTATCATACTTGTATTAATTTGGTAATACCTTTATTATTATCATTATAGATATAAAAGTTGTGAAAGTGTAGGTATGAGTGTTATGTCAATGTTATAATAATATTTTCCTTGAAAGAGAGTTTTTTTCCTTATTTTTCAAAATTGATATTATAAATGATATCTCAAGGTAGATTTTACATGAATCTATAAAATATAAGTATGTTAGTTATTAGTTCATTTGAAAATCTTAATTCTATATTATTAAATCAATCTAATCTATGTTGCTTTATGTGAATAATCTCAACATGCAAATAAATAAAAAACTACACTTCTATTCAACAAAGGCCAAAAGACTTTTCAAATGAGTGATGGGTGAAGGATTGACACAAACAAAATATAGTGCTACCAAGCCTGACTAATTGCTACTCAACAAATAATACCTTCTATCATATAGGTGGAATGGGTTTTAGGCAAATAGTAGAATGGGATCTCAGAGGTGGAGGATGAATGGGGAGAATAAGACAAGATAAGATAAATTCATTAATGTCCAACATGAGACCAATGAGGGTTGAAGGGACCAAAAATAGTACAAAGAGAAAATTCCAGCAAGGGGGAGCACCAAATGGTGTTTGTTGAAAGAGAGTGAAAGCAAAACAACAAAAGAACCAAGAACAAGAAGAGATACAGCTAAGAAATCCTCACAGGTGAGAAGTAGTCTAGAATGGAAAGGTGTGCATTAGACCAATTAGGTGCTCTGGAAGGATGCGTTTGAGGTCTACAAAAAGTAGTAGTAGTAGTAGAGAGACGCTGTTGAGTGTGATCTATGTGAGGTATCATAGATCTGGTGTGAACCGAGATAGTGTGGAGAGGTTGCTTCAATCCTCAGGCAAGAACCATATAACTTAAAAAGGAGGTAATGAGCTACATAAGGGTCGATGTCAAGTAAAGCTAGAGTTATATAGTGTACTCACAAAGCCGTATGGTCTCTTGAAGGTAAAGTACAAGACAGTGCTAGTCAATATATCTAAAAAATGAGGGAAGAGATTGGCACTTTTTGAATAGACACTAGAATCTCCCTTAGATCTCATAGTAAATTGTACAATGAAAGATAAAGTGAGAATCAGTCTCAACCTCCCTAAGGTGACAAAGGAAACAAATCTTGTCTTCCTTATCAATCTAGTGATTAGTCTGAATATGTAGCCGATGAGATCCCACTCTAAAAGATCCTAAGGATATGCAAAGAGAGTGAGTCCAATGACGAGTGAGGTACTTGGGGCATAAGAAGATCTCATCCTAGATATCAAGGAAGTGCTTAGCATAGAAGGCCATACATGGATGGAGCCCACTTGGGGGATTCCTCTAGGTCATGATAACATACTATCTATAGATATCAAGTCTAAGATGTTCATTCAACTCCCCTTGAGGTTGAAGAAGGTTGGCTAGAGTGTCTAGAGAAAATTGAAAGGGGGGAAAGATAATCCATACTAATACCAATTGAGCCCAAGAGGGTAGAGACCTGGGTGTATCAACAATGAGACCTGTGACTAGAGTCCAAATTGGCAACCTTCGTAGAGGAACAAGAAGACAAGTAGGAATATCTATGATGACCAGTGGGGGAATCAACAAAACTTTGGAGTTGGTGAAGAAGCTAAACTAAATCAAAGATGGTTTGCAATCTGAAAGGGTGAGCTCCAAACTTTGCTAGAACTATGTTGTGTAGTGTGGAATGGTGACATTTGATAATGTGTCGAAGGAAAAGAGTTTGGACTCTCTCAATAGAGGCCTAGTTAGACTCCAAGAGGGAAGGGGCCCCAAACATTAGAGCCATAGAGTATAGTCGGCTTGACTAGGGAGTCAAGAAGGGACATCTTAGTCGTGGTGTCCTAGAAGTGGTGTCAAAAGCATTGTTTCTCAAGAATAGCATGGGAGTCGAGCCCCTTGTTGATTCGAGGTTGCATGGTTGGTCTCAAGTTGAATCGAGGTTTAAAAAACTTAACCCCCAAGTAAGTATATGAAGATGTAATCTCGATCTTGACACTCTAGAATAAAAAATGGAGATTTGATGTCTTTAAAAAATTGAAGACCATGTCCCAATTCTTGCCTAAATTTACAACTAGCTCACATGAGCCACAAAAAGATGCCAAGCCATCAAAAATCCATTGAAGACCATTGGGGGAAGATGCTAGGAGAATCACATCATCAATGAATAGGAGAATAGAGATCAACACCTGATGTAAGTAACAACCATCACCATGGAGTGAGTAATCATGGAGAAATGCCTCAATCTTGTTGATGTAAATTCCAAAGAGAGTGGGGGAGAGAGGGTAGCCCTATTTCACCTTGATAGTGCTCTAAATAGGGTGAGAGAAGCCCTATGGAGTCCTAGATCTGCCCATAATGCAATTGTAAAACCTCATAATAGTTGTAAGGAGAATCACTAAGATCTCGATGTGCCTAAGATATTGAAAGAGAGCCACTTGAGGAATAGAGTCGAAGGCTTTGCGAAAGTCAACAAAACAACAATAAACTTTTGTCGAGCAATGGTGAGCCTCCTCAATGATGGCTCGTAAGGTCAAAATGTGATCAATGGTTTGAAAATTTGTATGAAACCCAACTTGACCCCTACCCTAACAATGCCATTAATCGAGCTTTTTGGAGGATACCATTCAACATAGTCACATAGAGTTTGGCCAAGGTATGCCCAACCATGATGAAATTGTAGTTTCTGGGGTCAAAGGTTGTCCCACACTTATGGATCAAATAGATAATATGTCATGACCAAGAGTTAGGGAAGCCAACACAAACCACTTGATTAAAGATCATTGTAAGAAAGAGGCCCAGGACATAGATACCCAACTTGAAGAATTCAGCTTGGAATCCTTCCTCATCTAATGTTCTGCTACTATTCATAACTCTAACTACCTCATTGATGTGGGAGAAGGAGAATAGGTGACAAATGGGTGGGGGGGAGGATGAGATGGAGAGAGGGTTTTCTAGAAATATCATAGAGGGTGGAGGTGTGGGAGGAAAGGGAGTGAAGGTCCAAAGTGAAGGAAGAGGGGGTGGTGAGGAAACATGGTGCATCAAAAGAGCTTTGAAGATTGGAAGAATGTGACACAAGGGGATCTACACTACAACAAAGTGAACTTTCATTTATTGTGGCAAAGAAAGCTATGGTAGCTGAGCCTCAACTAAGAGGAAGAGGAGGAAGAAGTGGGTGGAGCAAAGTGAAGCATGTGGTAAAAGGATTTGTAGTCCTCATTGAACCATTGATTCATGAGGCAAGATATATGAGTGGGGTGAGGGGCGAGTGAGGAGGTGCAATGGGGAATGGAGAGAAGGGAAGACTCCCACAAGGTGGATGCAAGTGAGTGGAACATGGAAGTTATGTCCCCAGAGTCAAGATAGAGATCTTGGGGGAGAAGTCATCTAAGATAATGAATGAGGAGCTCTACATCACTATTAGTGAAGCAAAAAAAAGTGTGAACATGGGGGGGAGGCTGTTAGAAGAGGGTAGGCAAGAAGAAGAAGTGGAGGAGCAAGGGAGAGAAGGTGTCAAGGGTCCCCAAAGGGTGATGCTAAGGAGGGCATGGTTGGCTTGAGGAAGGTAAGAGATGGTAAAGTGGGAAATAAGAGGGATGAAGGAGGTAGTAGAAAGAACATAGTCCACAATGCTAGCACCCCTTCCATGTGGCCAACAAGTGAAGAGATTAGATCTAGGAAAGTAAGAGAGCCCATTCAAGATCACTAAGTCTAAGGACTCACAAAGTTGTAGAAAATTATAATCATACAAAGTGAAGGGCCCCTAACAATCCTCAAAGAGCCTATGTAGACCTATAAAACCTGGATCAAAAGTAGTCGTACACATGGGACTAGACATACAATCATTGAGGGAGGTTGTAGGTCTCTGGTCTATACATTAAAGTCTCCCAAAATGATGATATCCCCCATGGTAGAGAATTTGGTAATGTGTTCAATAAGGTCCTTAGAGGGGTCCCCACCCTCAGTGTTGTGAACTACATAGTACAAAGATGCTGGTAGGAAGTGTAAGGAAACTCAGGTGCGAAAACAGCTTCCTACACTAATCTCATAAGGAAAGTATGATGTAAATCCTATTAAAATCTTCTCCACTTACAGATTCAATATCATGTAAACAACAATATTGCAGCCAACCATGCATATAGAAAATAGACAGAGAAAGGAACACATAACACAAGGATTTGCCAGTGGGTAAAAACCTTTCAGTTAAACAACCCCACCCCTTCAAAACCTGCACAATGTATTATCTTCAACACGAGGTTACAATACACTTGCAATGCAAGTTCAACATCAACAAAAGAAGACTCCAGTAGCTACTCGCAGTACCAACAATACACCTTTTTCGCATCTCTTTGCAAACCTAAAAATTCTTATAACATGCGCTTCACTTTAGGGCTACTCCCAAAAGGTAAACCGTATTAGGGTTTTACCATTCTCCGAGAAAATAGGAACCCCAAAAAAAAATTTGGGAACCACACTATTGGGGTAGAGTGTACAGTACTCAAATATCTTAGTTGCCACATGTCTTCACCTATCATTGAATCTTCCTAACATAGCTCTTACGTGTCATAGGAATCTGTCATAACCATTTTAGCAATGATCTCCTTACACACAATTCAAGATGTCGACACATCAACATTATTTGCAAGAAATATATTTTACAAAACAAATAATAAGAATAGGAATTATACAAGGTTGAGACACCTTATTCCTAACATTCTCCCACTTTTCGAACACCTTGTAAGAGCAACATGAACATAACAGGAACTAACTGCTATAGGCCGAAGGCCCATAGACTCTGAACACCATCTGAACTTCTCAGTGCCCACTGGTTTCATTAATGCATCTGCAACATTCTTCACAGTATCTACCTTTTCCAAATTTACCTTTTCATCTTCCACCATATCTCTCACAAAGTGAGACTGCACATCAATGTGCTTTGTTTTGGCATGGAAAGTTGGATTCTTCGCAAGGCAAATAGCACTCTGACTGTCACACCAAATAGTAATCTATTCTACATCAACACCAACATCAGAACACAATCTCTTAAGCCAAATGGCTTCCTTACAAGCATGAGTAGCAGCCATGTACTCAGCTTTTGTAGTGGACAAAGCAACCACAGGTTGTTGCTTGCTCATCCAACTGATGGCACCACCAAACATAGTGAACACATAAGCACTAGTGGATCTCTTGCAGTCAATATCACTTGCCCAATCTGAATCCAAAAACCCATGAATACAAACTAAGTGCTGAGATCCAGAAGAGTTACCATGATAACATATGGAGTAATCTGATGTACCCCTCAAATATCTGAATACTTTCTTAACTACATCCCAATGTTTTCATCCAGAATTAGCCATAAATTGACTCAGGACTCCCACTATTTGGGCAATGTCTGGTCTAGTACAGACCATAGCATACATAAGACTACCAACTGCACTAGCATAAGGTACTCTACTCATGTCCTCCACCTCACTAGGAGATTTTGAACAATCATCTATAGATAACTTTGTTCCCACAGGAATAGGAACACATAGTGGTCTACAATCTACCATGCTGAACCTATCCAACACAGACTTCACATACTTACTGTGACTCAACCACAGTTTTCTATTAGACCTATATCTACTAATTTCCATACCCAAGATGTACCTAGTTGCCCCAAAATCTTTCATCTCAAACTGTGCTGACAACTGAGATTTAAAATCAGAAATCATACGCTTACCCTTCCCAAATAGCAACATATCATCAACATATAATGCAACAATAAGAAGATGATCATTTTCAATTTTGAAATAAACACAATGATTTGATTTCGATCTTACAAATCCAATTGACAACACAAAGGCATCAAACTTAAGGTACCACATCCTAGGAGATTGCTTCAAACCATATAGAGATTTCTTTAATCTGCAAACTAAGGATTCTTTACCTTTAACAATGTAGTGCTCAGGCTGTGACATATAAATCTCTTCCTCCAAATCACCATGAAGGAAAGTTGTCTTCACATCCATCTATTCTATCTCTGAATCATATGATGTAGCAAGAGATAATAGAAATCTAATGGATGTCAACTTTGCAATAGGAGAGAATATTTCACCATAATCTATTCCCTCTACCTATGAATACCCCTTTGCAACCAATCTAGCTTTGTACCTTTCAACACTGCCATCTGCACAGAATTTCTTCTTGAACACCCATTTACAACCAACAAATTTTCTCCCTTTAGGAAAAGGTACAAGGTCCCATGTTATGTTTTTCTCTAATGAAGCCATCTCATCATCCATAGCCTCAATCTAGGAACCTGCATCTTCCATGCGCAAAGCCTCTTTCACAGATCTAGGCTCATCAGTGTTAGTAATCAAAGCAAAAGCACAATTGGAATCTAACATAGAATAACCAAACCTTTCTGGTTTCTTTCTTTCTCTCATAGATCTCCTCAAGGGCTGAGGTTGAGGTTGTTCTTCCTCTTCTTCTGAACTACCAGAGTTGCAAGAGCTCTCCTCATCATTAGACCCAACATGGTCTCTCTGTTCAGTCTTCTCAGGGGTAGGAGGCAACTGAACAACATCTTTTTCCTTTTCTTTTTCATCTGGTTGTAGCACAATAGGAGAAGATGTTAGCTCTCTAAAAATAACATTTCTACTATACAACACCTTACTAGTCATAGGATCCCAAAGCTTGTATCCTTTCACACCAGCACTGTACCCAATGAAAATACATTTAACAGCTTTGTTTTCCAACTTAGATTTTTTCTCCATTGGAACATGTGCATAAGCTTCACAACCAAAAACACAAAGATTTCTAATTGAAGGCTTCTTACCAGACCACACCTTCATGGATTTCTTACCAACAAGGGCTAATGTAGGAGATCTGTTAACCAGATAACAAGCAGTGGCCATAGCTTCGGCCCAAAACCTTTGTTCTAAACTAGCTCCACTAAGCATACTCCTAGCCTTCTCCATTAGTGTCCTATTCATTCTCTCTGCAACTCCATTTTGTTGTGGGGTATATGGAGTTGTCTTATGCCTCTCGATACCTTTTCTTTACAGAACTGTTCAAACTCTGCTGAGCAAAACTCACCACCATTGTCAGTTCTCACACACTTAATCTTCTTACTAGTCTGATTCTCTACAAGGGCTTTAAATTCCTTGAATCAACTAAAGACTTGTGTCTTACTTTTAAGGAAATAAATCCATGTCCTTCTACTGTAATCATCTATGAAAGATACAAAAAATATAGACTTGGAGATTGAAGGAACTTTTACAGGACCAAATACATCAAAATGAATAAGATCCAAAACATCAGAAGATTTGTGAGAACTAGAGTAAAGCTAAACATGATTTTTTTTACCATATACACAGTGTTCACAGAAGTCAAACTCGAGATTGCAATCATTTAACCCCTCAATGAGATTTTTATTTTTCAAGGTTCTGAGACCTTTCTCACCAATGTGACCAAATCTCAAATGCCACAACATTGTCTTTTCTATAGGAATCTTTCCTTCCAAAGTGTTTGCACCCTTTGGTACACTTGTTACACTACCATCAGAACCACTAACCATAGTCTTCTTTACTGCTCTTTCAGATGGTGGGGATGAAGTGATAGCTACTCTCTTCTTTGAAATAGAAGAACTATTACACTGAGAAATGTGTGCATCAAGCTGAAACAAAGTACCTCTCCTAGTACCCTTAGCAAGCACCATAGCTCCTCTCATCATCTTACATCCATCTTTAGAAAAAACAACTTGCACACCTACATCATTTAATATACTTACAGATAATAGGTTTCGTGCCAAACTTGGAATATGCATAACTCCATTGATTCCCTTTACTCGTCCATCAGGAAATTTGATAGTGACCCTTCCGCATCCAACTATCTTTAGGTGAGAATCATCACCCAAGTACACCTTTCCACCATCGAACTCTTCATATCTTGAGAACCAATTTCGATGAGAGGTCATGTGAAAAGATGCACCTGATTCAACCAACCACACATCATCAGATGCATGGGCTACCAAAGCTACGATGAATGCATCGCCATCTGCTTGAGATTTTTCAGAACCAAAATCTGAGGCTTTCTTCTTCTTTTTAGGCTCTTTACAGTCTTTATGGAAGTTCCCATTCTTATCACAGTTCCAACATTTTGCCTTGGACTTATTGGAAGTCTTTGACTTCCCACGAGATTTGGATCTACCCTTATTGTCAGACTTATTGTCATTTTTCTTTCCTCTTTCCGTGGATCTCCCACGAACAGCAAGGGCTTCTTTTTCCAAAATGAAAGACTTTCTTCGCATCTCCTCTGATAGTAGTGAAGACACGACATCATCCATTTTGAAAGTGACTAATGTGCTTCTGAGAGCCATCACAAGATGGTCCCATGAATTAGGTAAAGAACACAAAAGTGTGTAGCAACAATCCTCCTCCTCTAACTTGACACCAACTGATGTCAATTGTGCAGCTAGCAGATTAAATGCATTTAAATGATCCGTTAAGGATCCACCTTCCTCCATTCATAGAGAATACAACTTCTTCCTCAAGAACAACTTGTTCACCAAAGATTTGGCCTGATACACGGCCCCAAGTCTCTCCCACAAACTATATGCGGTTTTCTCATCTAGAACATTCAGAAGGACTGCATCAGTTAAACAGAGTCTTATGAGACCCTTAGCTTTATGATCTTTGATATCCCAATCTACTTGAGCTATAGTTTCTGGTCTTGTAGTGCTTGTAGTCACTTCCCATAGGTCACGATCTTCCAACATGTCTTCCATTTTGAGTTTCCACAACTTGAAATTAGTGCCATTAAATTTCTCCACCTCCATTCTTCCATATGATGAACTCGCCATCTCAATCTGCAAATAAGATTCAGGATGCTCTACACAAGACTCCCACTCAACTTGAGATTAGCTCAAAAAACCCTACCCAACAACTAGGATCAAAAGTTTATCAAGCTCTGATACCACCTGTAAGGAAACTCAGGTGCAGAAACAACTTCCTACACTAATCTCATAAGGAAAGTATGATGCAAATCCTATTAAAATCTTCTACACTTACAAATTCAATATCATGTAAACAACAATATTGCAGCCAACCATGCATACAGAAAATAGATAGATAAAGGAACACATAACACAAGGATTTGCTGGTGGGGAAAAACCTTTTGGTAAAACAACCCCACCCCTTCAGAACCTACACAATGTATTATCTTCAACATGAGGTTACAATACACTTGCAATGCAAGTTCAACATCAACAATAGAAAACTCTAGTAGCTACTTGTAGTACCAACAATACACCTTTTTTGCATCTCTTTGCAACCCTAAAAATGCTTATAACATGCGCTTCACTTTAGGGCTACTCCCAAAAGGTAAACTGTATGAGGGTTTTACCATTCTCCAAGAAAATAGGAATCCCAAAAACAAAATTTAGGAACCCCACTATTGGGGTAGAGCGTACAGTACTCAAATATCTTAGTTGCCACATGTCTTCACCTATCATTGAATCTTCCTAACATAGCTCTTACATGTCATAGGAATCCGTCATAACCGTTTTAGTCATGATCTCCTTACACACAATTCAAGATGTCGACACATCAACATTATTTGTAAGAAATACATTTTACAAAACAAATAATAAGAATAGGAATTATACAAGGTTGAGACACCTTATTCCTAACAGGAAGTAGTAGACAACAATATAGGTATCTTTATAGAGTGAATTCCCTTGATCAATGGGAATCCACATGAACTTGACATAACTGTTAGAGTGAACCAAGGAAATAGTACTAAAAAGGTGGTCTTGAATAAGACAGGGGACCCCACTAGAGAACCTAACCTCATGTTTAAAAGAGGAGAGCCACTAATATATATTAATATCGAGAAGAGGATGCATGGAGCTCTCATGTGTCTCTGTAATAAAAAGAAGGTAGAGTCAATATCATTGTTAAGTAAGCTAGACAAAGACTAGAGGGTACAATTATCGTTCTAGCAATTAGCTCAACTACCACTGAGCACATCATTTGGCCTTAGAGGTCACCCTCAAAACTTAGCCAGTAGGAAAGGTCTCATGGATTATTGCTTTAAGATTTTTGATGGCTACATATTTAGCCTTTTGTCGGGCAGCCACAATGAGGGCATGAGCTTTCTTGAGTTCTGCCACCTATGATTGGGTGAGATCCTCATCTAGGTAGATCTTAGGAGAATGAGAGACTAACTTTCTCTTTGACCTAAGAGCCCACAACCTATCAGAGAGGGAGAGGAACTAGCTAAAGAGAGTTCCATTTGGGCCTAACCAATACCTATTGAGTGTGATGTCTAAAATGTCTAGTTGATCCTTGAGGAAAGAGCATCCAATAGTCAAGGGATCATTAATGGAGGAGAGACCATATACTCATAGGTTTAGTTCATGGGTTTTCCTAACCCACACATTGTCCATCTTTCCTTGTACTAACTTCTCAACACATGAAAGGGGTACCTCATCCACAGAGTTGCATAAAGAAGCCCACGAATTCACCTTCAATTTAGTCTCCATTAATAGTGAAGAATGTCTATCCATGATCTCTAATTGTTTCTTTTTGATAGTGTCTAACTCACTGAGTTACACGATAGCAAAGTTTAGATTTTCCTTGAGGCTCATAGTTTTAGTGACTATAGATTGCATAGTATCATGTAGAGTGTGGTTCTCAAATTCCAAAAAAGCCAACCGTTCAACGAGTTTAATATAGAGTGAGGTTGATTGAGAAACAACACTTTGCATGACAACGTTAGTGGATTCCACTATAGTCAAGAAATAAATGTGATACTAGAGTGTAATTGGATCAGATATAGGTGACATGACTCAAGAAGAAGAAAGGTATGCCCACAAGAAGAAGGTGCCCTTGGAAACTCACAGTGTTATCGCAAACTAGGCATTCTATGAAATTGTTTACAAACAACTAACCATTCCAAAAGTTTAGCATGTCATGTGCTATGATTCCATAATAAATGTTTTGAACTATTGAGGTATCACACAAAATATCCAAGAAGAAACACCACAACATTAAATTGTGAAAAAAAATTGAGCAAATTGTAGCAATTTTGATCACCTCTTGTATACCTAGATTTGCAAACAAGGCTAATTGAATATTGATGGAAAATAAGAATACTACTTCCTTGGGAATTTTTTTTATTCAAGGTTCAAAGCAAGGGCAAGGAAGGATCTAGGGTTTCACAGTCATCAAAGATACAAGCCACATTAAAAAATTCAACAAAGGCACATTTCTCCTTAATCTATATTGCCTCAGCAAACTAGTTTTACCAACCATGTTGAATGACATTGGTGATTAAAGCATATGTTATGGGGTAGGTTGTCAATAAGCTTGATAAGACCAGCATCATTACTCAATGGTGTGGCCACGACATTCAAGAACAAAATCTCAAGGGATGGTGGAAGGAGCCTTTTCGCCATTAGGTAGGTATTTACTTCCTTGCCAAAAAAAAAATTTGTGATTGAATGTTCTAATTCAGTATTAAGAGATACAATTTTGGATGAAAAGCCCTTGTTTTCAAAGGTCATGGATTTCATTTAATTAAATGAGTTCCAAATTTTAGTGTGCAAAATTATAAGATTGCAAATGTACCAAATTGGATTAACCTAGGTTATTTACCTTCAAAATATGTTAATTTGCAAGCCCTAGAAGTCATAGGAAATTCTTTAGGTTCCTTTCAAGGATATGAAGAACCTAAGTTTGATTCCAAAGGTATTAATATTTTAGTATTAGTGGATGCAGATTATAACTCTCTTGAGTCTCTCAAAATATTCAAGGTACAATTGATGGAGACGAGTTAGATCAAGTCTCCTAACACATTCAATTTCTAATCCCTTGAGAATAACATTAAGCCTAAATCATTTCCTCACCCGATAATTTCTTTAAGGTTAAATGAAGATATAGGTGGATTTGAAGTACTTGATCTCGCCAAGAGTAGACATCAACTTAGAATTCATGACCTTAATATTGAGTGTAAATAATACTAATTTGGATAAAACACAAAAAATAATAGTGTTTGGAGACTTAATATTAGAGTTTTATATTAAGGAGGAAGCTAAGATGACACTAATATTACTTTCTAAAAAACATCCAGGAGAATAGGAAGTTGGATTTGTCAACATAGAGGTTCCTATCCTGCTTGGAGTAGTTAATAATGAAGAAGTTAGAGATGAGAATATAAAAGACCGAAATAAAACACTTTAGAAAAAGGCTCAAGAGATTCATCGTAGTTTGGGGAGTGTTAATGAGGCACTTCAACAATAGGAAAGTATAAATGAGTGAAATATTATAAACCTAAATAATGGAACAAATGTAGAACCAATTTGACTAGAATTGGAAGAAATTTTTTTGAAGATGGTGTTAGATCAAGGTATTGGATAAGATAATGTCTCAGATGGAGAAGACAATGGGGAAAATGAAATAGGAAAAAGAAGTTAATAAAGAAAATTATATAATTAGATAATCTAGAAGTTGAGAAGAATGATGATATTTGGAACATTAATGAACATTCTATTTCAAAGGAGACAATTGGTTCCATAAAACTTAGATTATCCACACCTTGTCCTAATTTGAATAATCCTATGCATGGTAAAAAAATTAAGAAAAGAGGTCAAAAATCTCTCAACAAATTAAATATAGAAGTTGGGTCTATTGAGGGTTAGGGTAAGCTAACTTCACCTTTTTATGTTGTGAAGGGAAGATCTAACTCACTTTTTCATGTTGTGAAGGGAAGATTTCTCCCAAGTCATCATGAAGGTCACAATTTAGAATATTAGGGGAACCAATGCCCCTAACAAACAACACTTGCTTAAGGGTAACCTCTCCACCTTTAATATGGGAAATTATTATAATCGAAGACTATAAGCTAAATTAAGAAGATACGATTAGTTTTAAGAAGAGAGTTGGAATATGAAAAACTAATAAAGGCTTTGGGAGGTCTGGCTACTATGTAGGATCCTAGGAAAGTACATTTTGAGACCACCATTAGGAGTCCAAACTAGTTAGGAGAATAGGTTCACAATTATAGAAACCCAATTACATTTTATTTCTAATTAATGTATATGGCCCCATAATTTAAAAATGACAAAAAAGATATATGGAACGAATTTATCCTATGGTTTTCATTCTTTCATCCTTATGATGGATCACAGTGTGGATCCAAAATATTGATGCAAAAAAACTTATACAACCAAATCAAGAAACTACATTGATAGAATTAGAAGTATTTTTTAGTCTAAATGGTGATATAAATTTCATTTTTGGAGGTGAATTTAATGCTATTACATGTGAATGAGAAACATGGTGGGGTTCAACAAGAATTACAAAGATTAAAAGATTTTAAATATTAGGCAATCAACAACAACACTATGGATAATAGTACTATCAACAATACATTTACATGGAATAATTGAAGGGAAGGGTTTTGTAGACACATTCACGTTTAAAGGAAATTCAATTACATTTAATAGAAATCTTTCCTCATCCATATTAGGAATGACATGTTCAAACCATTTTCCAGTTATTCTAGAAATTAAAGAAGATTGTAAACTGCATAGATGCCCATTCAAATTTTAAAACATGTGGTTTTAGAATAAGTATTCTTTTAGGACTGATTGAGAAATGGTGGTAGGAACATTTTCTTGATTTAAAATGCATTGTCTTATCTCTAGAAGCATAAACTACTTAAGCTATTATATGAAATGGAATAAAGAACACTTCAAAAAATATTCACAAAAAAATAAGAGGTGAAAAAAATGCAAGACCTTGATGATATAGTAATAAGAGAAGGTATGGACAATAGTAGATATCTCAAGGAAAAATAAATGCTTAAGATATATGAGAAACTTTTAACAAAAGAAGAAACCTTTTGGAAATTAAAGTTGGAGAAACATATTAAATGGAGATAGAAAGTAATTTTTTCATAATAGCACAAAACTAAGACGGAATATAAACAAAATATCCAAAATTAAAAATGAAAGAAAGAGGTGAACTGGTAGATAATCCAACTATTCTTACCATGAAATTCATTAGCTTTTAGCAAAACACATTAAACAATTGGGGTACTTTAGATATTAGCAATGATCAATTGTTATTAAACAATATCCCTAAGACCAAAATATAAGAAAAAAATAAAATATTAAACATAGAATTCATTATGGAAGAGATGAATTTTACCCTAGACCAATTATATCCTAATATTATCCCAAACCCAGATTGTTTTCAAGTTGGATTCTTTCACAAATGCTATTGTATTCCTTGATCCAAAATGAAAAATGCAATTGAAAGCACATGAAGTTAGGCACTATACCTAAAGAGATTATCATGTAATGTCCCCTATCTTTTAGGCCCTCAATGGAGTTCTTAGTCTTTCATTCTCTGAAGGCTAAGTGGAGAAATAAGGAGAAATAAATTAAATTAAAGTCAACAAATAAATAAATCTAAAGGTGACTTTACATTTAATTAATTTAATTTTGTAGAAGCATAACAAATTATTGTATTCAAAAGGGGGAAGCTTCTAGAGAGTACATTTTCTAGAAGCACAACTAATTATTGTATTGGAAAGGAGGAAGCTTCTAGAGAGTGCAATTAAATAATATTGTATTTCATTCTAGAAGGGTGAAGGAAAATAATAAATAGAGGCAAGAGCTTCATTGCTAGGCATACATTATTTTCTTATTTGATTTCTTTGAGCTTTGAGAAAGGTTTTCAACATTTTCCACTAGAGAATGAAGTTCTTTTGTGTGCCCCCATTTGAGCTAGTGAAATACCTAGTGAATTTGGTATAGAGAGGACATCATACAAGTGTTCTATTTGAGCATATTGGCAAAAGATCCTTCGAAGGGTTGTAGCTATTGGAGAAGACAAATTTGTATTTTTATTGTGCCAGATTTGTGGCCCAGGTCCAGATCATGAAGTATGATTGAAGGAATAAGTCAGATATTGCTACAGTGATTTGCTACAATGTCATTGTTACTGTAGTGAATCACTAGAGTAAAATCTAGATTTCTTGACTAGTTTCTAGGTTCCTATCCATTTCATTTTGCATTGCATGGAGGATAGATTTGAATTTCTTAGGACATTTTTAATAATTTAGAAATCAATTGTGAGGTATTGTGATCCAATTTATATCAAACTTTTATATCAGAATTTGTTATAAAGGATTAGGATATCATTGAACATCATAGAAGGTGTTTCCCTAATGTCTTATTGTTGTAGGTCTATTTTCTCACTTGTAACCAGTATTATATGTTTCAAAAAAATAAAAAATTATTTACATCTTCATTGTTAGACATTTTGGAGGTCTTTGCAAGCATATTTATTAAAGTTTGACATTTAGAAAGAAATAAAAATTTAGATCTACAATATATCCCTTGTGTGCAAAGTGTTTGATGAAAGTCTGATGTTAAGAAATTAGAAAGTTAAAATTAGAATTACAAGGGATACTACATTGATATCAAAGATAAATCCTACCATCTTGAGGGTTTAGCAATCACATGTAGCCATCTAGGGTTTTCTCTCATAGATTTTACACTTCCAAGCGAGCTTTGTTTGACAAGGAACACAAATTTGATAGGTAGCCAGGCACCATGGGTGACAGGTAAGAGGGTAGCCCACCCAAAGACAATAGTAATGAGGATCAAGAAACAAGGGAATTTTTTAAAGGAATGGTTACAGGATAGGAGCAAATGGCTCAGGCTTTGTAGGCACTCACCACCATGTTTGAGCATATGAACCCGCATAACAAATAGAATTAGGAGTAAGGGGATAACATGAGTGTAGTGGGGTCTCCTAGAGCTCATAGGATGCATTCCAGGACAACATACATGCCTACTTATCCTACCTTCATGAAAGATGAGCCTTAGATAACACCTATAGAAGAAGTAAGAGAGCAGATGTTCATAGATATCTTCATGGCTACAAATGACGAATGAGATTTATTAGCTTCACAAGTGTGAGCAAGGATGGAATTTGAGTAGTTTGTTAACATGAGGAGAGTGAATTACAAGTTAGTGAGATAGGATATGAGACCTCATGGGGAGGATAATGAATTGAAACATGCTAGAGGGAAGCTTCCCTTGACTACATTTGATGGTAATAGCAAAATGACAATGCAGGCTTGGATTCACAAGCTTGATACCTTCTTAGCACTGAGACCTATGAAAAAAATGGAGGCAATAAAATATGTCATGCTACATTTAGAGGGAGTTGTACATGATTGGTGGTACCATGGGATGGTTACCCTTCAACATAACCAAGTGACTTCATATCAGGATTTTGTGGATAGGTTGGTAGAGAGGTTTGATAAGAAGGATACAAGAGTTTACTTTAGGGAGTTGGCATAGTTGAGATAGATAGTCAGATTAGAGTATTTCATTAGTGATTTTCAGAGGCTATTTGTTATGGTGCTAGATATCTCAGATAGGAGATTCATTTTTTTTCATTGAGGGATAATCCAAACCATTGAAGGGTGGGGTAAAAGCCTTTAATCCATTCAATTTGCAAGAAGTGATTAAGAAGGCTAGAAGTATGGAACAATCAATGCTAGTAACTAAATTTTAGTCAAAGTGTGCATCATCTAGAAAAGACAACAAACCATTCTTCAAGAAACCTGAAAAGAATGAAACAAAGGTTGAAAATAAAGATAAATCATTTTCTCCCTTGGATAGAGAGACATTGAATGATTTAAGGAAGAAAAAACTATGTTTCTATTGCAAAGAACCCTATGACATCAACCATAACTATCCTTTGAGGTCAAAGAGGAAAGCCAACAAGGTTATATGGGCTTATTATGAGGATTATGAATCTAAAATTTTAGACCAACAATATGAAAATGAAGAATTAATTGAAGAAAAGGAAGGCAAAGATGATGAAAAGTGGAACAAATTATCTACAGGTGATGAGGAGATTGAGGGTAGACTTAAGGAGGTCCATCTCACTAGTGTACAACAAGTGGGATCATTCAGGATGAGATGGGCATTGGCTCAGTGAGTTATCACCTTTTTTAATACATGTTATACTCACAATTTTATTGATTCTAGGTTGATTGAAAGGCATGGGCTATTACAAATAGAGTAGTTTGAGGGCTTGAGAATGAGGGTAGTTGACTGATACATCCTCAAATGTGATAGGAAGATTATAGGTCTACCCCTAAAAATCAACAACCTTGATTTCAAAGCAGATTTTTATGTTGTTAACATGGGTGATGCAAATTTGGTTTTGGGTATGACTTGGTTACATGATATTGGGGAGTTCACTCTCAATTTGATAGATATGGAGATGAAGTTTTAGTTGGAAGGGAAGACCCATATACTTAAGGCCATTCATGATAGTGGGTTTAAGATGATGTCTTGCAGATGCATGGAAAGCTTGTTGAGAGATGACTAGGTTGAGTGGGCAACCCATTGCACTTTAATGCCATCACAAAGCCAACAAAAATTAGAATATCACCTAGACATACATGAAATGGAAATCAAACACTATAAGGTTTTTAGTTAAATACCACCAAGTAGACCTTTAGATAGAGGTATTGAGCATATTATTGAGTTAGAGGAGGGTGTTAAACAAATCATGATCACACATCATAGGCATCCAAAGAGATTGAAGGATGAGATCGAGAGAACTATCAAAGAACTAGTTGCTATTGGGCACATTAGACCAAGTAAGTTGCCCTTTCTTTCTTTTGTGGTTTTGGTGAAGAAGAAGGATGGAACTCTTAAGATGTACATAGATTACAAGATCCTAAACAAGAAGACTATAAAAAATAAGTACCCCATCCTACAGATTGATGAGTTATTAGATGAGCTACATGGAGCATGTTTCTTCTCCAAAAATTGATTTGAGATTAGGATATCATTGTATTCAAGTCAAAGAGTGGGATATAGAAAAGAAAACATTTAGGTGTCATTGTGGCCATTTTGATTTTTTTGTTATGCCATTTGCGATAACTAATTCCCCAACTACTTTTTAGTCCATAACGAATGGGGTCTTTCAGCCTCAATTGAGGGAATTTATGTTAGTCTTCTTTGATGATATTTTGGTGTATAGTAGGACATGCAATGAGTATGTGCAACACTTAGACATGGTGTTGATAATTCTAAGGAAGGAGTCATTGTATGTAAAGGATTCCAAATGAGATTTTGAATTATTAGATCTATTATATCTAGGTCACATTATTAGTGCTCAGGGAGTACACATGGATCTTGAAAAGATTCATGCTATTGTTAAGTGGCCTACTCTAGCAAACCTAACATAGTTGAGAGGATTTTTGGGGTTTTATAGGTTCTATAGGAGGTTTTTTAGTTGATATTACAAGCACACCACACCCTTAACAGACTTGATGAGAGAGTAGGCTTCCTTATGGACTCTTGAGGAACATGAGTATTTTGATAATTTCAAGGAGTTGATGACTTCTTGTCTAATGCTAGCATTATTATAATTTAGCAAACCTTTTGAGTTGTATTGTAATGCATCTAGTGAAGGTGTTGGAGTGGTGCTTATGTAGGACAAGCACCCAATTGCTTATGAGAGTAGGAAGCTTATGTTAGGAATAACCTCAAATAGAAATAACAGTTACATGCAAATATAACCAATACAAAAAAATAGTAGATCGCATAAAAGCGAACACAAGACACCAAGATTTAACATAGTTCACCCAATCTTTGGCCTACGTCTACCAATAGCAAGTCCAATATTATTATGATCCAGTGATTACAACCTAATTACAATCCATAATCCCTTACAGCTCAATACTATCACAAGAATCAATTTTTGCATCACACATTATGAAAATCCCTAACCCTAAGCTTTTTTATACAAGCTTTTTGCCACTTACAAAATTAGGGCTAGAATGATAGAAAATAATAGTTGATTCCTTTTACAATATAAGGTCATTTTTGGATTTGGGGGCATTGCCCCTCAATCCCACCCTCTAATGCCATAGGAAGCGCACTTAGGGCACTGCCCCAAGACCCCATAGGGGTGTTGCCCTTTGACCCCATCTTGGGGGCACTAACCCCAAACCCTCATAGAAATAATCCAGAGGGAAATTGCGTCGAATAAACCTCTGAGTCTGATTAGGCTCCACATCACAACAATCTCCCACTTGGAGACTAATTAGATTCCACAATAATAACCTATCACTTGGAGATTGATCATAGCACTGCTAAACTTGTAGCTCCCACTAGAATATATCAAACCACCCTGGACTCTACTATTCTTTTATTCTGTTTAGTCTAGAAGACCAATCGAAGCTAAAGAGGAATTCAACTTCTCCCTTCTTACAACCTTTGTAAACATATCTATTGGATTGTCATTTGTGTGTATCTTCTCTAGCTTAAATTTTCCATCATCAAAAATTGACCAAATGAATTGGTGTTGTAACTGTATGTATTTTTTCTTTGAATGAAAAGTTGAATTCTTTGCAAGACGAATGACACTCTGGCTATCTGTGAACAAATAATTATCCCTTTAAGGGTGTCCCAACTCTTCCATGAAGAATTGAAGCAATATCATCTCCTTGGCTGCATTTTTAGCAGCAACATACTCTACCTATGTAGTGGATAAAGCATTAAACCTCTGTAACCTAGAAAACCAACTCACTATTGCCCAACCAATAGTAAATACATAGTCTATAGTACTTTGTCTGGTATCAATATCCCCTACCAAATCTAAGTCAACATAGCCCTAAAAATCAGTAGTAGAGCCCCCAAAGTGTAAACACTTATTAGATGTTCCTCTCAAATATCTAAGAATCCATTTAACTGCATTCCAATGCTCAATTCCTAGATGACTCATATACCTACTAATGACTCCCACTGCATGTGCAATATTTGGCCTAGTACATACCATAGCATACATCAAGCTTCCTATAGCTGAGGCATAAGGTACCTTAGACATCTTGTCCTCCTCTTCTTGTGTCTTGGGAAACATCTCCTTAGCCAACTTCAAATGACTAGGTAAAGGTGTGCTGACAGCTTTAGCATTCTCCATAGAGAAACATTGCAACACCTTCTCAATATAATCAGCTTGAGATAATGTTTGTTTCTTGTTCTTCCTATCTTTGCAAACCTTCATAACAAGGATTTTTTTTCTACCCCCAAATCCTTCATAGCAAATACATGTGCTAATTGGCATTTCATCCCCTTAACATGATCTATGTTAGACCCAACTACAAGCACATCATCAACATATAAACATAAAATAATGTAGCTATCATCATCCAACCACTTAAAATATACACAATGATCTAAATGACACCTACTATATCCATGCTCATGCATAAAACTATCAAAGTTTAGTCACCATTGCCGAGGTGCTTGCTTCAAGCCATACAAACTTTTCTTCAATCTTCACACTAAGTTCTCCTTACCT
Source organism: Cupressus sempervirens (assembly GCA_028749045.1). Classification (NCBI taxonomy): domain Eukaryota; kingdom Viridiplantae; phylum Streptophyta; class Pinopsida; order Cupressales; family Cupressaceae; genus Cupressus; species Cupressus sempervirens. The sequence continues at coordinate 532,075,524 of CM053791.1, read as the reverse complement.
TTGACCTCAAATCCCTTTGGCTAAGCCATATATATCTCTTCATCTAAATCACCATGAAGGAAGGTTGTTCTAACATCAAGCTACTCCAAATGCAAATCTTCAGTAGCCATAATACTTAAAATAGTGTGAATAGAAGTCATTTTGACAATAAGAGAGAATATCTCATCAAAATTGATGCCTTTTTTCTGTGCAAATCCTTTTACAACTAACCTAGCTTTAAATCTTTTCTTACCTCCATTATCTTCTTCCAACCTATAAACCCACTTATTCTGTAAAGCTTTTTTATCTGCAAGTAACTTGCATAAATCTCATGTCTTATTTTTCAGCAAAGAGTCTATTTCTTCTTTCATTGTAGACTCCCATTGAATCTTTGTATCCACCTCCATAGCTTCATCATAACATTTGGGTTCACCAGCATCAGTAAGTAAAATATAATATAAGGAAGGAGAAAATCTTTCTTGAGGTCTACTCATCCTTGTTGACCATCTAACATTCACTGGGGTGTGTGGTATTTGTTGTTACAGTTGTTACACATCATGAGGAATTGTTGGAACATTAGCTTTTGAAGTATTGTCCAACACTACATAATCATTTTCTTTCTTCTCATGTTACTACAATAGATCTTTGTACAACACTTTCTCATTGAATATGACATCCTTTCTTCCTATAATTTTATGATTTTTAAAATCCCAAAGCTTATAACCACATTCATTAATGCCATATCCAACAAATACATATTTCTTTGACTTAGCTTCCAGCTTGGTTCTATTCTCAGAATCTATATGAGAAAATGCTTCACAACCAAAGGTTCTAAGAAAAGAATAGCTCACCTTCTTACTAGTCCATGCTTCCTTTGGAATACCACAACCCAAAGGAGTAGAGGGACCTCTGTTAATCAAATATACAACAATATTAATAGCCTCTACCTACATGTTTAAGGGAAACCCTACATGCAACTTCATGCTTCTTGTATGCTCCATTATAGTCATGTTCATGCGTTCAACCACTCCATTTTCTTGTTGAGTCCTTGGAATAGTTTTCTATCTATGCATACCATTAGTGGAGCAATAATCTTCAAATTCATGAATGGAATACTCACCACCATTATTAGATCTGAGACATTTTAATTTCTCTCCAGACTCATTTTCAACCAAGCATTTCCATTTCATAAAAGTTTGAAATAGATCAGATTTATGCCTAAGAAAATAAACCCATACTTTCCTAGTTGCATCATCAATAAATGTAACATAATAATGAGAGCCACCAAGGGAAGATACCTGAGCTGGACCCCATACATCTATATGCACAAGCTCTAATTTCTCACTTTTATTTTCCTTTCTAGTCTTCACAAAACTTACTCTCATTTGTTTTCCATACACACAACTTTCACAGAAATCCATATTAACACATTTCAAACCTAGTAAAACTTTCTTTGAATGAAGTACTTTCAGACCTTTATGACTCATGTGCCCAAGTCTATTGTGCCACAGTGTTGTATCAGAACTTACAACAACTATTTGTTCTCCCTGCTCAACTATAGTAACTATTCCTAAACATTCATTTTTCTCTTAAACAATCAAAGTAGAAGGAAAAATATGACCTATACAAAGATATAAGGTGCATACTTTCACACACTTTGCTACTACAAAGGAACCTTTTGAAACCTTCTAATTTTTATCATTAAAAGTAACTACACAAATCTCATCACCAAGTTTCCTTGTTGAAATCAAATTCCTACTCAGTCTTGGACCATGTCTTACCTCATGTAGTAGCCAATGATTCCCATTCTACAACTTAATCTTAACTTTTCCCTTTCTAACAATCTAACAAGGTCCATTATCCTCCAAATAAACAAGTCCAAAATCCCCTTGGACATAATCAATGAAATAACCTCTATGAGGTGTAGAATGAAATGAAGCACTAGAATCTAATTCTCATGAATCATGAACACTTTCTAAAGATAGAAGAAAAGCATCCTCTTTAGATTTATTACTTACCACATTTACCTCCTTGTTCCCTTCTAATTTATCTCCTTCATTGTTCTTTTGAGTCTAGCAATCTTTCTTCTTATGCCCTGATTTCCAACAGTACCAGCAATCTCTCAGTCCTCTAGATTGAGACCTCTTTCCCTTTGACTTTCCTCTTGATTTCTCATGATTTGTAAAATTATTTCCTCTCTTAGTTGTTTTGCCTCTACTTTGTTCATTCAAAGTAATTCCTAATGTAGATCCACCTGAGGTTTTCCTATGAGTTTCCTCACTCAAAATAACACCGACCACATCATCATATTTTAAGGTACTAGATTTAGAAATAGATTTACTCACAACCGTTACCAAGCCATTCCAACTTTTAGGCAAAAAACAAAAAATCAAGAGAGCCCTAATTTCTTTATCAAAATTGATACTCATAGAAGATCTGTACTACTCATTTAAATGATCTACAATAGCCCCACCTTCTTGTTGATCTCAAATTGGTTTTGACAAGTGAGTGTCTGCACACTTTACTCATTTACTTAGTTCATGTTGAATAAGTAGTACATGCCAAACACAAAAATTATATAATAGAGCATATTGAGTCCATAGTGAGTGTCGAGCCACTCATGTGCTAAGCAGATAGTATATGCTAGCTGATTCAAGAGTTGAGTAAGTAGTGCATGCCAAGAGACTTTAGATGCTGAGTCAAAATATAGAAAATAGTATATTCCAAGCATTAGAGACTTTAGATGGCAAGTAAGACAATTTTTTTATAATTATTTGTAATGGCACAAACAACTATGTAAACCATTTTTGAGTTGACTTAGAGATTTAATTACAATATTTGAAGATAAGGATGAACCTTAATTTGGAATCCCAATGCATTACATGTAGCCAACTAGAAAAAGGGAAGGTTTAAGTGGAAAAATGGATGAATCACAACTGTTGATTTACACCTAACCATAGGTCATTGAAGTCTTCTTAAAGAGGATGAACCCTAAACTATCTATGATGTGAAGAAGGTGTATGGAGCTAAGAGAGAAGTTTTCATGCGCAAATAGAGCATTCATGGTGGATAAGGAGTTATGATTTGAGACTACATTACATAATTAGTTACAAGAGAATCGAGGAAAGGCACATAGCAAAGAGACATTCGATTGAGAAGGATCAAGAATATATTAGTTTAGAGGTGATTTGTAATTAGGCAATCAAGTGCTAACTGCAGGATCATTATTGAGTCATTCTAGCTATTGAATTAGTTAAATCTCTTAACAGAGTAGTCCTAATAGGTTATATTAAAATCCTTTAACAAGGTGCTTACTTAATTATGAGTTAAGTCCTTTAGCAATTCACACTTTTAATAGGGCGTTGAAATCCTTTAGAAAGGTGAGACCTAATAGTCTTTTTAAGCCTTTAACAGGGAAGACCTTTCACAAGGTAGATCATGTCTTATGATCAAACATTGTAACCTTTATTGGATATGCTTTATTACGCAATAGTGAATATTTGTGGGTGTCATCCCCACCCTAGTTTTACCTTCTCATTCAAGGATTTTTGGGTAATCATATCTGGTGTCATATGTGTTTACTTGCTTTCATATTTTAGATGTACATGCCTTACAATTTTTTTCAGTTTACTTAGTAAATGTGTGAGATGGATGTGTGGTGAAAGTTTTTACGGGTAGAAGTTTAAACTATCATTTCATCCCCCTCTAAAGTTTACCTTTCCTACTACAATTCCAACAATTGGTATCAAAGCCTAGTTCTCTAAAAGAGAAGCTTTGCATCTTTGAGGAAAGATCTTAAAAATGGAAGTCTACAAGTTGGGAATGATTATTGAGAATTAGGGAATTGAAATACAACTCTTTCTACATCAACTAGATGAAGAAAGAGAAGAACTAAAGGAATCTTTGAAGAGAAGGAAATTGCCATTGAAGAGAAAGACACACAATATAGAGATATAGACACTACTAAGCTATTTACTAATGGAGAATCCAATAAATTTGATGCAATAGTTGTAGATCTAATAGAAAAGAATAGAGCCCAAGCTGAGGAAATCAAAAATCTCAAGTTAGAGCAAAAATCACAAGCTGTATTACTATGTGAGGTGACTGAATAGAAAAAGAAAGCCATGGAAGACAGAGCCATGATTGAAGATGAGCAAAGATTTTTCACAAATAGACTAGAAGAGAAGTCATTAGAGCTAACCAAAATTTCCAGCATGCAATTGGATACACTGAGTCAAATGATGAATGCCAACTATGAGATCAATGTTAAGAACATTGAGATAACAACATTGAAGTTGCAAAATGAGCAATTGCAAAGTGAGCTAAAAATGGAAAAGAAATTTGTTGAAAGTTTCAACAAACCAAATGAAGCCATCAAATAATTTGAGCAATTATTGAGATCTCCGAAATCTAATAATGATACATCCAGATTGGGATACGCAAGTACTGAAGAAGGAGAATCACCCAAAAGTATAGAAGAAAGGAACCAAAAAGGTAAGAACTCTAAACCTACTTGTCCTAATTGTGGTAAGAAAGGACATATTGCTAATGTGTGTAGGAGAAAGACTACAAATCAGAGTGTCAAACATAAGAGTATGGTTCACTACCGTAAGTGCAACAAACAAGGTCATCAAGAAAATGAATGCAAAACCAAGACCATGCACACACAAAGATTTGAAGGATATTGTTATAACTATTAGAAGTATGGACATAGAGCTTTTGAGTGCAGTTCCAAACCCATTTGCTCATCAAACAGGCAAAAAAAGGTGAGGAACAATGGAAACTTTGATAACTGGGATTATAATACAAGATATAGCTATCATTATTGTCAAGAATATGGACATGTTCCTAAAAATTGTATTAGGACAGACTTTAGAGGTGACTACAAAAGGTGGTTAAGTCAAATCAAATGTTTTAGCTGTTTAAAGATTGGCCACATCAGTCGCTACTGTCCAACAAGGCCAAAGGCACCAAGTTGTGAGTTTGATAAGGGCAAAGACAAGGCAAATTTTGAAAATATTAGAAATGAGATGAACAAGACATGGAAGAGAAAGGATGGTTACAACACATCAAATGGAGATGGGATCACTTCACCTAATAGGTCAAGTGATCACAACTCATCAAACGAAGTAATCAAGAGGTATGTAAGACTGATATTTAAAGGTTATATCATACATCAATTCCAAAAGGACTTAGTGATGAAAAAGATTATATAAGCATAAATAAAGATGCAAGATGTTATTAGGAATCCAAGAAAATCTTTAAGTTTTTCATGTTATTGCCGAGCATGAAATGTTTCCTATGACTGTCGAGTGGAATACTAGAAGATGTTGAGCTAACAAATTGGCTAGTTGATGCCAAGCTCATAATGGTTGTCAAACAAATAGAATGATAATGGATGTCAAGTGAGCCTAAAATTGGTTTATGCTTAGCTTACAACTATGTAAGCACTCAACACTAATTGTAGGGTTTCAAAGGGTGTTTGATTGATTTTCAACTCATTTTCATCATTTCAAAATTGAGAAAGAGCAAGGAGAGTAGAAGGCAATCAGAAAAATCATCTAAAGTGATTGCAGAAGATTTTAGTAGTGATTCTACATCATTTCATTGGATCTTGCAAGGTATTTATCAAGTGTCGAGTTACATTGTTTATATTTTTGTAAACCTTAGTTTCGCAAAATGGCATCTAGCTTAAAGAATGTAGAGGGAAAAGAAGTTTTTAATGTTCAACTAGTTAGTAATGAGGTCAAGCAACCAAAATTCAAAGCCATACCAGAAATTGCTTACAAACAAGACCCCTCTGGTGCATTATCCATAATATCACTGAATGTTTTAATGGTGCAAGATATTAGGAAGTGTTACAACTATAAAATTGGAAGTATCGGTGATATGGAGATCAGGAAAGCATATGAAAAAGTTTGTGAGAATGGTGTACTTAGGGAAGAATACAAAGTTGTAGAAAAGAAAAGGTTAATACGAGCCCTAGATTTCCGAAATGTGTTCAAAACAGAAATGGATTAGGATTGTGTTAAGTAGAATTCATGACAATTCACTTTGGTTGGAAAATGGATGTTAGGAACCTGTGTGTTCCTTCTGTTTATTTTGTTAGAGTAGTGTTGTTGGACGCATATGCTTTGTAAGTCATCCCGTGAGTATATTTTATTATCCCACATGCATAGGTAGTATTACTTTTCTAGATCGTACCCAGTATATAAGAATAGGTTGAGGCCCTTGATGGACATGGACGAATTTATTGTATTGAGCTTGCTCAAAGGAGGTTACCCCCTCGAAGTGGCCTGCGATCAGTAGATTCATTCTGAGTTCTGCTATCACTTTGTATTCTGTTATTTCGAGCATTCGCACAATATTGCTATAAGGAGGTTCTTCACATCTGGTATCAGAGCACTCTCTTGGGCTCGCTGGGTGGAAATTACATCAAATTTTTTTTTCTGTCGTGGCCTTCAGGTTCCTCTCACTTCTAATATCTCTTGTTATTGCAATAACTCTTTTCAGTTGTTCTGTCTATGAGTGAATTTTTCTAAGTCGACTATTCAAAAAAAAAAAAAAAAAAGAGTAAAAATTTTTCTGTTTTTTAGTCATAGCTTCCTTGTTTGCTTTCTGTTTCTGCTCATACTTCCGCAGAACGTCTGCAATATCATTTCGCATACTTCCTTCCTTGGCGACCCAACCCCAAATTTTACATATCAAAGCCCTAAATCCCTCATTTATCTAATTTTAGGGTTTGCCCTATCTTTTTCACCTCTCATCCAATCGCCACCAAACTGAGCCACAAGATTCAATTCCTCATTTTGCTCCCTTATCCCTCTTGGACTGTTCGCCTCATTTCGCCTCCCTACCCTTGAAACCCTCATTTTTCTTTTTCCCTTGTCCCCAGATAGTCTCCTACCACCCGTCGAACACCCATTTCCTATATGAGTTTTACCCAAATCCAAGTTTGCCGTAACTAAAAAAGTTTTTGTTTCTCATCTTCTACCCATTCCAAAAAAAAAAAAAAAAAAAAAAAACCTTGTTTTATGGTTGTTACGCGTACAGGAGCAAAAATCATGGAAGAGGAAATTGCATCCCTCAAAACCAAACTTCAAGATCTGGATGACAAAATTCTGGGTCTTAACTTTCAGCAGTCAGCCATGAGCCGAAACCATTCAGGAGATACTGGATCCTCTTCTGGCAATTTCCGTGGACCAAAGCTTGATTTTCCACGCTTCGATGGTTCTGATCCGACTGGATGGATCTATAGGGCAGAGCAGTATTTCAGCTTGCATAATACTTTGGATAACCACAAAGTCTCCCTTGCATCTTTTCATTTGGAACATGAAGCTCTTCAATGGTTCCGTTGGTACATCAAGGCTAATGTAGGCCCAACGTGGAGAGAATTGTGCACCCTCATTTTGGAGCGCTTTGGCCCTAGTTCCTTTGATGATTTCACAGGAGCACTCACTAAACTGCGTCAAACAGGCACTGTAAGAGAATACCAGACAGAGTTTGAAAAATTAGCTAATTACACAGAGGGCTTGTCTGATGAATTCTTTCGTAGTTGTTTTGTCAGTGGTCTGAAGGATGCACTTCGCTCAGAAGTCAAAATGTTTCGACCTACTACAATGATGGAAGCCCTTGGGTTGGCTAAGTTAGCGGAAGACAAGATTAGTGCTCTACAACGCTCCAGATCTACTTTTGTTCCATTCAGAAATACAGGTTCTCACAACCCTCCAGTCATACCAGCTCCCAGAACTACTCCGATCAAGCACTTGTCTGAAACAGAGATGCGAGTCAGGCGAGACAAAGGGCTTTGTTATAATTGTGATGAGAAATGGTCTCGGGGCCATAGATGTGTTCAGCAAAAGCTCTATCTCTTGGATGTGGATTCTCCACCGGAACGGGAAGAATATGTAGATGCTCAGGAAACAGTGGATGATGAGGTTGAGCCTCACCAGCCTGAACCTCCTTCACCAGAAGCTCCACCAGAGATATCTGTCCATGCCTTGGCAGGAGTCACTACTCCACAAACCATGCGGGTCCAGGGTTTCTTCAAGAAGATCCCTCTTACTATACTCATTGATTCTGGTAGCACTCATAACTTCATTGATCCACGAATTGCCAAACAGGCTGATTGCTTTATCCATCCCTACTCTAGCTTTGAAGTCATGATTGCCAATGGGGGCACTTTACCTTGTAAAGGGAAATGTCGCAATGTGTGTCTCTCTATTGGAGATTATAACATGCGCTCTGACATGTTTGCCTTACCCTTAGGTGGCTGTGATGTGGTTTTGGGTGCCCAATGGTTACGCACTCTTGGCCCCATTCTCTGGGATTTTGCTGAACTTTGGATGCAGTTTTCAGCCGAGGGGCACCAACACACTTTGAAAGGCTTACAACAAGGGTCTCTCAGCATCATCAGTTCACACCGTATGGAAAAACTTCTTAAGAAGAATTCACATGGTGTCATCGCTCAACTCCATTCCATTCAGATGCAGCCATCAGCAGTCTCTAGCACTCCTGCCGATCTCCAACACATTTTGGACAAGTATTCTGGTATATTTGCTGAACCTGTGGGATTACCTCCTTCTCGTCCAGAGGACCACCGTATTCAGCTCCTTCCTGGCAGTGTTCCGCCCAACATCAGGCCCTACCGCTACCCATTTCATCAGAAGACCGAAATCGAGATACTTGTCCGTGACTTACTGAAGCAAGGTATTATTCGCCCTAGTACCAGTTCCTTTTCTTCTCCAGTTCTTCTTGTTCGCAAAAAAGATGGGTCATGGCGACTCTGCATTGATTTCTGAGCACTTAATCATCTCACTATAAAGGACAAGTTTCCCATTCCAGTTGTTGATGAACTTCATGGGGCTCATTTTTTCTCCAAGTTAGATCTTCGTTCTGGGTATCATCAAATTCGGGTTAATGAGGAGGATATACCTGAAACTGCCTTCCGCACACATGATGGTCACTATGAATTTTTAGTCATGCCCTTTGGCCTCACGAATGCTCCTTCAACATTTCAGGCAGTGATGAATAACATATTTCGACCATACCTCCGGAAATTCATTCTGGTCTTCTTTGATGATATCCTCATATATAGCAAAACTTGGGCTGAGCATCTCCATCATCTGGAGCTTGTCTTGCAACTTCTCTCTGATCATCAACTCTGTGCAAAACTATCTAAATTTGTGTTTGGCCAGGAGGAAGTGGAGTATCTCGGGCATATTGTTGCACACCATGGAGTGCGGGTGGATCCTACAAAAATAGATGCCATGAAAACTTGGCCGCATCCTAAAACTCTCAAGAGCCTTCGGGGTTTTTTGGGGTTGACTGGCTACTACCGCAAGTTTGTCAAAGATTACGGGAAAATTGCAGCACCATTGACAGCTCTGTTAAAAAAGGATGCCTTCTCCTGGACCCCTGTTGCTGAGACTGCATTTGAACAACTGAAACAGGCTATGTGCAGTACACCTGTTCTCGCAATGCCAGATTTTTCCAAACCCTTCACTATTGAGAGTGATGCTTGCGGCAATGGATTGGGTGCTGTTCTCCTGCAAGATGACCATCCTATTGCGTTCACTAGCAAAGCCCTCTCTGGTAAGAATCTAGCCCTCTCTACTTATGAAAAAGAAATGATAGCTATTTTGCATGCTGTACAGAAGTGGCGGCCATACCTCTTAGGGAGTCATTTTTGCATCAGAACCGATCACCAAAGTCTGAAATACTTCCTGGAACAACGGGTATCCTCTCCTACACAACAAAAATGGGTCAGCAAACTCATGGGGTATGATTATGAGATCACCTACAAGAAGGGTAAGGAGAATGTTGTGGCAGATGCTCTTTCTCGCACATTTGATAATCAAGCTTCCCTCTCTGCTATTTCTATGCCCATTCCCAATTGGTTAGCGTTTGTTCAGCAGGGCTATGACAGTGACTCTTCTTTATCTCAAATCATTCACCAGCTAGCCAATAATCCTTCTGCTATACCACATTACTCTTGGGATGGTGCTTCTCTTCGATACAAGGGTCGGCTAGTGCTTCCTCAGAACCCAGCTCTACATCAGGCTATTTTTTATGAACTCCATGCTTCTCCTTCAGCAGGGCACTCAGGCTTCCTCAAAACTTATGAGTGAGCAAGGAGAAACTTCTTTTGGAAAGGGATGAAACAGACGATTCAACAGATGGTGGCTGAATGTGATACTTGCCAACGCCACAAGGGTGAAACGACCCTCCTTCCTGGCTTGCTCGAACCATTGCCCATCCCTACATGGATTTGGACTGATATTTCTATGGATTTCATTGAAGGGCTTCCTAAATCCGGTGGCAAGACAGTGATCTTGGTTGTGGTTGATCGTCTCTCGAAATATAGTCATTTTTGTGCCCTCAGCCACCCCTATACTGCCTCCTCTGTTGCACAAATCTTCATGGACCAGATATTTCGTCTTCATGGACTCCCTTCTTCCATTGTCTCTGATCGTGATGCAACTTTTACCAGTCATTTTTGGACTGAACTGTTTCAGAAAACTGGCACCAAACTGAAGATGAGTTCGGGCTATCACCCACAAATTGATGGTCAAACTGAAATTGTCAATAAATGCTTGGAAACTTATCTTCGTTGCTTCACTTCCGAACAGCAACATCAGTGGGCCAAGTGGCTCCCTTTAGCTGAATGGTGGTACAATACCTCTTACCACACTGCCTCTAAAATGACTCCATATGAAGCAGTCTATGGTCAGGCACCTCCAGTGCTCCTTCCTTACACTCCCAACAGCTCACCAGTCCAGGCAGTTGACATAGTTCTCCGCAGCAGGGATCAGATTCTTCGTACCTTACAGGATAATCTTCACATGGCCCGTAATCGGATGAAACAGCAAGCAGATCAACACCGTTCTGAGCGCTCATTTCAAGTTGGGGATATGGTTTTTCTTCGTCTACAGCCATACAAACAATCCTCCCTAAAGCTGAAAGGGCGTCATAAGCTGGCCCCAAAATTTTATGGGCCTTATAAGGTTCTGCAGAAGATTGGTTCAGTTGCTTATAAACTGGAACTTCCTCCTTCTTCCCGCATTCATCCAGTCTTTCATGTTTCTTGTCTAAAGAAAGTTCTGGGTACCACTGTCAGAGCACAAACTACTCTCCCTGAAATGGATACGGAAGGATCCATTATCCTGAAGCCGGTGGCAATCATTGACCAGCGCACTCGCCAGCTTCGCTCTCGCTCCATCTCTGAGGTCTTGATTCAGTGGCATGGCATGCAACCAGAGGATGCTACCTGGGAACCCCTTCTTCAGATTCAACAACAATTTCCACACCTTAAGCTTTGAGGACAAAGCTTTTTTCTAAGGGAGAGGGGATGTTAGGAACCTGTGTGTTCCTTCTGTTTATTTTGTTAGAGTAGTGTTGTTGGACGCATATGCTTTGTAAGTCATCCCGTGAGTATATTTTATTATCCCACATGCATAGGTAGTATTACTTTTCTAGATCGTACCCAGTATATAAGAATAGGTTGAGGCCCTTGATGGACATGGACGAATTTATTGTATTGAGCTTGCTCAAAGGAGGTTACCCCCTCGAAGTGGCCTGCGATCAGTAGATTCATTCTGAGTTCTGCTATCACTTTGTATTCTGTTATTTCGAGCATTCGCACGATATTGCTATAAGGAGGTTCTTCACAATGGACCTATCAAGATAACCAAAAGGATAATTCATAGGGTAACAAGATATCCAACCCTACATCGGCCTAAGACTCTAAGAAGTGACTCAAAGGAGGTTATTGAGAAAAATATTAGAGTTGTATGGAATAAAATAGGAATGACAATTGATACTATTCTTAATCCTTTGATAAACTTTGTAGTAAGGGTTGTTTCACACAAGTTTTACCAATCTAGCAAATTGAACAGTCTGCCCTGTATTGCAGGGTAAGTGCAAGAAGTTGGGTCTCACTTTTGGGCAAAAAGTGGAAGTGTTTTTCCTATTTTTGAAATTTCTTGTCAATTGATGTCAAAATTTGAGGCATTTAGAGATTGAATATGAAAAAACTTCAGAAATAATTTTTTTTGTGTTCAAAATCTAGTTTTTGAATATATAATTAATTTGTATACCCATATGATAGATTTTTTTTTTGGTATGGATCTTTAAAAACCATTTTTTCAAAATGCTTGTTTCAGGACCATACCACACTCATGTACGAACACCATAATTTGACACAAATAAATGAATTTTCATAAATCATTTTAAAGGGAGTTACCTAATACATCAAAGATTGATGACAATTTTTTCTTAATTTTTTATTGAATAATTTTTTATTATTAATTATTAATTGGCTATAAAGGTAAATTTTAAAACCTCTCGTTTAAAGATACCATAATTTGATCAAAATTTCACTTTTTTCAAAAAAAAAAAAATTTAACGTCAAAAGAATTGTATGTACATTGAAGACATATAAATTAATTTAAGAAAAATTATTTTAAAAAAAAGTTATTAATGTCTTAGTGAACTTCACTATTTTACATTTAGGTACCACCTTTCATTAAAAAATAATGTAAAAATAATAAATAAAATCATAGCACTATAAAATTTATATTTCTGCAATCAGGACAGTGAGAGCTCTAATGGGTTTTTGTTTCATAAAAAATTTGATTGGGAAGACCCTCTAAAAATTATGGCAAGGCATGAATTTGTTAGTTTCATGCCTTAGCCAAATCTTGAGAGGTCAAGGCATAGGCTTGGTCTCACCAAGCCCATCCCAAACCAAAATCCAAGGTAGGAGAAAAAAATCCCACCCAATGTTGTAAGAAACGGGTACCCATTATTTAAATTCAAAAAATGGGTACCCATTTTGAAAAAGTCAAATCAGCATGTAAAATCCCCCCAAAAAAAAAAAAAACAGGTACCCATTTCTAAAAAATATAAATATTTTATGTTTTCAAAAATAGGTACCCATTTTTTGAAAATAAAAACCGAGTGCCCATTTTTAAAATTTTACATCAGGCGCCCAAGCCTATAATAGGTACCCATTTTTTTAAAATGGGTACCCATTTCTAAAAGAGTACAATCTCAATCTGCAGACTTCCATGGAATTGAGACCCAACTCCTTGCTTCTACCCTATAGTAGATGTTGGATATAAAATTTTCAAGAAAGATCACACATATGATCTTGCAGAATTACAACTACAACAACTGATTGAGAATTTAGGAGCAATAAGGAAGACAAAGAGTGCACAATGCAAGTTTGGTTCTATTATGATATGCATTTTCTTTTATGTTCAAAATACTTATCCTACAGTTGGCATAGTTACATGGAAAACCAACAGGTTATTGGTAGTATGGATTGGTGAATTCATTGAACAATTGGGTGAGAATTTTGAATCAGTTATGATAGCTACTTTGAGGATTTTAAGCAATCAATGAAGAAAAGATTGAGAATACCAGTATCCCTAGTGGAGAAACATTATGATGATGTTTTCTTTCTAGTGGATGCTAATTATACCTTTTTCAAGAAGCAAAACCAAAGGTGAGATGGTTGAGGCCACTTGGATACAAAATAAATGCAGATGAGGCCTCTGCAGCTATAACAGATTTACTGGACGAAGAAGTTGATAAAAATGCAAAATCATTTGGAAACTATGAAATGGCTAAATCCAAAATCACCATGGAACTAAAGACTACCTTTATTATTAAGAAGAAGGATAAGTTAGTGAAGAAGTTGAAAGCTAAATTTGGTGAAGGTGCTAGGTAGGAAGAAGAAGAAGTAGAGGATGAAGAGGAAGAAGACACACAAACAAAAGCACCACTAGCTCTAACACAAGGAATGGGTGAAGATTAGCCAAAGGAGGAGATAGAAGTTTTTGAAGGTGTCAAGGAAGCACCTACACCTACTAATCAAAAGAAGAGGAAGGATAAGACCCAACTAGTGACAAAATCCAAGAAGGTTGCTAAGCCAAGTCGGCCCAAATCTAAAGCACTTGCTATAAGGGCTACTAAAAATGTCACTACACTAAAGGCAAAAAAAAGACAAAACCTATAGAATAGGGACGTGAAGTGCATAAAAGATCAAGGAGAAAGTACATTTCACAAGTTGAATCTAATGAGGAGAAAATAGAATCAAATGACAATAGCCAATTCAAAGTGGTGAGTCACAATCCTCTATCAGACTTAGAAAATCTATGTGAAAATATTAAGAATAGTGCAGATTTATCAGGATTTTCACATGTTGATTTTGACAATCTTGCTAAATTTGAGAAAAATCAAGTGGAGGCAGCTATATATTCCATGATGGAAAACTTTAAAAATCCCCACTAGGAATTGCCAACTCAATACCTAAGAGCCTATATGAGAGAGTTGAGTAGAAATGACACTATTGCTTGAACCTAGAAAAATAAATAAGGGAGACTTCACTTGCACAAGTCATGCCTGAACTAAGTAAAGCACACATTGCTAAGGCTATGAAGAAATATGTAGTTAGGTTTGTACCTAAATATAGAGCCTTTAGCATATTGCAAAATAATATTGAAGATGTAGTGAAGAAGTCTACTCAAATGCGGAAAGTCACATATGGACTTGTAATAGTAAAGGCAGGTGAAAAGAAACCCATTGAGGTGAAATATGATGAAGATGATAATGATGAAGACACTATTGAGGGAGATACAAAAATGAAAGTAGATGGCAAGGTAACAGCTGAAGTAGAGCAATAAGAAGATTAGAGTGTACAAGATACACAATTGCCTGATGTCACCCCTCAACATCCAAAAAATGTAAGTACTGAAACAATAACAATGAAAGATTTTTTTTTATCACACTACTTAGAACATCAATCCACTTACAAAGGAATATTTGACAAAGATACTTGATTAGTCTACATTGCAAGCCAAACTATGTGATAATCCTATATTGGTAAGTGTAGATGAATTGCAGAAACAAATGACTGACACAACAAGGGAATAGGTGAATACACAAGAACCAACTACCATCACAACTAAAGTCACTCATGTACAACCTTTGGATAAAATACCTGAAGCTACATTAGAAAAGGTTGATACAATTGAAAAGGTTGATATAGTTGAAGTAGATAAAATAGAAACTCGGGCCACTAGTAAAGAACAAAGTCAAATAGGTCAGATAGACTTATTTGCACCTCTAGTACAAGCACAAGCTGCAAGTCAAAACATTGTGGCAGAACAGGACAAGCCTAAAGAGACTAAGCTAACACCTAAGATGAAGGAGCAAGTAGCAATTCAAGACCAAGTAACTTTACTAGAATCTAGCACTCCTTCTAGTCATACTCTTCAGAAGCTAAGCACAGGTGCAACAACATTGCAAATCTTAGTATCGAGTCTAAGCTCATCAAAGGCTAAAGAAGTGATACAATATGGAGATGTAAGTCTTGATGAAGAAATTATTTTTCCAAAATATGATTGTGATACAATAAAAAATGAGAAGATGGGAATATTGCAAGAAGCCCTAGCAAGAAAAAGAAGACAAGAATTGCTTAGAAAGGAGCATAGGCAGAAGCAAGCATTGTAGGATATCAAATACATCTTTTTAGATGCATTTGACCTACCAACTCCAGATGAAACCAAGAAACTGATTGAACAATTGAAAAAAATAGTGGAGAAGGTTAGTGATGCAAACCTTGATACAAATTCTAAACTATTAGAAGGGTTAGAAAAGAAATTCCAAAGCAAAGTAAATGAGAAAATATCAGGTGACATAGCACTCACACAAGTTGCATTAGCAACCAAAGTAGAAGTTATAAAGAAGTTACTTGATAATATTTTCTCACTATACACTAAATTGTACAATCCAACACTCTTCACACATGAAAAAAGAAGTCATATTTTGAGTTTGGAAACTCAGATTAATGCATTAGGTGCAAAACTGCCTATGACACTAGCTCAAAGTGAGAAGAACTTCAAAACTTTTCTACGAACCCAGAGTTAGTTAGTTGCATTGTCAACAGATGAAGCTAATATAAGGGCTAAATTGATTAGCATCCAAACAACATTTACCCCACACATGGAAATTTTTCATAAGGAATTAGGCTATGTTGAAATGCTTATGAAGAAAGACCCAAATCTTTCAACATTAGATGGCCTAGTCCACCTTGCTACCGAGCTAGCTATAAAAATTAAGTCTTTGGATGTAGAATGTGAAAATTGGGATGCAGCTCTCAAGATTATACTAGAGGTCCATAAATCCTTTTTGGACAAACACACTATTAGTGTATAGCCCATTTGACATAAGTATCAAAAAGGGGGAGAAATAAATAGTGGGAGATGAGCAAAGGGGGAGAAATAAAAAGAAGAAGATACAGAGCAGAGAGTAAGAGAAGGGATAGAGAAAAGATAGAATAAGCTACGGGGGAGCAAGAATAAACAACATCGGTTTCAAAGAGCATCAGTTGGGGCACATTTTCTCAATAGGAGTACATAATTTTAATTATAGAAAAAACCTATCAACTTAGGGGGAGTTATCAAATTTTGAGGTATAATTTGTTACCAAATTTTGAAAATTTGAAGTTATGTATATAAGACAAATAAGAGATATTTTATGCTTATAAGAATAAGGATATTAATGCATGACCAAGTGTTTTTTACACTCATGTCAAAGGGGGATATTTTTGATCTCATATTGGTTTTGACAAGTGAGTGTCTACACACTTTAGTTATTTACTTAGTTCATGTCGAATAAGTAGTACATGTCGAGCACAACATGTATATAATAGAGCTTGCCGAGTCCAAAGTGAGTGCCAAGACACTCCTGTGTTGAGTCACTCAAGTGCTAAGTAGATAGTATTTTTTGAGTGATTTAGTAGCTGAGTAAGCAGTGCATGCCAAGGGACTTCAGATGATGAGTCAAAGTATAGAAAATAGTAAATGTTGAGCATCAGAGACTTCAGATGCTGAGTAATATAGTTTTATTATAGTTATTTGTAATGGCACAAACAACTATATAAACCATTTTTGAGTTGACTTAAAGATTGAATTATGATATTTGAAGATAGGAAAGAATCTTAATTTGGAATTCCTATGCATTGAATGTAGCCAATCATAAAAAAGGAAGGTTTAAGTGAAAAAATGAATGAATCACAACCATTGATTCATACCTAACCCTAAGTCACCGAAGTCTTTTTAAAGAGGACAAACCCTAAACTATCTATGATGCAAAGAAGGTGTATGAATGAGCTAAGAGAGAAGTTTGCATGCATAAAAAGAGCATTCATGGTGGGTAAGGAGTTATGATCTGAGACTACATTGCAAAATCAATTAGAAGGGAACAGACGAAAGTAAAAGCATACATCAAAGAGACATTTGATCAAGAAGGATTGGGAATACATCAGTTTAGAGGTGCTCTATCATCAAGCAATCAAGTGCTAATAGTAGGATCATTGTTGAGTCATTCTAGTAGGTGAATTAGTTAAATATCTTAACAGAGTATTCCTAATAGCCTGTATTAAAATCCTTTAATAGGGTGCTTACTTAATTGTGAGTTAAAGTCCTTTAACAAGGAACACTTTTAACATGGTGTTGAAATCCTTTAGCAAGGTGAGACCTAATAGTATTTTAATCATTTAACAGGGAAGACCTTTTGCAAGGTAAATCATGTCTCATGATCAAACATTGTAACCTTCTTTGGATACACTTTATTACTATAGCAGTGAAGATTTGTGAGTCTCATCCCCACCCTAGTTTTACCTTCTCATTGAAGGATTTCTGGGTAATCATATTTGGTGTCATATGTGTTTACTTGCTTTCATATTTTAGATGTACATGCTTTACAAGATATTTCAGTTTACTTAGTAAATGTGTGAGATGGATGTGTGGTGAAAGTTTTTATGGGTAGAAGTTTAAACTATTGATTCACCACCCCCCCCCCCGCCCCAGAATTTTACCTTTCCTATTGTAATTCTAACACTTCTGTCATCTTCATATTAAATAAACTCTTCATGATAAATACCTTGTTTGAAGTGGAGGTCTTTTCATATAGTTTTGCCAGGGTTTACATCAAATTTTCTATTGTCTTCTCTTTTGTAATATTAAATGCTATTGATGGTACTAGGCATAATCAAATGCTTCCAAGTGCCTTTCATTCAAAAAGATCCCATTCGTCATTTGTCACAGATCCCTGATTTTTGTTTTTTCCTTCCAATAGCTTCCATAAATCCTTCTAATAAAGATAGTCCTCCATTTTCATTTTCCATAACTGAAAGTTCTGCCCATTAAACTTGTCAACCCTCAGCTTACCTCATCTACCATTACTCCCACTCAACCATGAGACTTCCACTCAACCATGAGACCTTCTTGCAGAGGATCACTAAAAAAAAAATGGTGATGGTCTAGCTTAAAAAATGACAATCGTCTAGCTTTGATACCACTTTTTATGAATAACCTCAAACAAAAATAATAGTTAGATGTAAATATAACCAATACCAAAAAATAGTAGATCACATAAAAGAGAACACAAGACACCAAGATTTAACGTGGTTCACACAATCCCTAGGTTACATCCACCAAAAACAAGTCCAATATTATTATGATCCAGTAATTACAACCTGATTACAATCTGTAATCCCTTACAGCTCAATATCACCACAAGAACCAATTTTATCATCACACTTTATGAAAATCCCTAACCCTAAGCCTTTTTATAGAAGCTTTTTGCCACTTACAAAATTAGGGCTAGAATGATAGAAAATAATAGCTGATGCCTTTTACAATATAAGGTCATTTTTTGGCTTTGTGGATGCTACCCCCAAAAACCCCCACAAGGGCATTGCCCCTCAACCCCACCTTGTACTGCAAAAAGGAGCACACTTGGGGCACTGCCCCAGGACCTTGCAAGGGTGTTGCCCCTTGACCCCATCTTGGGGGCACTGCCCCCAAAGCCCCATAGAAATAATATGGAGGGAAACCATGCCAAATAAATCTATGAGTCTGATTAGGCTCCACATCACAACAATCTCCCACTTGGAGACTGATCAGACTCTAAAATAATAACCTCCCACTTGGAGACTGATCATAGCACTACTAAACCTATAGCTCCCATTGGAATATATTAAACCACCTTGGACTCTATTGTTCTTTTATTCTATTCAGTCTAGAAGACCAATTGAAGCTAAAGAGGAATTCAACTTCTCCCTTGTCACAACCTCTGTAAACTTATCCACTAGATTGTCATTTGTGTGTATCTTCTCTAGCTTTAACTATCCATCATCCAAAACTGACCAAATGAAATGGTACTATAACTGTATGTGTTTTGTCTTTAAATGTAGAGCTAAATACCAAAACAATGACCATTTGGCTCGGATACCACTTGTTAGGATTAACCTCAGATAGAAATAACAATTACATGCAAATATATCCAATACTAGAAAATAGTAGATCGCGTAAAAGAGAACACAAGACACAAAGATTTAACATGGTTCACCCAATCCTTTGGCTACATCCACCAATAGCAAGTCCAATATTATTATTATCCAATGATTACAATCTGTAAGCCCTTATAGCTCAATACTGCTACAAGAACCTACAATATCACCATTCATTATAAAATCCCTAACCCTAAGCCCTTTTATACAAGCTTTTGCCACTTAAAAAATTAGGGCTAGTATAATAGAAAAATAGTATCCAACACCTTTTACAATATAAGGGCATTTTTGGCTTCGAGGGTGCCACCCCCAAATAACCCTCACAGGGGTGCTACTACTTGACCCCACTTCATACTATGAAACTAAGCACACCTGGGGCACTACCTAAGGACCCCACAGGGGTGCTGCCTCTTGACCCCATCTTGGGGGTGTTTCCCCAAAACCCCTATAGAAATAATCTAGAGGGAAATTGTGTTGAATAACCTCTAAGTTTGATTAGGCTCCACACCACAACAACTTAGGGGGCTAAGAGGAGCTTAAGTATTTATGATAAGGAAATGTTGGCCATAATGCATACTTTGGCCAAATTTAGGTAGTATTTAGTGGTTAGAAAATTCAATATAAAAATTGACCACAATAGCGCGAAACATTTCTAGGGTAGTGAGATATTAATGACAAGCAACAGAAATGGCTAAGTAAATTACAGGCATATGAAATTGATATTACCTATTTCAAGGGGACACCAAATATAGTAGCAAATTCCTTATCATGAAGACCCCACTTGAGCTTGATGATAGGTATGTCAAAGGATTGGAGACATTTAATCTTTGTAGTGTATATAAAGGATACATGGGCATAAGGATTCATAGATGGATCGATCTAGAATAGTAATTTCACCCTTGTGAATGAGCTCATCATTTAAAAAGGGAGCATTTATTTGGTGCTAGGGTTAGAGATGAGGAAGATGGTGTTGTGAGTTTATCATGGCTCACATATGGTAGGACATCCATGTTTTTACAAAACCTACTGATAGATTCATGAGCATTTTTCTTGGAAAGGGATCAAAGTTGAGGTGTTGTAGTATGTTAGAGAGTGTCCTACTTGCCATCAAAATAAATAGGAGCACTCTTACTTAGCTGACTTACTTTAGCCACTTTTGATTCCTGACAAGAAGTGGGAGTATTTTTCTATGGACTTCATCATAGGATTGTCGAGAAACTAGGGTAGAGAATTGTTGTGGTTTCACAATGCACACCCCATTTCACCTAGAAATGGGGACCCCCTAGTATATTTTTTAGCTTTCCAAATCCCTAGTTTGGGGTCTAAGTCTTTTTAGGGTTTCATCTGGTGTTTTTTTCTTAGTCTGGCTCTCTGCCTAAAAATCCATTTTTTGTCGAGAACTAGAGATTCTAAGGAAGAAAAAAATTAATTTTTATAGAGAAGGGTGCACTAGTGCACCCTTTAAGGTGCGCTAGTGCACTAAATCTACTATTAGGGAGCACATGTCTTTGATAGTGTGCACCTACATAGATGTACATGTGTTCACCTTCAAAGGTGCATTATTTCCCAAGCCTATAAAGCTTGGGACCCCACACCCTTTCCTCACTTCACTTCCTTCCTCCATCTTCCAACGAGTGCACCTTCGCACCTTGTGAGGTCTGCTAGATCTTCATTTCCTACAACCAACACAGACAAAAATGTTTAAAATAATAACTAAGGAAAAGGTGTGCACCTTGCACACCTTATTTTACATTAACAAAAAAACTTTAATAAAACTTTAAAATGCAAGCTTTCACCTAAGTGAAAGGTGTGCATGTGCACACCTATCTAAGGTGCACACATGCACACCTTTTAAGAGGAAAAACTTCCTCTAAGTGTTATAAGGGTGTGCACATAGTGCACCCCACAAGGTGCGCTATGTGCACACCCCTTTCTTTCACACTTAGCAAGTCTTTGGACTATAAGGGTGCACACCTAGTGCATCCCACAAGGTGCAATAGGTACACAACCTCAGTGCTAAAGGTATAACAAAGGGGAAAGGTGCACCTAGTGCACCCTTAAGGTGTGCAAGGTGCACCAAATTCTTGTCTTCTAGAGGTGTTTTAAGGGTTTTGGTTTCTGGGTCATTTTTTTTGTCTAAATTAAGGTTTATTTAAATTTATTCTTTTCACCTTCCAAACTAATGGATGTTTTTTTTGGATAGATAAAATGGTTTCCTCCTCCTCCTCCCTCACTGTAAAGATGACTCTAAAACCAATGGTCTTCAAATTCCAAGGTGTTCCATCGAAGTCACACTTTTAGGATACATATTTAGAGATCAGGGACACCAAGTTAAGTCAAATTGACTTGAACGCATTCATGGTCCTATGCAACAAGCCAAATGAAAGGCCCCATATGGTATATGCACTTATCACATCAGAACTAGTAAACACAATGTCACACCCAATTTCAATATAGTCTTCAGAGTTGATTATGGCATTGGCAGAAAACTAGTAGAAAACTATGTTTCAGAGGAAAGAGTTGTGAAAAGCATAACTAGAGAGATCATCCTAGATCTAAGGCCTAATAAAATCAAGAAAGTGTTCCATCTTCCAAGAGTAGATCAGTACATTAGGTTAAAATATCATCAAGTAGAAAGGTGGTATAGAGAGCATGGAGAGGAAGCATAAAAAATTATCCAATCGTCGTATCTCATCGATAAGACTCCTCTTCAAAAAAAAGGTAGGCAAATCAGATATGATGAGAGGCTATATGAAAGATGATATTGGACATTCTATAGTGCTCCTGAGTAGATTCATGGGATTACCAGTAGCAGGACACTTGAATATATGGATGGTACACTTTATTGAGACCATCAAAACAACAAAGATGCCAATTGATTGGGCCTCGATTCTCAGTGAGAATTTGGATGAACATCTGGTGGTGGTCAAGAAAAACCAAAAGTTATATATTAAATCATATTTGGTGTACCTGTTAGCTACAAAAGCAATAGTTTATCTGGGATTGTTCAAAAGGGACAACTTGCAAGATGCAAATGCATGGCCTTATGTGGTATACTCGTAGTTATTGAGAAAAAATCTTTGAGATCATAGTAAGGAGTAAAAAATAGTGAATGTTGTCTTAATTTTTACAATTATTTGGTTGATTGAGGGAGATTATGTGAAAAGGATGTCAGAAGAGCAGTGGAAAAGATTATAGAAGTCAACACCTACTACATCCAATTTAAGACATTCACCTATTTGAGGGTGGTAGGTACAAATGTGAATCTAAAGAAGCTCCCTAGGTATCCTTGTGATAGACTTATATTGTTGGAGATTACACAACAACTCTCATCTACATATGAGAGAGTAAGAAAGCAACATAAGAAGACATGGGCATGGTCCATCACTATAGGTCTGTTTGGTATTAAATAGAAACTAGATATCACAAATTTTGAGTCTGAATGGGATCAGTATCCATTGGAGGATTATAATTCTCCTTGTCCCTATTTTGATAACATTGGCAGAGTTTACTACTTGGTGGGGAAACAATTCCAACATGAAGATGCCATAGAGGATCATTGGATGAATGCAGTGGATGACTACGAAATTTGAATAAGGGATTATTGTAGGATGACTCTCTATTTGGAAAGAAAAGCCTTGAAAATGAAGATCCCATTAAAGATAGTGTATCAAGATACTAAAGAGGTATTAGATCCCTTATATAATAGAGATAAGACAAATGATTGGGCTATCATGAATGCAGAGATTGATAGAGAAGAAAACATAGATATCAATCATAGGGTGAGGCATGTCATCTAATTAACCAATGATTGGATCAAGAGACCATTCAAGCTAGATCTGATTCCACAAACTATAATTTTCCAAGCTACAACCCAACTAGTGAAAGGTAGAGGAGCCAAGGTCATAGTACCAACATTCATAGTTTAATCTCCAATAAGGTTGGAAATAGTGCATCAGCTAGACAGAGAAGTTGGGTACTTTAAGGTGCAAAAGGGTAAAAGTACGAGGAAAAGAACTTCCCCTCAGCAAACTAAGCCTAAAGAAGGGGAAAATCAAGTATTATGACACCAAGGGGCAGAGAATGCAGAAGGTGTAGAAAATGTAGAAGTCATCTAGACCTAGGATAATCTGCTAGTGCCACCATCAGAACAAGGGCAAGGATCAAAAGTAGAAGCACATGAATTGTCTTTTCCTATGCAAGAGGAAGAAGCCTCTCCATCATCTCCGAAGAAAAGAAAGATGAAAACTCTGATTAAAAGGCAAAGGAGACAAAAGGTGATAAGAAACGTTATTCCATTTCCATTAGTCTTAGAAGTTATTCCAGAAGAGGAAGAAGAGGATGATGTAATGAAGAGGATAGCATTCCCTTAAGTCAAAGGACTCATCTTGCTAGGGCTATAGAGGTGGAGCAAAGAAGAAGCTCCACTATAACACCACCATCCATTCTTACACAACTTATTCAGGCTATAACTTCAGAGGATGAGTTACAACAATGGATTGATGAGCAAGAATACCAAGGGGCTAATGTCTTTCTAATGTCAAATTTTGACTTCATTCCTATAGGTACTAAGCTAGTAGGTGAGAAGATAAGGGATACCTTGAAAAATCAACCTCCACAAGAGGATTGGAGTCAATTACCACCACTTGGAATTACTCTACCATCATCAAGTCAACATTTATCTTGCTTGGATAAAGGTTTAGTTACTCCTCTCCCTCCAGGTAATAAAGAACATGTTGGAAATATAGAAGGAGTAACTAAGAGGAGGAGATGAATCAATTACCACTAAAATAAATCTCAGATCCCTTGGATGTTAACAATGAAAACTGATTGTTTTTGTTATTCAATAAACACATAGAAGATGTTGTAACTTGGTAAATGCAAAGTGTGATTTACTTTTAACTAATCTTAAAATATTAATAGTGATTAATTTGTAAGCATGAGAGAAATAACATGAACACATGAGACACCAGGATTTAACGTGGAAACTCAATATAGGAAAAACTACCTTTGTAACTAGTTATTGTTTTCACTCTTCTGAAGTGAGCCTTGTTAGGAGCCAACCTGGTTAAAGGTTACAAAACACACTATTGGGTGTGACCTTGTTAGAAGATGTAATCACCCTGTAAGGAGTGGCCTTGCAAGAGGTCTTAAAACAATTCAATGAAATTGTCACCTTGTTAGAGGATTTACAACTGTCTGTTAAACCAACTTTGTTAAGAGATTTTAGATCACTACTACAATGGTAAGAAAGTAACAATGAAATGACCTGATTGTGATGCAACTGAATTGCTGATTACATATCTCTATTCTGCTTCATACTTGATCCTTCTTGATCAAATAACACTTTTCTACTCCACAAGGATACCTACTTATCCTTCAAGTTCTCTCTTACTCTTTCTTTCTCAATTCAATCAGTACATGTTTTGCACACACACTAAAATCTCAACTTGACCTTTCATTTATACCATTGAGATTGTCAAGTCAGCTTAGATTCAAATTACAATAACCAATAATAATCACCATAGTCAGCTAGAAACAATACTTAAAATAATTAAATTTCTTATGTCAAAAAAAAATCTTTCATTGGCCAACCTTGCTCTGTAAACACTAGTTCTGAGATGATTTCCTATTTTAACCAAAATAAGCTTGGTTAACACTAAAAACTTGCAAAATCCTTTGGCATCCGAGTGAACTCGGTGAAAATTGACTTTGTCCAACTTTCTTTTGCTAACCATGAGAACTCAGTTAATACTATTTCCTACCATAATTCTTTCGATGCCTGAGTGATCTTGGTAGACACTATCTTCGCAGAGTAATCTTTAGGAATGCTTAGTAGACAAGAAAAATTGTCTTGCTAACCAAGTGAGCTTGATAAGCACTAATTGACAACTGATATGACATTTGTGTAACATCAAAGACAATGCACAATTAGACAATTATATCCAACAATCTCCCTTTTTGGAATTGATGGCAACACAACATGTCATAGCACAATGAAATTTGAGATCAAGACTTTCTCTAATAGAAACTTTCTTCCTCTTAGATTTTTACCAAAAACTTCTTTTCTTTCATGCAATAATCTCCCTCTATGAAGCAATTACATAACTTCTTTGATACTATACTTCTCTCTCAAAACAAATTTCAGAAAGATATGACAATAAAATTCTCCCTCTTTGATGACACATGCCAAAGACAACACATATCAAATTAGTATCAATGTACCTTGAGTACTAATTTATATGCAATATTTTCTTATGGTGCATCAACTGATTGATATTCAACTTGGTTCCTATTGTTGCATCACTAAAACTTTATTTAGTGAGCTTCAGATAGGGGAATGACCCCTAACTTACCTCTTAGATATAGGAATGCATCCTTAGGTAATCACTTGGTGAATATGTCTGCAATCTATTCTTTTGTATGAACATATTTCAATTTGATTTCTTTTTCTTGCACCAATTCTTTGATAAAATGATTTTTTATAGCAATATACTTAGTTTTGGAATGCATCACTAGGTTCTTTGATATGTTAATTGTGTTGGTGTTATCATAATACATGACAACTAGTTCTTTGATATCAAATTTCATGCCTTCCAACAACTATTTAAACCAAATGATATTAGAATAGTTCACTCCTGCTAGAACATATTCTTTTTTTACTATAGATTGGGATGTGCAGTTTTTCTTTTTGCTTGTCCAAGATACCAATCTTTTACCAAGAAAGAATGATCCACCACTTGTACTCTTTCTTTCATCAAGATTTCCTGCCTAATTAGCATCATTGAATACCTCTAGTTCTAAGTTTCCTCCAAGGTTGTACCATAAGCCATAGTCTTCAATACCTTTTAGATATCTCAAAATTCTTTTGATTACCATCATATGATTTTCTCTAGGTTTAGCTAAGAATCTTGCCACTATCCCAACTGCGAAAGTAATATCAGACCTTTTATGAACTACATACTATAATTTTCCAATCATTGATCTATATAAGGTCTGATCTACCTCTTTTGAATCATCATCTTTGGTAAGCTTTAGTCCAGTACACATGGGGGTTCCAATTGGTTTAGAATCTTCCACTCCAAATTTCTTGAGTATCTCTTTGATATACTTAGATTGAGTAATGTAGATACCATTCTCACTTTTTTGTATCTGAAGTCCAACAAAGAATTTTATTTCACCAAACATGGACATTTCAAACTCTTTGTTCATTTATTCTAAAAATTATTTGCATAGATCATCATTCCCTATAAATAGAGTGTCATCCACAAATATCTCTACCAATACAATCTTGTTATCTGATCCATCCTTGATGTACAAACTATTGTTATCATTAGTTCTTTGAAAATCAATCTGTATAAGGTAGTTGTGCAACCTATCATACCATGCTCTAGGAGCTTGTTTCAGACCATATAATGCTTTGTGTAATTTGCAGAACATGTCCCTTTTGTCTAGATCAACAAAATCTTCTAGTTGCTCAATGTAGACTTCTTCATCAAGAATACCATTGAGAAATGTAGATTTAACATCCATCTGATATACTTTAAATCCTCTATGAGTAGCATACGCAAGTAGAATCCTAACACCTTCTAATCTTGCAACAAGAGCAAAAGTCTCACCATAATCAATTCCTTCTTCTTGAAAATATCCTTTACACACCAGTCTTATTTTGTTTCTTGATACTTGTCCATCTTCATTTAGCTTATTTATGAATACCCATTTTGTTCCAATCACATTTTATCTTTAGGCCTAGGAACAAGGGTTCAAGTTTTTTTCTTCTCTATTTGCTTTATTTCTTTATTCATAGCCTCAATCTAACTTTCATTTTCCAATGCATCTTTAACATTTCTAGGTTCAAAATCAGCAAGTAAACATGTACCTTTTAGCTTACTTCTTGTCATAGTACCTTCCGATTTATCTCCAATAATCTGATCAGGTTTATGATGCCTTTTGACATATTTAGCCAATACAGGTTCTTTGCCTTTTAAATGAATTGCACTCTCTTCATTTTGAATTTCAACTTCTAGCTTTGGTTCCTCAAACTTAGTAGGCATTGGCTCGATAGCTTTATAATGTGACTCGGGTCCTTGTGACTCGGTTTGAACTTCTTGCAACTTGATAACTAAGGAAGAATCGAGAGTTGAAATCTCCTTATTGATAGATGCGTCTAGCAATGTATCAAGTTCGATATAAAAAAATCTTATCTAATCTTCTAGTTCCATTTTGCTTTGTTCTTCAGTCCTTTCTACAAACTCATGAATTCTCACATGTGCACTTTCTATGATTTTATGACTAGACAAATTCAAATATCTATATGCCTTACTTCTGCAAGAATATCTTAAGAATATACCTTCATCACCCTTCACTTCAAACTTTCCTTTTCTAGACTCTTTCAAGATATAACATTTACTTCCAAATACTTTCAGGTAGCTTAAATTGGGTTTATAGTCATACCATAGTTCATAGGGATTTTTATATGAGTCCTTCAACTGTACTCAATTCAAAGTATGAACTACAATGATGATGGCTTCCTTCCAAAATTTGATAGCAACATTCTTTTCAATCATTAGAGTCCTTGCACAATCCATGATAGATCTATTTCTTCTTTCATTTATTCCATTTTTCTCAGGAGTACTAGGGGCTGATACCTATCTTTTAATTCCTCTTTCAATGCAAAAGTTATTGAATTCATTGGAGATGAATTCGCCACCTTTTTCTGATCTTAAGCATTTCAATCTTTTCCCTGTTTCTTTCTCTATTTTTTCTTCTGACTTTTCTCTAAGATACATAATAGTCATCATTCTGGAATAGTCATCAACAAAAAGAATAAAGAATTTTTCTCCACTATAGCCTTCTATTCCAATGGGTCCACATAGGTCAGTATGCACAATTTCCAAGACATCTTCAGACTGATAGTTTTTGCTCTTAAAACTAGTCTTTCCCATTTTGCCAATCTGACAATGTTTGCATAAACCAACATTTGGTTTCTTCAAACTAGGAATACCTCTCACTTTTTAAAATTTTCTTATCTTGACCATATTATCAATGTTTACATGACATAATCTTTTGTTCCATAACCAACTTTCTTCCATTTGAGAAATAAAACATGAACAATCTCCAAGATCAAGATAAAATAGGTTACCCCTTATTTGTTTGCCTGATCCAATCAGATTCCCTTTTTCATCCAGTAGTCTTGCCTTGCCATGCATGAATTCTACCTTGAATCCAATGTTGATTAGCTATGCCACATTCAGTAGATTATGTTTTAGTCCTTCAACCCAATAGGCATTGTCACATACAAGTTCCTTGGTTAATGAGATTCGGCCTTTCCCTTTTATGCAACAAGGCTCATTGTTTCCAAACCTTACACTAGCACCATTATACTCTTCAAAGTGTTCAAACTTTTTTTTGTCTCCAATCATATGATGTGAACATTCACTATCTATGATCCATGTGTCATTCTTACTGACATGAGAGATAAGTGTCATCTTATCTTCTTCTTCATTAGATTCATCTTTCACAACAATGTATACTATTTCATCTTCACTATTATTAGAATCTTTAGCCATAAAAAAGGTCTTCTTACCTTTTTTCTTGAATGATTTGTGATTTTTGAAATCCTTCTTGTCATCTTCTTCTCATCCTAGCTTTCTTTGTTTGGGCACCTGGCAACAGTATGACCAATTTCTTCACATGAAAAACAAATTAGGGAAACTTTGCCTTTGTATTTTTGTTTGCCTCTAGAATATTTCCTTGCAAGTAAAGCTTCAACAAATTTACGATCACTATCATAACTTTCCTCTAATTCTTCTTCACTTTCTAACTAAATATCCTTTATTTTCTTGCCTTTCTCCTTAAGTGAAAGTTTGGCCTCAAATGCAAATTCAATATTCTTGGAAGTTGGAACATAATTGTCATAGTTGTCTAGCTCAAAAGTTGTCAATCTTCCTACTAAGGTATCCAAAGTTATCTTGTGATTTGGCTCACACCTTTTTTCTTGAATAGCAGATACTCTAATTAAATAGATAGGAAGAAATGTTTTGAGAACTTTACTTATAACAGTTTCTTCCTTGATTTCTTCTCTAGAATCTTTGATTGCATTGATAATAGCTTTGATTCTTTCCACATACTTTGCAACATTTTCATCTTCTCTCATTCTCATTTGATCAAACTATCCTTAAAGGCTTTCTTCTTTGGCTCTCCTCACATTTTCATCACCACCATAGATGTCCTTTAGCTTATTCCACATATCAAAAGTAGTTTTGCAGTCCTTGATCTCATCAAATTCATCATAGCTAAGAGTAGATGCAATATCAATCATCATGGTGTTATAGTTCTTTTTCTCAGCAATATCTCCAATAGATAATGTACTAGTAGGAGTTGTGTATTCTTCATCGAGTTATTTAAGGCCCGAATCACTAATGGAAGCCAGATGAAATCTCATGAGTCCCTACCATGCTAAAAAATTGTCTCTATTCAGCTTTGGAATCTCTCTCTTGTAAGACATCCTGATCTTTTTCTTAGGTCCTTGAAACCTTTCCTGCAAGCACCAAAAGCTCTGATACCAATTGTTGGAAATATAGGAGTAACTGAGAGGGGGGGAAATCAGTTACCACTAAAATAAATCCTAGATCCCTTGGATGTTAACAATAAAAATTGATTGCTATTGTTATTTGGTAAACACACAGAAGATGTTGTAACTCAGTAAATGCAAAGTATGATTTACTTTTAACTAATCTTAAAACATTAATAGTGATTAATTTGCAAGCATGAGAGAAATAACATGAACACGTGAGACACCAGGATTTAACATGGAAACCCAATACGGGAAAAACCACCAATGTAACTAGTTATTGTTTTAACTCTTCTAAAGTGAGCCCTATTAGGATCCAACCTAGTTAAAGGATACAAAACACACTATTAGGTGTGACCTTGTTAGAGGATTTAATCACCCTATAAGGAGTGGCCTTGCAAGAGGTCTTAAAACAATTCAATGGAACTGTCACCTTGTTAGAGAATTTACAACTAGCTATTAAACTAACTCTGTTAAGAGTTTTTAGATCACTGCTATAATTGTAAGAAAGTAACAATGAAATGACTTGATTGTGATGCAATTGAATTGCTGATTATAAATCTCTATTCTGCTTCATACTTGATCCTTCTTGGTTGAATAACACTTTTTTGCTCCATAAGGATACCTACTTATCCTTTAAGTTCGCTCTTACTCTTTCTTTCTCAATTCAATCAGCACATTGTTGCACACACACTAAAATCTCAACTTTACCTTTCATTTATACCAACTAGATTGTCAAGTCAGCTTAGATTCAAATTACAATAACCAATAATCATCACCATAGTCAGCTAGAAATAATACTTAAAATAATTAAGCTTCTTATGTCAAAACAAAATCCTTCATTGACCGACCCTACTCGATAAACACTGGTTCTAAGAAAATTTCCTGTGTTAACCAACAAAAGCTTGGTTAACACTATGAACTTGCAAAATTCTTTGGCAACCGAGTGAACTTGGTGAACACTAACTCTATCCAACTTTCCTTTGCTAACTATGAGAACTTAGTTAATATTGTTTCCTGCCAAAATTCTTTCAATGCCTAAGTGAGCTCAGTAGACACTGTCTTCATAGAGTAATCTTTAGGAATGCTCAGTAGACAAGGAAAATGGTCTTGCTGACCAAGTGAGCTCGGTAAGCACTGATTGATAACTGATATGATATTTGTGTAACATCAAAGACAACACACAATTAGACAATTATATCCAATAGAATAGGTACAAGTTGAACAAGAAGAAAAGCCATAATAATTACTCACCAATGAAGTATCAGAAGAGGGACAAATATATGAGGAACCTCAATAGAGTTCCCAAGATATAGAGGTGAGGACTATGGACTCAAAAGACACATAGATGCCTGATGTGGATCTCTTACAAAAGGAGAAGACTCTGGAGAGGAATGGTAAGGGAAAAGGCCTAGTAGTACAAGCTCCTTCTTCATCTAAGGAAAAATCTCCAATGGAAGATACTCGAAGATGGTTGAGAAAAGAGGTGATGGTTAGACACAAAAGGGAGTTGTATTGTACCAAGGAATAGGGAATGAGAGAATCAGTTGAAGCTCTCAAGAAACCTAAGCCACCCATGGGTGATGCATGAACATTGGCCTTTGTAATGAGTGATCAAAATCAGAACTTGTTTGCCCATGTTTTCATTACTCCTCTACATGTAGATATTGAGGATTTGACTCCAAAAGATTATCAAATCAAGGAGGTCTTGCTTGGAAAATCCACTGTGGATACTGCCAAATTGATGGTCACTAGAAGGATCAAAGAAGTGTTTAGGCACTTAGAATAGGATGAGTGTGAAGTATTAAAACTCCAAAAGAAAAATTGATGTAGTGCAAGGCAAGGAGAATCCACAAAGGAGATGTCCTAGCCCCCAACAAATAACCACACAGTAGAAGCACAACAAGAAGAAGCAATAATGCAAGATCTGATACCAAATCACAATAATTTATTTATAAAATAACTATTACATTCTATGTGTCATGTTGTAAGGCCTTCCAAGTTACATCCAAATACGAAACAATTACAATAATAGTTCTACAAGATCTCTCAAGATCCAACCCAAACACTAGCTAGTCCAGATCCACACTCTGGTAGAAACCTCCAAGGAAGATCTCAACTTGTGCTTGCAAGCCCACCAAGCAATTTCTTTGTCTCCCAAGCCACAACTACTAGCTCTTCTCAAACTTTATCCAAGATCCAAGTGTAAACTACCTCACATTTGGTGCTTTATCCACACATTCACAGCTCCATCACAATCCTATTGTAAACTGCCTCACATTCAGTGCTCTATCCACAAACTTAGGAAAACTCACTCCAAGTGTAAATTGCCTCACATTCAATGCTCTATCCACACATTTACAAACCTTGTTGTAAACTGCTTCACATTCGACACTTTGTCTATAGACTTAGGAAAAACTCTCTCTTCAGTTACTCTCCACACTCACTCCTCTGAATGAATGAATCATTCCATCCATGAATGAATGACTAGAAGACTCCACAAGACCCCCTACTTATACCCAACTAAGCCAAAAATTGGTCTAAAAATTACAAATTAAATAAACCCCTTGCATTAAATGCATATTTAAGCCACAAGTTGGCTTACAACAAACATTAAATGTAAAATGTGTTAACCCTCATGTTAATTCATAGTTAACATGTGATAGCCACACAAAACACTTAGGACAAGCCCCAAGTTTACAACCAATATTAAATGCAGATAGAGGAGATAAACAAGACCACAAATAGGTCCATATAAACTCTAAGATTGATCCATGACACATTCACATGCTACATGCATTAAATGTACCAAGAACTCTAGTCAGTACCAATAGGCTCAGTGAGATTACATGATAGTTAAGATGCTCCTGCATCAGACTCCCCAAGTAAATAGAAAAATATGTCCCACACTTTTATGTGCAAATAAAGAGCAACAACCATCTTCATCTTCACTAAAGGCTTCCACTCAAACAAGGAAAAGAAAACCAATCTGCTCATCATCCACATCCACATCATTCTATCAAACACCAGAATCCCAACCATCAAATCAACATGCTCACTCTCAGGAAAAAATTGAACATAATGCTTCATCAGCAAATCCTCATCCACATCAACAACTAGTGAATCCACACTAGCAACAAAAAACTCTACATCAATAGGAACATGTAGATCTTCATCAACACATGCCAAACTCACAACACTAGTAATCTCATTGCTCACAACAAGATGCTCTACAACATACAAGTCACCACCAATAGCAACTAGATCATCCACAACCAAGTGCTCTTCAATTTCCTTGTTAGACTCAACCAACTAATCATGAAAATCAATGTCCATCCTAGCATCAACAAGGTTAGGAATATCTTGAGCAACAACCTCTAACTACTGTGCAAGTTCTGTATCAGACTCCATAAATTTATCAACAAAACCAACCTCTTCCACCTTGACCTTGTTATACCATTTTCTCTCTCGAACAAGTCTCTTTACCAACCAAACAACTCTCTTCCAAATCAATAGAATCTAGCTCCACAAACATCTACGAAATGTATTCCTCATTCTATCCTTATCTTGATCATCCAAATTAGTTTCAAACTAAGCAACTACCTCCTTAGCTTGATCAACCAAACTAGATTCAACTCGAGTAGACATCTAAGAAAACCTCATTTCCAGCACATCATGAAGATTCACAATCATCTCAAGATCCAATCCTCTTGGAGCCATCTCCCAAGATCTTTGTAAACCTTCTACAACAAATCCTTCCCATGATCCTTGTGACAAAACTAAATTGTTTGCAAGTCAAATTGCAACCTGCCACCTTGCATGAATAATCAAGAACCACATCATAAGTCCAAGACCACATATCTCTAATCCACAAACTCTCTACGATCATGTCTCAACAAGATTAGTCTTCCATCTTTACATCCATCAATCCATCTGCAAGCCCTCTATAATTGCAAGTCAGAACCAAGATCTCCCACTTCACAACCAAGATATCTAGAACTCCAAAAAGAAAATCTACCATCATATCAAGATCAACTCAGATCTACTTCTCCAACCCAAGTCCTAGTGCAAACTACCACAACTTTGATGATTTGTCTATATGCTCAGGAACAACCTTTTCTTTGTCCAACCAAGGTCCTGGTACAAACTACCTCACACTTTAGCGACTTGCTTGTATACTCAAGAGCAACTGAGCTCTGATACCATCTGATGTAGTGCAGGGTAGGGAGAATCCACAAAGGAGATGTCCTAGCCCCTAGAAAATAACCACACAGCAAAAACACAACAAGAAGAAGCAATAGTGCAAGATCTAATACCAAATCACAATAATTTATTTATAAAATAACTATTACATGCAATGCATCGAGTTGTAAGGCCTTCTCAGTTATGGCCAAATACAAAGCAATTACAATAATAGTTCTGTAAGATCTCTCAAGATCCAATCAAAACACTAGCTAGTCCAGATCCACACTCTAGTAGAAACCTCCAAGGAAGATCTCAACTTGTGCTTGCAAGCCCACCAAGAAATCTCCTTATCTCCCAAGCTGCAACTACTAGCTCTTCTCAAATTTTATCCAAGATCCAAGTGTAAAATACCTCAAATTCAGCGATCTGTCCACACATTCACAACTCCATCACAATCTTGTTGTAAACTACCTCACATTTGGCACTCTGTCGATAAACTTAGGAAAACTCACTCCAATTGTAAACTTCCTCACATTCTATGCTTTATCCACACAGTCACAACTCCATTACAATCATGTTGTAAATTGCCTCACATTTGGCAATCTATCCATAGACTCAAGAAAAACTCAATCTTTAGCTACTCTCCACACTCACTCCTCCTTCGAATGAATGAATCATTTCATCCATGAATGAATGACTAAAAGACTCCACAAAACCCCCTACATATACCCAACTAAGCCACAAGTTGGACTAGCTATTAAAAATTAAATAAACACCTTGCATTAAATGCATATTTAAGCCACAAGTTGGCTTACAACAAACATTAAATACAAATTGTGTTAACCGTCATGTTAACCCATAGTTAACATGCAATAACCACACAAAACACTTAGGACAAGCCCCAAGTTTACAACGAAGATTAAATGCACATAGAGGAGATAACTAAGACCACAAATAGGTCCACACAAACTCCTAAATTGATCCATGACATGATCACATGCTACATGCATTAAATGCACCAAGAACTCTCATTGGCACCAACAGGCTCAGCAAGATAACACGATGGCCAGGATGCTCCTGCATCAAAAATAAATTCCAAAGAGGTTATTTGAACAAATTTCTTGGTGCATTGGATCCTAAAAATATCGAGGAGACTTTAGAAGTGGCACTTGATAAGAGGGATAAAGAGACTAGACAATTAGATCTAGTTTTGAAAGTTTGTCAGCAATGGCAAGAAAGTTTTGAAGAGAAAGGTGTGTTGATCATACAAGGAAAATCTTAAACTGGTACACCACATGTAGAATAATATAGATAAGTTGGTTTCTATATTGAACTAGGATTTTGGGTTAATAGACAAAGTACATTTCTGGGGTAAAGGCGTTGCAATCAATAAAGGGTCAAAGGTATTGGATGTTGATGGACATATATGTTGTAGATGAGTTAGCTAAGTTAGATGATTGGATATAGAATATTGTGGAAGGAAATAAAGTAATAGAAACATTACATGCAGATATTCATAATCTCAAGGATCAAACCCAAGAGCAGATTTTGGAGGTAGAGAGACATTACAACGATGCTTGCTTGGACATTTTTGAAGATGATTCAAGAGATAAACTCATGACTATGCAAGCATTTGTTGAGCAATTTTGGAAAACTTTTGAAGAAGCTTCCACTAATGAGGATATTAGACAAGCATTTAAGACTGAAGAGGCATTGCTAGAATTAGACAGGAAATTGGGAGATTTTGCAGAGACTCGCATTGAGGTGGGAAACTATTGACAAAATGTAAAGGATAAATATGATGCTTAAGATTTTCTAGATGTAACCCAAGTGACAAAGATTATATAGAAATTCAAGAGCAAATACCTAGACATAGCTTTGGTGTGAAGGGGAACAAAACCCAAAAGCTAGAATTTCAGTTTTGACACTTGGTAAAATTTTGCATTTTTTGGACCTATCTTCCAAGGTGTGTTTCTCCCAAGGTGTGCAAGGTGCACAAGATGCACTTCTCCCAAGGTGTGCTTCTCCAAAGGTGCATAGAATTTTTTGAAGAAGTTAGAGGTGCACCGATAGTTAACTGCCACTTCCAAATTTAGAGCTTTCCATACATCAAAAATGCATTATAACGCAAGTTTAACTCCTACAAACATCCAGAGAAGGTTGAGCTTCTATTTTTAGCATCTCTAGAGACTCCTACATCATCTAATGGCTTTCTTCTTCTTATTTTCTCATGCTTTCTTTTTTTAAAGATATGTAAAGGCTCATGCACCCATTAAATGATATAAATATGGGTGGAGTCCTATTTAGCACCACTTAGAGAGTTTGTACATAGATAGATTTATTTTATTAGTTTAGAAGCATATATTTGAATGAAGGAATCTCTCACTCTCAACAAAAATTGAGGAGAATATTTTCTATAAATTGAGGACTTAAACATGTATTCCAAGCTGTTATTTTGATGCAATAATATATGTTATTGGTACTTTCATTCGGAGTGTAGTTATTCTTTCCTGAATGTGTTATATTTTGTGAATGTATGTTCATGGAATGTAATGGAGCCAATAGTTTTGTTGCATTATTTTGATTGAGCAATATTTTAATTGTGGTGTTTGCCATGTGTTTACAAAT
Source organism: Cupressus sempervirens (assembly GCA_028749045.1). NCBI lineage: Eukaryota > Viridiplantae > Streptophyta > Pinopsida > Cupressales > Cupressaceae > Cupressus > Cupressus sempervirens. Next base: position 532,038,796 of record CM053791.1, on the reverse strand, counting down.
TTTGTAGATGTACTTAGTTGGAGAATAGATCACCTTATTGTTCCTGCATAGCTTTTTGTCTCACACAAGCACACTTTTTGTGGCCTTGTGATCTAATGAAAACTAAAACATCTTATGGTTTTTGAATTCCCGTTGATGATTGCATCAATGGAATTTAGGAAGCACTACTCCTATTTTCATTGGTTACCTACTGATCTTCTCAAAGGCTTAACTCGTAGACGTGTTGTTTTTGTGGCTTATGTCTGTTAGGAATTTACTTTTCAAGTCATTTTCTTAAACTTATTATTACCATATCTTCATTAATTTCTTTTACAAACACTTGTTAATTTAGGAATTCATATAGTTGCATAGTTAAAAATGCATTCGTTAAAAAAAAATTTACAAAAATATATTTCTTTTTGTGTGTATATTCTTTTGAGAAAGAAAGCAGATTCAACATCTTATCTAAAATTGGTTAGAACTAGCAAAGGCCTCCTCATGAACACTCACATTTCTCTTCTACTGAGTAGATTCTAGTAGGTTGCAAGATCACCCAAAACCTTGGAGTTGATCCTAGATTAGCTTTTCAAGATAGAAGTTTGAAAGGATTCTTGCCATTAAGCATTGTGCAAAATTATAGCTCAACAAGACTATATATATGTTGTTGTTGATTAGCTTACAATTTATTTTTTCCACTTCTTCTTAATCAACACTCCATACACTGCTACACAGGTGGTAGATTTATTCTTCAAAGAGGTATTCAAGTTGCATGGCTTACCGTAGAGCATTGTCAACAACAGAGACATCAGGTTTATAAGTCACTTCTGGCAGGAGTTGTTCAAATTGTGTGGGACAAAGCTCACTCTGAGTACTAACTACCAACCCTAGACAGATGATTAGATAGAGATAATGAACAAATGGATGGAGGGATACCTTAGGAATTACATAGCAAGACAACAAAAGGCTTAAGTTAAGTGGATATATCTATGTGAGTATTTTTATAATTCCACTTACCGCATATCTATCCAAATGTCACCATTCATGGCATTTTATGGATATGAGGCACCCAACTTCATGGATTTGTTGCTATCAAATAGTTGAATGCCTAGTGCTAGAGACTTATTACAAGAGAGCCAGGAAATTGTAAAGTCTCTTGAGGAGAATATCACTAAGGCACAAAATCAACAGAAGTGGTATGCTAATTAGAAGAGTACTGATCCAACTTTTGAGGTAGGTGATATGTTATATATGATGTTGTAGCCTTACCGCCAATCCACTCTCAAAAATAATGGTGTCAAGAAGCTTAAGTCACATTATTATGGGCCTTTCAAGGTGATCAAGAGAGTTGGAGAGGTGGCTTATGAGTAGGATTTACCAACAAAAAGAAAAGTTCATAATCTTTTTCATGTGCCACATCTCAAAAAAGCATTAGGGCACCATATTGCTCCTTCTTCAGTGCTTCTACCCTTGGATGATGAGGGAAAATTGGGATTGATGCTAGAGGCTATCATTGATTTCAGGGAAAGAAACTTGAGGTGGCATACTATAAGGGAGTATTTGGTGAAATGGAAGGACTTACCAAATGAGGATGCGACATGGGGGAAAGAGGAGATTTTGTAACACCCGAAGTTAAAGTTGCTTGAGGACAAGAAATTTTAGGGAGGGCAAACTGTAATGTCCCCCATCTTTTAGGCCCTCAATGGAGCTAATAGCCTTTCATTCTCTGAAGGATAAGTGGAGAAATAAGGAGAAATAAATAAAATTAAAGTCAATAAATAAATAGATCTAAAGGTGACATTATATTGAGCTAATTTAATTTTTGAGAAGTGCAACTAATTTGTATTGGAAAGGGGAAGCTTCTAGAGAGTGCATTTTCGAGAAGCACAACTACTTATTGTATTGGAAAGGGGGAAGCTTCTATGGAGTGCAATTAAATAATATTTTATATCCTTCTAGAAGGGTGAAGGAGAAGAATAAATAGAGGTGAGAGCTTTATTGCTAGGCATCCATTATTTGGTTATTTGATTTCTTTGAGCTCTAAGCAAGGGTTTCAATATTTTCCACTTGAGAAAAGAGTTATGTTGTGTGCCTTTATTTGAGCTGGTGAGATGTCCAATGAATTTGGTATTGGGAGGACATCATACAAGTGTTCTATTTGAGCATATTGGTGAAAGATCCTTTGAAGGGTTACAACTATTGGAGAAGACAAATCCATATTTTCATTGTACCAGATTTGTGGCCAAGGTCTAGATTGTGAAGTGCAATTGAAGGAAAAAGTCAGATATTGCTACAATGTCGTTGTTACTGTAGTAAATTGCGAGAGTAAAATCTAGATTTCTTGAGCAGTTTCTAGGTTCCTATCTATTTCAGTTTGCATTGGATGGAGGATAGATTTGATTATCTTAGGGCACTTATAAGCATTAAAAATCAATTGTGAGGTATTGTTATCTGATTTATATCAGAGTTTTACATCAGAATTTGTTATAAGGGATTAGAATATCATTGAACATCATAGAAGGTGTTTCTCTAATGTCTTATTGTTGTAGATGCATTTTTTTTTACTTGTAACCAGTGTTATATCTTTTTAAAAATATATAAAACCATTTGCATCTTCATTGTTACACATTTTGGAGGTCTTTGCAAGCATATTTATTAAAGTTTGACATTTAGAAAGAAATCAAAATTTAGATCTACAATATATCCCTTATGTGCAAAGTGTTTGACAAAATTCTCAAGTTAAGAAATCAGAAAATTAAAATCAGAATTGCAAGGGATACATTATATTCTAATCCCTTCTAAAAAAATTTGATATTATATTCTAGAAGTAAATAAAATATTATTTAATTGCACTCTCTAGAAGCTTCCCCCTTTCCAATATAATAATTAGTTTTGCTCCTAGAAAATGCATTGGCTAGAAGCTTCCCCCTTTTCAATACAATAATTAGTTGTGCTTCTAGAAAATTAAATTAATTAAACATAAAGTCACCTTTAGATTTATTTATTTATTGACTTTAATTTAATTTATTTGTCCTTATTTCTCCACTTAGCCTTCAAAGAATGAAAGGCTAAGAACTACATAGAGGGCCTAAAAGAAAAGATGGGGACATTACATATCAATATCTTTATTACTCTTACTTGTAAAAAAGAGAAAACTAAGGAATTAAGATATCTTAGACCTATCTCTCCTTGTAACACTATATATAAGGCCCCATCAAAAGAATTAGCAAATCGAATGAAGCACTTATTGAAAAATATTATCTTAGAAGAACAAACTAGGTTTTTTTTTAGGTAGATCTATTTGAGATGGTATAATCATATCCCAAGAAGCCATACATTCAAACCAAAGTAATCAAGAACCATTCATGTTCATCAAACTAGACATTTTATATATATATATATATATATATATATATATATATATATATATATATATATATATATATATATATATATATATAAGTGGATTTGAGATTTCTTTATAAATGCTTAAAAGTTTTTGACTTTTATAGACAATGAATTAACTTAATTTATAGTTGTATTTCTACCCATGCAATATCTCTTTTGTCATATGACTCTTGTAAAGGATATTTTGAAATATCTAGAGAACTGAGCCAAGGGGCCTCTATCTTGCATTTCCTCATCATAATTATGGTAGAATATTTTGAAAGATTGATACAAAGGGCCTAATAACTAGGTTAATTAATATCTATTAAAGTAAATGAAGGGGCGCCTAATATCACTCACCAATAATTTTTTGATGATACTTTCCTCATTGGTAAGAGTGTAAGAGAAGAAGTGATGTGTTTCAAGGAGTTATTGAATCAATATATGTAGTCTTTTAGACAAATGATTAAATGGACACAAATATGAAATATACCACTTAAATATGGATCTTAGAACTAAGGATGACATATGCCAAAGCTTAGGATTAATAAAAGGGAATCTTCCATGCAAATATTTAGTCTCTAGACAAAGTTGATAGAACTAATAAACTTTGGGAGCCAATAGTTAAGAGAATGGATAAAAAATTGGAGACTTGGAAAGATAAGAAATTATCTAATGCAAGAAGAACAACTATGCTCAAATCATGGTTACCTCTAACAAGTGGAGCTAAAAACAAACCAAAGAAGATAATGAGAACCTTTTTTTGGTAAGGGGTCTTAGAGTATAATAAGCTAGTTCTCACTAAATGGGACAACATTTGCCAACCAACCACAATAGGTGGGTTAGGAATAAAAAAACCTAAGTGGAAAAGTAAAGCATTAGAAACAAAGTTAGAATGGAAGGTGTATTGGGAACTGCAACGTAAATGGGTTAGATTTGTACAAAAGAAACACTTACATGGTAACAACCCATGTAGTATGTTAAGGACAATCAATCCTCCCAGAGGTTATAAATTTTGAGTCCTAAAATATAAAAAACACTATAATGGATAAAATCACATGGGATATAGTGAATGGGGAGAAAGCCTTATTCTAGGAGGATTCTTGAGGGGTGGGGATGGGGAGTATTTCCATACTAAGTAATATAATCTCCACACCTTGATTAAAGAGGTCTTATTAAACACATAAGGAAACAAAGTTAGAGATCTCATTACAATCCCAACTACTGATCTTGTGGTTGGATTGCAGTGGGAATCCTTAGCTGATACATTCTTGATAATAGATAAGAAGAAAGAACTAAATGGGATTCCAAAATAAAGGAAAATCACTCTAAGAAATGGAGATGATGAACTGACTTGGTAAGGATCAAATATAGGGCAATATAAGGTTTAAAAAAGCTATGAAACTTTAAGTAATAAATTGCAAGAGTAGAATTCTATAGGCTTCCTTGCAAAAGAGAACTTTGACAACACAATGGTGTAGGAAACTTTCTTTTAAAGGTCCATCAAGATGCCATGTTTATGAATCTCATGAAGAAAAAAAGATGATTCACTACTTAATTGTCATTCAGTATGGAATATTTCAATGGTTATGCAAGAAGTTAAATTAGAAGTCAACACCTAAAAGTAAACTATTAGACACTTTGCAAGGATGACCTATGTTTTGTAGGGACAATTTTTACAATGTCACATGAAAAATTAATCCACCCATATTGGCATTGGAGGTTTCAAAAGAAATAAATAATAGATTATTTCTAGAGAAAAATAAGAAAAAAATAGCCTTTTTAATAAGATTGAGCTAACTATTGTAGAAACAATTAACTATAGACTACAAAATAAAGGTCAAATAGACAAAAAAAATTAGTTAAACTAGGATATGAAAATATGTTCAATGCTTGCAAAACCAATATGTAAAGCCACTAATAATAGTACATAGATGGATGCACTCATTGAAGGGTTATTATTTTGTAAGCATTTGAAAAAAGAAAATTTAAAAATGCAAATCGAGGAAGACTTGTAGAACACCATCAATTCAGTTAAAACTCAAAAAACTCCTAATTGGAAGTTAAATTATAGATTGGGAAGAGTCTTGGAAGTGTTAATTATTTTCAACAAAGTTGAGATCAATCATATATGTAGGGAATCTAATCAAGAAGCATATAGATCATCTAATTTAAGAGTGGATGGACAAATATCAAGAAGACAAGTTATTGAATAGAAGGATTAGGATTAAACTAGACAACTTAATTATTCATTCATAGTTTTGATCACAACTGGGGTGGGATAGAATGAGAAAATATCATCTCAACCAATAGATTAATAAATTATTCATTCATAGTTTTGATCACAACTGGGGTGGGATAGAATGAGAAAATATCATCTCAACCAATAGATTAATAAAGTCTTATAATAATAGCGATTTGAGCTTTTGAATTTCCTCTTGTCTTCCTCGTCCTTTTCTCTAGTTTTCCCTTAGATTTCCTCTTGATCATCTCTATTTTTTTCTTTCTGCCTCCCTTTTCCCTTCTTCTTGTCCTTCCCTTCTATTATACACTTATATATAATTTTTACTATATGTGGACTACAAATATACAAATTTAAATATAATAATAAATATATATTTATTGACATATATATGAATTCTGCGTGCGTGCATGCACACACACACACATCTAAGAAGCAAAGAAAAGTTTTTGAAAAAAAGGAAAAATAAATAATATATAATTGTTCATTAATATGCGCGCGCGCGTCTGTGTGTGTGTGTGTACGTGCGTGCATGCGTGTGTGTGTGTGTGTTTTTGTTTGTGTTTTTTACTCTCTCTTTTTTGGCTTTCTTTGCAGCTTGTCTTCTATTCATTGATAGGTGAATTATGACTTGATACTTGACCATATGCCATGGCATTTTCATTCTAAATTATTTTAAAGAAATAAATTGGTCGAGTTATTTCTTTAATTTTTCTAGGGGGTTGTTTCCTACAAAAAAAATTATATCTGATATTTTTCTATCAGAATTGTTTCCTAGATAAAGTTTTCTATAGGAGTTGTTTCCTAGATAAATTTTTCCTGGACAGTTTTTTATTAGAATTTTTCTATTACACTCAAAGAACAGGTGTTACCAAAATCCACATTTGTGTTTAGCTGTGAAACTCTTAGTCAAAATATTGAATAAATTCAATGAAAATAATACAGAGCAATTATTTAACAATTGATGGAGTTGTAGACATTTTTAAAAATGATTTAGCTTTTCCATTAAATCATAATAAGTTGGTGTAGAGTTTTGATCAGACTCCTTATTTGTTAGAGGTTTGTTGCAAAGAGTGCATGAAGAATTGAAGCACTTAGTCGAATGATGGCATTTGTTTTTAGGCCATAAATTCTTCTTTGCTTGAGAAAGGTGATTATTAGCCAACAGGCTATTATGGGTGGGTATTTTAGATGAAACTTGTTCGTTCAGGAAAACTAGATACCAATAGTTATATTCTCTATTCAAAACTATTGATCGAACAATTAGTGTGAATCCCATTTAAATTTGTAACACCACCATATTGAATCATTTATTAGATGTTTTAGATCTCTATGATATTCTAATATTTCAAAAGATCTTTTAATGGTACATGATATCTGTCAAATGATCCACCAACATGAAGTCCTCATATGTAGTTCACTCCAGTTGGTGTTGTAGAAAAGCTTATTTCTGAATCTAATGATCAATTTAACGGACCATGTCAAATCCATTTCAATCCTGAAGAAGATCAGAGGTTCGATATAAGATTGTAGGCTGAGAAGTTCCAGTTGGAATGGAAAAATACTTCAGCAATGTTGTCAGCAAACTCTGGTGACAAAATGTATGCCTCATGTTAACCTACACAGATCAAGTCCTCACAACATTATGCTGATTTCAAATAGAAAAATGACCTTCGGGATGTATTATTGGAGAATTTTTTGTTGATAGAAAGAAGGGGATCATGAATGGATTTGCAGAGGCAAAATGAGAAGAAATTAGGGAAGTAGCCATTATTTTTGTCAAGAGAAAAGCTCACAAGTTTCTAGATGGCACAGGAAACAACCTCCACAGCTTCTTGCGAATCACCATGGATGTAGATTTTTCCATTGGAAGAACAGTGGATGAGATTGTTATTGTAATTGTCTACTCCATGTGTTGTTATCATTATAAACATGTCACCCTTCATTGCCGGACGTTATCAAAGGTGTAGCCAAATTTCATAATTTGTTACAGTGGTCAAATTATGGTGATCATTCTTTCATTTAGCATTTTAGCATTACATCAAGTTTTTGAGATAAACATCAATACTTATCAGAGACTATAATCAAAGAAGCAACACTACAACATACTATGATGCTAGCATAAAACAAAAAATAGGCATGAAAAAGAGCGCACAATGCTCTTGCAAGTTTTATTACTATTCTTACGTGTCGCTGTACATTATTATAATATTGTATGTTATGTCAATGTCATTGATGTAACTATTTTTACGTCACAAAAGAGATCTTGACTATTATACTCACCACTAAGAAGAAATCAGTATTGGTCATCATATGTAATGTAAATAAAAATGAAAACCTATGACAAAAATCTAGAAATAAATACTAAGATACCAACTATTCATTCAAGCCATCTCATACCCTAAAGGGATACAAACTTTGCAATAGCTTCTAAGTGATTCTACACATGCAATGAATCTAATGATGAGACATCAAAGTTAGGGACTTGCTTATGTGTTTTTCAAGAAAAATATAGACAACTACATCCCAACCACCATTAAAAGCCTTTGCTTTCACATACAACAATTGCCCGACACTCAATTTTCTGAAAAATTTGGTGCATTTTGGATGTTCCTTTAGGAGAACTTGCACTTATTGGAGTAAGCATCATGGTTAGCTTTTAAATATAATCAACCAAATAAGAACCCCCGCTATTTTCTTCAAATTTAGTGTTTCAGATACTAAATGGCTTGAATAGCAATGAATGTTTCCAAATGACCTTTTATCTATCCTTTCAACCAACAAATAACATACAAACAACGTTATCAACAACCCACATATTGCTTTCCTATTCCTGCATCAAAGGTTTACAATATTCCACGAATAAGTAATAGGAAAAATCCTTTTTTGTGGTAGATTACTAGTATAGATATGAATGGAAACATCAGGGATCAGGGCACATATATGGATTTATTTGGATTCCTCATGCACCAGACATGGACAAACTCGACTAGCATAACCATGAGGAAGTAGAAAGAGAAGGTCATTCTTTAACAAATATGTGAATGATGGAATCCTCACACTCCCAATAGAAACAACACATGACATTGATCTTTGTAAGAAGATCCTTTCTTACTGGAAAAAACTGCTATCTTCTCTAGATATATGTGTGTTAACTATGAGGAATTGATCAATTCTATCTAATGACACACATAATGCAGTGAAGCAACATGCTTATGTAAATGGGGTACAAATTTAGAGTTTTGCTACAAATCCCCCCAGTCTTAATACACTAGCTCATCCTAGGTATGTGATAATTATGGAAAACAAACATATATTCCTGCACAAAATTATAACGGATTGAATATAAACAACCTAGATATGATTTCAATTGAGAGAGAACATGGATTTCTAGCTAGTTACATATTAAAAATGCTTGTTCTTAAATATATAAAAAATATTCACCAAACTCATAAAGTAAATCAAAGAGTTGTATTGATATATCCTAATGCACATATGCAAGCAACAAGAAATTAAAGACCATGTACTAGCAACATGTCATCTATTTATGGCTAAGATTATTACAGATCGTAATATTGGTCCGCATGAGACATGCCCTATGCTACAAAAAATATCACTTTTTTTTTTTTTTTCTCTTTTATAACACTAAATGTTAGACAATTTTCTCATTGGATTACAAAAATTTGAGGTGATAATACATTACTAATGAGTTATTTGCACTCTTGCATACAATGACCTACTAAGATGGAACTAATACCATTAATTGAAACTACTAGGTCATTTTCATTTTTTGCTACTCACAAAGGGTGCAAGTGGAAAGCTAGAAAACATAAGGCAATTTCCTATGTTTTCCCTCATTTCTATAGTATTCCAGATGAGGAATCTAAATAATCTGTGACATTTTGTTGGAGCGAGCTTCTTTTCTACAAGCATTACCATAACATCTCTATAGATATTGATCTTACTAGAGTCAACATTGTTACAAATTAGAAACAAATAAAATTAAATAAATATCATGTTTGGCATGTGGACCGCATGGTTGATATAGAGGTTGACTATGAAGACGATTTATATGATACAAGTGAGGTGGATATGATAAATACAAATCAAGTGAATGAGTGGGAGTCGCTACTACAAATGGCATTTGTTGGTGCTAAGAACCTGAATTCCCTTGAAATGCTTGGTCGACATGACTTTGATAATATCAAAAAGTGGGATGAATGTTCTATACCTTGACATTTTCACATCATTGTAGAGAATCTCATAAGTACAAGAAAGACATCCCAAAGAGATGACCAATCCATATTACAAGAACATGCTCAACTATATCCATTATCTCCCAAACAAGAACTAGCACTTACCACTATTAAAGAGCATTATAATGATATTTCCTCCAAAAAACCCTTGCACATGATCATACAATGAACAAAAGGCACAAGGAAATCATACTTGATATATTACATTAGACATGCACTTTGGGTTTTAGCATCTAAAAGAAATAATCTACTCCTTACTGTTTATCCCATAGGAATTGCAACATGCAACATACACACCTCATCCATACATGCTATGCTTAGAATATCAATAAAAGAAATGTACTCCCTATGTGGATGATCTTTATTAGTATTTTAGGAAGAGATGAGACATATGAAAAACCTCCTTATTGATGAATTTACCTTCTTAGGACAAAAACTGCTTTTGAAAATAGATAGTAGATTGTTTGAAGTTTTCCTTCATCAACAAAAAATTTGCTTTGGAGGCACATTTACAATTCTTGTTGGTAACTTAGCACAACTACTCCATGTCATGGATATAACAATCTATGCATCACATGAGAGGTAAGGCCATGGTAATGGTTTCCACTTTTTGGCCAAGCTTGACACTAAAGTAGATATTTTTAACAAAAACTTGATTTTCAAATGCATATTGCCACAAAACCATAAAGAATTTGATGATGATGTAAACTAGTGATTTTTAGCTTTTTTTATCTAGTTTCTAAAAGTATTTTTTGATTTTTTTTAAAAATATATAGTAGATTGTTTAATGCTTTCCTTCATCAACAAAATATTTTCTTTGGAGGCACAATTAAAATTCTTGTTGGTAACTTAGCACAACTACTCCATGTCATGGATATACCAATCTATGCATCACATGAGGGCTAAGGCCATGGTAATTGTTCCCACATTTTGGCCAAGTTTGACACCAAAGTAGATATTTTTAACAAAAAAAATAATTTTTATTTACATATTGCTACAAAACCATAAAGAATTTGATGATGATGTAAACTAGTGATTTTTAGAGTTTTTTATCTAGTTTCTAAAAGTTTTTTTTTTTTTTTTTTTTTTAAATTTAGTTGAAGTCTGTTTTTACATCTCCTTTGAGAAATGGTTTATATGAAAATAGGCATTTGCAAATACTGACAAGTTGTTTGATCAAGATAACTTTTTTTTAAAATTATAATTAAAAAACTCTTTCAAGGATAGAATAGTAACATCAATATCTAGCAAGTTTAGTTGGTTTCATTCAATTTCATTGCAAAACATAGATTTTATTTAGTGGCAAAGTGATGCTAATAATATTTTAGACATAGCTTGTTTTTTATCAATATAATTTGAGTTGTATTTATCGAAATGAATTTTTTCTTGATTTTCTAGAAAGGTAACACACATACCTTCAATGCACATATTTTTGAATTTTTTTTTCTCATTATCTATTTTTTCTGAAGCTTCAAATCTAGATTTGTGAAATGGCCAAACAACCTATATTTAATAAAACAAAAATTTGAACATCATGATAAACACAATATATATTAAAAATATATTCATTGGAAAGCTTATTCAGAGTACAAGAATTTTCTATGTTTAGTTTTAGAATATGGACCTATTTATCCCTTGTTTAATCCCTCAAAAGGGAAAAAATGATAGAAATTTGAGTAAGTTTGTAAAATTTCCAATTTTGGGACCTTCAAATGAAGCCCTTGGAGAGGCTTCGAACAAAGGGGCTTCATTCAAAGCCCCCTAAGGGGTTACTTGGGTGGCCCTAGTGGGGTTCGAACAAAGCCCCCTAGCCCAATTTTTGGCCACCTAGTGGCCCCAGGGGGGTTCAAACAAAGCCCCCTGGCCCACTTTTAGGCCACCTATTAGCCCTAGGGGCTTCGCTTGAAGCCCTAAGGCTTCGTTCAAAGCACCTATGGCAGTTGGAACAATGGGCTTTGAACAAATCCCCTAGGGTCACGACTTTGAATGAAGCCCTAAGGGGGCTTCATTTGAAGCATAAGCTTCATTCAAAGCCCCTAGAAAATGGTTTTCCCACTTTTCATTTGATTTCTTTGTGATGAAAAGTGGGAACCATTATTGTGGCCTTACCCACTCAAATGCCAAATACCTCTAGGAGTGATTCACAATGGTTATCACATTGACAACACTATTTTTCCAAAAAGATGACACCTGAACTAAAATTTACTTTCATTGCATGTTACAAAACATGCGCAATATAGAATCAACCAAACAAGATTGGTAGTTACTAATGCAATGCACAAACAAAACACTATGTATTTTTTGAAACAAAGTGCATTTGACCTGTCAATGTACCTTTACTCTAAAATAATTTAGTGGGGCTACACAACATAATAATGCTTAAATTAGTGAGTCTTCCTATTGCATTTAGTATTGTAGTGAAAACACTCCTACGACCAAACATTGATATTGGGCTTGATCAACTTCCAAAAGAAATCTTTCTATGTAAATGCCAATGAGCAATGTTAACAATAAACCTTTGAACTCAAATCAACATTGTAAATGGATCACTTGGGGAGGTGGTAGATATTGGGTACATAATTGGTTGTAAACCCCCACAACTACCTATATATGTGGTTGTTCGATTTGAAAATTACAATGGCCCACCTTGGGATCAAAATGACCCAAAAAATTTACTTGTAATACCTATAAACTTGGGTAATCATAGCCAAATACCACTATCCATGTCATGGGCACTCACCATACATAAATCCTAAGGATTGGCACTTCAAAAAAAAAAATTTGATATTGGTAAAAAAGAATGTCAAGGTTTGACTTTTATAGCTATATCAAGAGTTAAATCAATAAAAAAATTGTAGAACCATCATTCTCCTTTGATCAATATTTAAGAATTAAAAATAATTTATATATAATTATCACAAAAAAGGAAGTGTTTTGATTGCAAAAGCTCTCACTATAGTGCATAAAGGTATGAAATATCATATTTTCCCTTAGTACATATGACTCTATGTATGTTTACTTCATCAATTTTTTTAATTGGCTACATTCATTCATTTCAACATCCTCTTTCCCTAATGTGTAAAGTTGTGGCGTTATCATGTATGGTGAGAGATACCCCTTGTGGTCATGCAATGTAGTTTACTTATTTATATATATTTTCATATACCCAATAACAACTATGAATGTCTTCGTTTGCCATATTTCTATTGTATCTAATGTGTATTACATTATGGGAATCTATTATATTTTTTCTCAATGAAACTGATTATTAAATATTTGTTTTATGGAGAAACTATTGGTAGTTTCTCCACTAAGAAGCCACTCTATACAAGACACTTTAGACTTAAAGTTAATTATAAAGTAATCCATAAAATTAATGGATGACTTCCAAACATCAAGTAATTTTTTCATTTTTGGATACATACTTCTACTATTTTTTTTTTAAATAGTTTACCTTATCGGAAAAACACATAGTAATTTAACTATCTTGGGTTTTTGTTTTTTTATAGTCAATGTTTATGAATTTAGGAATAGTAAAATTTAACTATTTCAAATAAATGATGTTTAATTTATTTTTCGTTGTTTAGATTCCTTTCATGTCTTATTTAATATGTGACAAAAAAATACATAGACAACCAATTTATATCGACTTTCACCTTTTGCCACTATCAACGTATCCCTTGCCTCTTTAGGTACAAGTGCTAGTTTTTAATTTTAATAGAAGCAATGCAACCCCTATCTAATGTGGAAAATTATTTTACATGAAAGCTCAAGAAAAATCACTTTTTTATTATGTGAGGAGAATGGGTCAGATTTTGCGAACATGCAAGCACCGCCATTGGGTGTAATTCTTGAGCAAAATGTTGTGGATATTTATTTCAAATTGGTGGTGATTTAAGTGTTATTTTTGTTATCACAATGAGTCAATATTATTGGTGATTGGTACTTTGATGATAAGTTGATAGGGATCAGTACAAAAGAGCGTCCAAATTTTGACAAGATCAAATTATCAAGTTGTATTACCTAGAAATTTTGAAAATATGATCTGTTATTGAAAGTATCTTTGTTAATCATTGTTGCCCATAAGCGGGGACTTATGTTTTCATTGCACTTGTGTATCTGATGCAGGAGCTTCCAGAGGTATAAGGGCAATCTTGTGTCACCCAAAAAAATGTACTTAGACTTAGTTTTTTTTTCATGTGTTTTCATTTTTGGATACCCATTTGGGTCAAATAAAGGCTCCAACTCTCACAGTTCCACTATCAGTGTGCTAGAAAATCTTGAAAAAATAGGAGCATGTAATTGGGCCATCATTTTGGTGAACTAGAAGGTGTGAATTGGCCAGATGAATGTAATTTGGATTTAGAGCATTCCAGAAAAAGAATCAGGTCAAAAGGCCCCACGGTTTGAAATTTATTGCAGTTTTTTAGGTTTAGGAGACCTCCTAAGAATGCTTCAAAGTCAGGTTAGGGGAATTAAATGACCTCAAAAAGGGCCAAAAAATGGAGGACGAGCAAAGCTAGTCCATAGGGCTATAGAGCGCTTTGAGAGCTTTCCAAAAATATAAATAGTTTGTCAATCGGAGCTACGGTTCAAAAGTTATGCCTCCCGAAAGTTCGGTTACCGTTTTTGGATTCTTCTAGATTTGCGCCGACTTCTAACGCAGCTTCTGGAACCTTCTATTTGGTCAGTGGATGCCTACTAGAACTTTCTAGAATGTACTTCTAGTCCTTAACCCTCCGGGGTCTATTTAAGGAGATTGCTGACATTGTAAAAGGCAGTTCGGAGTGGAGTTTGAGAGGAGGTACTGAAAGGAGAAATTATCTCCAGATTTATGCTATTGTAAGCCTTAGGGCATGTTTTGAAGTTTACTTTCTCTGTACTGAATGTACTAGCTTATTTTTCAGTTAATACAATTTCCCTTTTCTATTGTGTCCATTATGTTCTTGGGTTGTGTCCCCATCAGTATTATTTTTTATCTTGGGAATTGGGAAAAGCACTAAAGAAATGCCACAAAAATTTCCTCCTTACTTTATTTCTATTTTCCATTTCTTCTTTCCTTGTTCATTTAGTTTTTTCTGAATTTTTCCATCGTATTTCTTCAATTTTCTATTGGCTACGAAGGATTGTCCCCATAGTCTTTTGATTTGTTTTCTATAAAATCCACTAAAATGAAAAACCCTACTTCTACCTATCATATGCACATCTTGCAAGACGTCCATCTTGCATGTTTCACTATAATTACTTCTCTAACCTAGGTCCCTTCATTGTTGTGGCCTATGCTCGTTTTCTCAAAATGGGCATTGTTGATTTGGGCTTCTAGCTGCACAACCTTTACTTTTTCCATTTAATGGTATGCAATTTGTTTTTTATTTTCTTTTTGTTCAAATTGCAACTGCCAAAGTGTAGGGTAGTTCTTGCAATTCTAATCTATTTGAGACCTTTACCTTGAATTTTAGGGTTCTATAGTGTACGAATTTTTCCATGCTTCTTTTAATTTTTAATCTTCTTCATAAATTATGGTACAATATTTTCTACATTCCAAGCTTGATGTCATTCTTTATTTGGATTTGTGTAGGGTTTTGGTAGCAAGTGTAGGTGTTCGACACATAAATCCAGTAACTTTGTATCTTTCTTAGCCAGCTTAATTTTTTTCACCTGGAGGCCCTCATTAAGATTTGCAGTTAGTTTTTTGAAATATTTTCATTTATCTACTTCTAGAGTTCCATTTTATGTTATTGTGAAAGAGTCATTTTGTTCTTTCTCTATCAAATGGTAGAGCAGTCTTTCTTACCTTGTATTGTTTGTGTGCAGTCTCACATGTTTTATAGTAGGCATCTTCATATTTTAGTTGTTATTAGAAGCCCACTCAAGGTTCATTCTCTAAAAAATTCTTTGATGCCAACCTACTTCCTCAACCATTCTATAGAGCTAACCTTTGCATTCTTGCGAAAATCTTTAATTTCATAACAATAAATTTTAGGGTTTTATAATGTTGGGGTTTTAATGGTTCTTTTAAATTTTAATATGTGCATGCTATGACTTTGCCTTTGGAAAAACTGACTTCTTCATCTATCTATATTTGCAAGCAATGGCATTCTTCATCATGGACTTTGGATACATTGGGACATTTGTACCCAATTTCTAGAGCTGGATCAGATTTCAATTAGATTTAAGTTCCCAATTATTTTTCCATTCACTATACCCAAGGAGCACCCTTGTAGAGAATTTCCCAAATCAAAATCACATTGGATGGAGATAACTGAATGAATACAAAGCAAGGAGGGGGAAAAATTAAATAGTAGAATGGAAATCAAGAAAAAAATGTCGTCATTTAGTCTATACAGTGTAGTTGATGGACAATTTATTTTATCTCATCTCTAAATTTTGATGGTATAATTTTTTATACTATAAAATTTCTAATATTCTAGGCTCCTTTTCTAGTTTCATTGTATATCAATCTTAATTATTAAGGTATCCTTAATTACATTGTATTTTCACATACTTCCATTAAATTTGTTGGTTACATCACAAAGCATGAGTAAATGAAAATTTTTAACTCACTTGTTCTCAATATGTGGAGAGAAAGAAGAGGTTTAATTAGAGTTTAGAACCATGCATGATCAAACAATGTATGGTATTCTAATAAAGTATTATGTATTTTTAATGGAGATTCCCTGTCAAAAATTTCAGTGTTATTCAACAGTTACATAGACTCAATAGGTTATTGATCCAAACCTACCAAACACTAAGAAGTAACAAGCCAAATGATCACTAGAAAATCTACATCTCAAATGGATCATGGAAATATGATTATATTTTACATGTCATTCTTGTCAAAATTCTACTAAATCTATAATTTAGTCTCAATTTCCACAAATTCTATTGAGCTTGTAGTGCAAAATATAGTTAAATTTCTCCAAATTCTTATCAGTCAATAACAATCTGTCAAACGTCATGCATTATTTACCTCTCAGAGAATGATTTACAACTTCTAATCTAGTAAAACTTTATTTGTTTTTTTTAAAACAGAGCATGCTTTAGGGTGATCTCAAGTTTTGAAATTATTGCTCATGCTTAAATTAAAATTTTAAGTGCACTTCCTAAATATATGCTTGATGAAAAGAATCTTCATGTAAATTCTTCCTTATTCACCATGGCATATTCCTCAAACTGCTAGTCATAGCCAACAAATGATTTTGAAATTTTTTTTTTTGAAAACTATCATAAAACAATAATAGTAGAAATAATTTAAAGTTGTATGTATTTGATTTGAATTGCTACAAATATCTACCATATTCTAATAGATTGTACAACTCATGTATTATACATATTGCACATTCAATAATAAGTTTCATAATAGATATATCATAGTAATTGTTGATGGTACTGAAGCATGATTCATGTATCTTATAGCACATGCATTATGTACCTCTCATAGAACAATTTGCAGCTTCTAATCTAGTATATTTTTATTTGTTTTTCAAAAATAGAGCATGCTTTAGGGTGATCTCAAGTTCTCAAATTATTGCTCATGCTTCAATTAAACGTTTAAGTGCACTTCCTAAATATATGCCTGATGAAAAGAATCTTCATCTAAATTCTTCCTTATTCTAGGCAATATTAATTTTAACTGCCATGCGTGACTACTATGTTTTTTCCTATCTATTATCTTTGTCAATATTAAGGTTCCCCAACTCATATGTGTTATATAATAAAACTCACTAAGGATCTCACATGTTTTGTTTTTTTGTAGGTTGTTCATGCTCCCAGCATTTCTTCAACCTCTCCATCTACAACATTTCAAGTAGGTTGTACATTGCCATAACCTTGCAATTTTTCCAAAATGATGTTTCCATATATGCTTGTACACAATTCCACTATAGGCTTATTCATACCCACAATCCATTCATAGTTAACTTCATTTGTAAATACAATTGAAAACGTAAGTATTAAAACATCTTCTTTGTAATTGTCAATGCTTTCTCTGCAATAACCTTCTATTTTCTTGAACTTGATCTTCATAAATCCTCCTCCTATAGTCTTATTTGTACATGCATATTTTTCATAGTTAACATCATTTGTAAATACAATTGAAAACATAAGTATTACAACATCTTTCATAACTGTGCACACTTTCTCTACAATAGCCTTCTATTTTCTTAAACCTAATATGGCTTAATAGACAATATATCACCAAAGAGATCATTGCCAAACATAATAGAACCCACAAACTCCTATCATAGTAGAGACATACAATTCATCTGAATTAGCCTCCCAACCACATATACTATCAATTGATCAAGCTCTAGAAAATCAACATTGCTTATGCATTAATTCATTCAACTACACTATTGGTGACTACTTGTTTGACACAATACATGTCTTGCTTCATGGTCAATACACATCTGACGAGCTCCACCATGGACTCATAAGTTATTTCTTGGACTCCCTATAGAATGGTTGTGTTATTTCTCTAAGATGTTTACAAGATGAACTACACCCATCAATACTATATGACTTGATGCCATACATGATCCAACCACCTACTTAAGTAGGATGCAAATTTTAGTAGCAAGAACAAATCTAGCTAGTGAAACAGGACTTTGGGGTGGCACATTTTGCATTTATTGGCTAGGATGATGGTTGAAACTCCCTATATCCCTCTATTCATTAACGCATATGAAACCATATCTAAATTTTAACATAGGTGCATCTCATCCTCTACTATCGCTACTTTTTCATGACACTAATCCAACAACAGGGCACTATGAGCCTATTTTTTCAAGGAAAAGTGTACATAGTGCCCAATAAAACCCCTAACTAGGCATCCCCATTATACATTACATAGTAGAGGACACTTGGAGCATTATCGGTCAAGCTTTTACCAACATTAGCCTCTCCCAGCTTAGCACATTTAGTGCTCCATGTGGCGAGAGCATGTTTGCTGCTATAGCCTTCCTAGCTGACAATTGGTTTGATATAATAACTTTACGATTATTCACAACTCAATCATTGGCTAATGCTATGAAAATGCAAGATATTGTTGCCACGTCATCCTTTAGATCATTGCAACACCCTCCTATAATAAATGGTCCTCTTGAAAAAATATGAGTACTAATATCTAAGATTGGGATTCCATATTCTACAAGTGGCCTTGAAGGATTTGGATACTGTTTACTATAGTTATCCCACATATTCTAGCTAACAATATATGTATGGTCAACATCTCAACAACCACAACCTCATAAATACTACAATTGCCAAGAACCAAAGAGATATATTACCTTAATTTGTTTCCCCAATAATTCAGGCCATTGTCATTACAAACCATTACATGAGGCAGTTACCAATGCTTCTGCATCACAAGGTACTTACAACAATGTTGTATCAAGCATGCCCAAAGAACAAATTCCAAAAGTGCCTTCAATAAAGTCCACTGCATGGTGTTCATTATGTTTGTTAAAAACAGCAATCTGCAACAAGGACATAAACAAAATACAAGTGGCACAAGGCAAACCTATTGCACCCAACAAGTATGCAAATAAAAAACACTCCCCTACACAAGGGAAAAGGAAAATTGCCTTTTGTAGGCCAAGGCAACTTCACTACCTTGCTAGAGCTGCACATGCAAGTGCCATAAACAATATAGTTGATAAATCCATTAGGCTATACCTACGTAGTCTTCATGATGTACCCACAAAATCATGCATCCTTTGTGAAATGATATGCTTCCATAAGGACCTATACAAGGTCGATAGCACATTAGTACATGAATTGTCATTAATATCTATTTCAAGTAACACGAAGATGATTTCATTAGGCCAATCTATCTGCAAGCGATATATAGATTCTGTGACACTTGGTAAAGTCCATGCCTTTGCATTGCCATACAACATACAACACAATATAGGAATTGATTCTGTTCATGGCTTGACCACATTAGAAGAAAAACTAGTCTCACTCTGAATTTCTTTTGCACAAATTCAGCAAGTAGGATAGAAAAGAGCACAATATGAATTAAATGGTACAATCATCAATGTGCCAGTGGTTTTTGATAAAGTCCAACAAGCATTGCCTAGAAAAATGGAAGAAGCTAGAACAATAGCAGTCTAACTAAAGTGCAAGTTAGAAAAGTGCTTATACACAAGGCAACATTTGGACTACACGTGTCATACATGCCTTAGTAGAGCTATCAAAAACATCAATATATGTGAAAGAGAAAATTACGATCAATAGCAACTGGGAAAGCCTCTTTAACAACAATAAAGAACACAAGCAAGAAGACATGGATGCAGATGAAACATTAGCTGAATATGATGAAGAACCCATAATTGAATCACTCATTCACTAGTTTAATGACGCATACTCCATCAAAGATCTTGACACAATCATAATTGAAATTGCTCCATTAGAAGGATTTAGATCTCTAGGTATATTTCAGGATACCTATTCAGAGGAAATGAATTTCCCAACACTCTTGTATGGCTTTGCATGACCAAAGCATATGACAAACAAGTTCTAATACCAGGAAATAGAAAAATGGGAACTCATGCATAAGGAAAATGATTTCAGCACACATATGAAAAATATCTTTTTCAAAGCGATCAAAATCATTATAAACCAAATATCATCACAAGGTTTGCATACAAAATGGAAAGCTACAAGGGAAAAAGTTAACAGCAAAAGATGTATGTAACCCCACCAACCTAGAAAGACTCATAAGATCACCATTGGGGTTTCACTATCTAAGGAATGTTCATTCTTCTCTTAATTATTTAGAGCACACCAAGAAAAACATATTTGCAATGATAAGACAACTAGGCCCCCCAAATTTCTTCGTCACCTTAACAAGTGCAGAACATTCCTTGGTCCCACTATTTAATGCATTGCACTTGATACCCTCTACTATTGGGGATAGTGACAACTTAGAACAAAAATACCTAGACTTCAAAATTAGAAGAAACCCAGTCCTTTGTAGTTGCTATTTCAACCACATAATCAAGGCATCCTAAAAGATGATGCTAAAGAATCACCAAATATTTGGCAAAGTTTCAAATTACTTCTTCGTAATTGAATTACAAAACTAAGGAAATGAACATGTCCATTTCATGCTCCGGATAAAGGATGCACCCATATATGGACATTGCCCAAACACTGTCATTGAAAACTTCATTGACAAATACATTTCAAGTGACACAACACTGCTAGATGCAAATCTATCAAAAATGCAAACACATCATCATACTAGAATGTGCAAAAAATACAAAATGTCATCTTTTGATTCAACTTCCCATTGCCCCTAATGAGAAGGACAACAATATTAGAGCCCCTAGCAGTCACTACTAGCACCCTTAAAAAAAAAGTGAAAAACATTTTCAAACAGTTAGACAAAAAACAATATACAAAGGAAACTACGTTTGAGAACTTCTTAGATGATTTCCAAATAAATGAAATAGAATGGATTTTGATATTACAATCAACACTAACATGGAAAATTTTCCTCCCGCAACGATGCCCAACTAATAGTTGGATAAATCTGTTTGCCAAAGAGGTACCCCAACTATGGTATGCAAACACAGATATACAATTTATCTTAGATGCATATGCTGCAACATCTTACTATAGTTCCTACATGACCAAGCAATATTGAACACTGACACTTGCATTTCGATAGTTATGAGAGAAATGCACATATGCTTACAATGATAAGGTGCAATTCATACAAAAATTAAGCAACACATTGCTAAACTATCAATAGATGTCTAGTCGACAAGTCTTTCACCTTGTCCTTTCATTGCCACTGCATAAGAGCTCACAAAAAACTATCTTTGTTAATACTGAACTACTAGAGAATAGAGTCCTAATGTTGAAAATTCCAAAGCTACTTGCGAAAGAACCAAAAAACTCTAAAAAAATTATTTATGCCTCTGCAGTAGATAAGTATATGCATCTCCCAACACACTTAGATAGCTTATCATTAGTTGTGTACAAAGAATTTTACTCTAGCCATACAACACATACAAAAAAGAGAAAAAGGCCACTCCTCATACACTATGTAAGGTACAACCCACATATCGATTATGAAAACTACTGTTGGGAAAATCTTATGCTATATATGTCTTTCAGAAACACTGAACAAGCACTATTACTTGGGCACCAAACATGGAGTGCAACATTCCATGCAAACCAAAACCAAATTGCAAATATTGAACAAATATTTATAGCACAAGTAGGAACCAAATGGGGAGACATCGAACAAGCTTTAGCACAAACTAGCAATGAGAACTACCCAACAATAGACTTAGACAATGAGATGCACAAAGAAAACCACCACCACATCACAGATAGATATGATATCATGGCTGACCTTAAACATTATAAAACCCCAAAGTCTACACATGACACTCACAAATCTTCACACTCAAAAATTACACACCCATTCCTCCTTAGCAATGATGAATACTTCAAGTTGCAAAGACAATTAAATAGACAACAATAAACCATATTGAAAGATGTATTAATATCAAAGAAACTCGCACCTCATAAGCCACCGTACTTGTTCTTGACATGTGGCATTGGCATAGGGAAAACCTTCACAACTAAAGTTCTCTTTGAAGAACTTATACATATCTATGATAAGAATTTAGACAGCGACCCACTCAAACCCAAGGGCATTATTGTAGCCTCTATAGGAAAAGAAAAATTCAACATAGGTGGCATAACCACACACTCCATCTTCCACCTACCATGAAATTCTGTGAAGATGCTACCCCTAGATTTGAATACACTAGACAGCTTAAGAAAAAGACTTGAACGACTACAAATCTTGCTCATTGATGAAGCTTCACTCATTGGCTCCCAAATGTTGTACAACATTTGATAGAAGACTCCACCAAATCAAGCACACACCAACAAAGCCCTTTGGAAATATTGATATAATATTTTGCAATGATCAATACCAAGCAAAACTTGTTTGCAATGCTTGGATATTTGAAAAACCAAAAATAAATAATGAAAAGCTACCACACATATTTAGGCTTGACAATGTGCTCAACTTTGAACTAAACAATGTTATCAGGAAAATAGATGAGCAATTCATCTCCATATTAGACTGTGCTAGAACTTTCCAACAAACAGATCAAGACCTTGCCTACATGAATAGAACATGTCACAGACCGCCTTTGAATGATCCAAGATTTCCTTATTTGTTTCAAAGAAACTTAGCTATTGACGAACACAATAGGAAAATGCTAAACTATTTTCCCACACAATTTTACATATTTGAAGAAATTGATAGAAAAGACATGCCAACTGACCCTAACCATTTCCAACTACAGAGATCATCACTACCTAGCATTATATACATCAAACCAAGAATTTTGATCAAACTAGTAGCAGGAAATTTGGATGTGCATGACGGACTAGTCAACGGAGCTAATGGAATCTTCCAACTGCATTTACTTGAGAACCCAAGTATTGCATGGATATAATTCAATAAACCCACCATTGAAAATTCGCAATGCCAAAAGATGCAATCCTTGTACACAAATTATATTTCTCCATATTGGACACCAATACTAAAAATAGCTAGGAAAATTAGGACAAGTACAAATATTATTTGTAATGTCCCCTTTTTGAACATTCGATGATTTCTTGTTGAGTTCTATAAATCTGATAATATTTCCTATGATGTATTCCTTAATGTTTGAAAATATATTTATATCTAGTATTTCAAAGGGTCGTGACTTTTTATCAATATTAATTATATATGATTATATATTATATATTAATAATATGTTAATATTAATTAAATATAATCATATTATATATTAAATAATATATGATTATATATAATTAATATTGATAAAAAGTCACGACCCTTTGAAATACTAGATATAAATATATTTTCAAACATTAAGGAATACATCATAGGAAATATTATCAGATTTATAGAACTCAACAAGAAATCATCGAATGTTCAAAAAGGGGACATTACAAATGGTATTAGAGCAGAAACCCTGCCAACCTGTGAAAAATAGTTTCAAGAAATCAATCGAAAGAGGAGAAAGGGAAGATATCTTTTGGAAGTTTATTCTACAAAAAAAGCAATCTACCACTGGACTAGGCTTCCCTAACATCAAACATAAAACTTACTCTGGATCTTTGAACTCGTAGCCTGCGGTATATTGAATAAGATAGAAAGAAGATTATTATTTATTATTTCAGAAGTCACTTAGGAAAAATATAGACTGAAGCATATTTATGGAATAGATAAATCACTTCAAAAAAAAGGAACACAGAAAGATATGTAAAGTTATAGTATCCATGATATTAAGAAAGATTACATGTTAAAATCGAGGCAGAAATGATTGAACAGGGACATACAGAGAGAACAAACAATTATATGCATAAATGAGGAAGCAACTGAAGAATGGCTTGTGGAGAAGAGTATGAGAATGGGAGCAGTATTGAGAGATAGAAACATTGAATATGAGAAGCTACAGATTTTGGATAAAAGGAGGACAAGCACACAAGTCTACAAGATACAAATTATGTCAGCATTGATCAATAGTTGGCAAATAGTATTATACAGGAATAGAGGAATCATATCTAAAGGCACAGAGATATAATTGGAGCAGGAGTTTTTTGGCATTGAAAACATGAGACGAAGTATTAGCAGCAAACATATATATTGTTTTTTATCAGGTTTTGGATTAAAGCATCAGCACTGAAGTATACATTGATTTCCATCAAGATTTACTGTAATGTGCATACTTGATATTGCTAAATCAGAGGAAACATGGCAAAGGATATAAGTAAAGAAAAGAAAAGTCACAAAAAATGGATGACCCCAAATTGGGTTCATTACAAGTGCTATCATAGCATGATCTTGCCATCCTATGAATAAAAATTAATTAATAAATCATCTCAAGCATTCAGGCATAAACATGACACTAATTATGATGGACAAGACCAAAATCTGAAAGAAAAAGAATATTTTCGAAGATTAGATCTGCTTGTCTGGACACTTGCTTCCCTTTGAGCTCAACACTCAAAAGTGTGATCCTAATAACATAAATCTGCACACATAATAAATCTTTTGACAGGCAAAACTATGTAGATATATAATAATGGATAGTTCTCATGCCTATAACTTTACCAATCTTATGCACTTGTGTCAAATAGGCAAAACTGTGTAATATAATAATGGATAGTTCTCATGCCTATAACTTTACCAATCTTATGCACTTGCGTCAAGCATGCCGAGAACTAGATTAGACTAGTCCTATACTAATCATAGGAAATATTATCAAATTTATAGAACTCAACAAGAAATCATCGAATGTTCAAAAAGGAGACATTATATTATTACATGAACACAATTCCCTTTCCATCTAGCATGTGCATGAACTATTCATAGAACACAAGGACTAACAATGGATGCTCTTTCATTTAATCCATATAAAGTCTTCCAGCATGGCCTTGCCTACACTGCTCTATCTTGCATTCAAAATATTGACTTACTCTACCTTATGCATGAGCTAGAACAAGTATACTCTACCTTTAGGAAACCAAACATACAACACAATATCACCTCAAATTTCTCATCATATGTTTCAACTTTTATTTTGCAATGTCCATACACGGGCTATTGGCATGTCATGCAAAAATAATTACATCACTACAAACAACAACATTTGCAACAAAATATGTGGAATCAATAACCATCGATCTCTTGCATCTTGGAAATCGGCTACATGTCACAAACATCTAGATGATACCAAGAGCACCTATTGGAGATCTTTTTAACCTTATAGAAAATGTCATTTCCACATTGCCACACAATGCAAAGGTCACTATTACTAGAGACTTCAACATTGACATGTTAAAACCCACCAACTCACAATGAGTGCTACTTGACTTCATTCATTCCCATAGATTCTATCTGACCATTGACAAGCCAACAATAGAAATTGGAAGCTCATTAGATCGCATTTGGGTTCACAATATTGACATGTCCCATGTGAAATTCACTATATTGGATGCATACGGGACAGACCATAATGTTGTATCCTTACAATTTCACCTACAACCCACATGAATCAACAGATTGTATCTAGCACGACAACTTCTTCTTTTCATAACTCTTTCATCAACATTTCATTTGCTTCCAAGTTATGCATATGCCTCTAACCAAATGTTGGTTAAAGAAGATAGGTTACCACATAGTACAAGTGCACATTGCAATAGATTATATGGTCAACATATTGATATATTTCTTCATAGCAACAACAAAATGACAGATAAGATGTAGCACAATGAGGCAAGTAGAAAATGACCCTATCTAGACACTAGGTAATGCAAACTTTCTATTCATCACCCCAGCTTATGTGTACTGCTATTTCTTACCATCATATATTATCATTACTACAGATGTCACAATACTTATTATGCCACCACACTAAATTATGCCTTTTCTTTTGCACCCCACCAAATGCAAGTTCTCTTGCACCTCATTGTAACATCGACAATATGAAGGACACAAAAAGGTAGTCTCTATACCTCATGACACAGTTATACAAACTATTATTGTTCCCATGAAAAAATTAATCTCGCTATTCGATGGACAGATCAAGGGCTCAACCGGATCAAATATCAAGTGTGCTAGACATTCACACAACCCAATCTAGAAATGTGTTCAAAGGTGATATACTAATTGCATATGGCCTTGCATTTGCTAAGGACCAACCAAGCTCACCACAATCACAAATAGCACACATAGATATGATTGATAGAGAAGGTTAGATGGCAATTATTGCAAACATAATAAACAATATAATTCTAAAATTCATGCCTAAGCAAAAAATAGGCACAAGTGTAAAGTTAACAAATTTCTTCATAAAGAAAAGGTCCCAGTTTGAAAGAGGAGATGTCGCATACTATATCTAGCTTCGATCAAACACAATTATTGACAGTATTGACAAATTTTTTAAGTAGTAGAAACTCATTTCCAACACAAAAAATAACAGAGCTATTGAATTTACAAAGCAACTACCTTGTCGGTTCATTAGGTGTTATTGTAACTAGATACAACCATTCAACAAATGAGTAACAACTACATGTTTGATATGGAGAGAGTTTTAGATAAGGCAACTATATGCTAACTCCTCTCCATATTATTCCAGCCCTCATTCATTAAAAAAAAAAATACTCTTCCAATTTACAATCACTAAAATCTTGTTTTTATTTGCAGGTCTACATTTTAGATTTCCATAAAGAAGCATATGGAAAACTTGAGAAAATCCTTGTCAAAACAAGAACACCATTACTCCTAAAAAGTGTCACTCAAAGCAATGGCAAGGACCTGTACAGTTTTAAATCCACCTCTATAACTTTCATTGATGAGTTGAATGATGAATGCAACCAAGTTACACTTACTAACCTCCTCTCCACCATCTTCAAGGTAAATTCTTTAATATATCTTCACTTCTATTACTCCATGTCCTACTCACAACTAATTTGGTCTGGAGATGTGACATGTATTCATATGCTACCAGATATATTTACATGGAAATATAACTCTCTTTACATGTTTGATCTTGTAGATTATTGACACACTAAAACCAAAAAATGCCCATCTACAATCTTATCAACTATGTTGAACTATTTGCCACCAACCACCACCACCCTTCTAGCTACCTACAGTGACCTCTTTCCACTACTGGGACTGTGCAATAGTCATAACATTTGCACAAGAACTCTTTTAGGAATGTGTAATAGAGACTACAGATGAAACTATTGACTACACTCTACATGGTAAGCTACTACAAGAACACATTCCTGAACTAGCAAAGATAACATTTGAGCAATACAAGAAAAATATGTCAGCAATTGTCTATCTCACCAGACATTTCAACATACATGGTAAATTTTCATTTGCACTCAATGGCAATATAATCTTAGTTGAAAAGGCTCCAGAAAATGTAAGCTCCCTAGCCCTATACTATTGTATACCACAATAACTGCAACATTCACTTTCCAATATACCACTTCATTTTATATTTTGTTCATAGCTGTAGAGACTATGAAAAGAGAAACCAACTACCTGCACAGAGAATCCAGTTCGAGTCACTCTATTTTTGTATGTGTATCCTAACTTATATTTTTTTTACATATAGTACATAAAGACACTTTGAACTAAATTTCTCCAATGGTAACAATGATTACCTATTGTACGTAACTACAGTATGACCCAAGTAATATCTAAATTCACTCTTTTTTGAAGCTTCCATAAAAATTTAAAACCAACGAAGTTAAACAATATGTTTCATTTACACAATATGTTTCATGTTATATCACGTGCTAGTCTCAGTACTAACATATGCATGATTACTCTCTCAAATTTGTATTACACAGCAATGCAAAGTATTTCTTATAATTTGCCTCCATGCATTTGGTTGCACACTGGTTGCTTGTATTTGATCAAGTCGAGAAAGCTACTTTGCTAGGATTGTCAAGGTGGTGGCTATTATGGTATTTTCCATTACAAGACTAGAGTCATCCCTCTTGAAACAAAGTATAATGTTAGCATCTAAGGCTTATAGTCTATTGCTACAATATCCACGAATGTTCTCACTATAGTGATTTACCCTCACTACCCTCATGTGCCTAGAGTAGTTGAATCTTTTCAACTACTAAATTCTACGAAATTAGGATGAATAACTTGGCACCAAGGTTTTCACCTATCCACATTGAAGTGCTTATTGTTTTCTATTTCTATCGAGTTTCATCATTCTCTCATCTTCAATTTGTGAATGAACTAGAGTTGTGTGCTGACCGAGAACATCTCCTACATCTTTCCCACCAAGCCTTCCACAAGAGGGACTATGTAATGCCCCGCCAATGGATCCAAAGAATTAACCTAGAATTTCACTAAGTTTGGTAGCATTTTTTTTTTAAAAAAGAATATGAAAGGATACATATCCACCATCACAAAGGATGCATCAGCCATGATGTCTCAATGAATCTCAAATGATAAGACTGGAAAAACACTACCACCCGACCGCGTGGTACCTGAGTGGTCCACTCCCACCATGCTGAGGAGATAATCTCAAGTCCCAAACAGGCTATCCAAAACACATAGCATAAATCTCTATAAGTTCAGGAATCCTAAAAGTATACTAACTCAAAGGTTCCATCACAAAACCGACATCTAATCCCAGAGGCACATAATGACATGTAGCAACCTACTATGTCAGCGAGAAAGTGTCATTGCATATATCATGTACAAGTTACCCTGGCAGTTAGCTAAACTCCACGGGTCCATACTGATCTCATGCGGCCACTAGTATCCTCTCATAATGATGAGGCATATTATGGAATGCAAGGTCGCAATCATGCGTTCTCTCTACTCCCATCCTAGTCTATACAAGCACTCGAGGCATGGGCGAGAACAAAACACTTATCTTTTTATCATGGGGACACAACCCAAGAACAAAATGGACACAACAGAAAAGGGGAAATTATATTAACTGAGAAAATAAGCTAGTACAAATAGTACAGAGAAAATAAACTTCAAAACATGCCCTAAGGGCTTACAATAGCATAAATCTGAAGATAATTTCTCCTGTCAGTACCTCCTCTCAAACTCCACTCCGAACTGCCTTTTACAATGCCAAGAATCTCCTTAAATAGACCCCGAAGGGTTAAGGACTAGGAATACATTCTAGAAGGTGCTAGTAGGCATCCACCAACCAAATAGAAGGCTCCAGAAGTTGCGTTAGAAATCGGCGCAAATCTAGAAGAATCCAGAAATGGTAACCGAACTTTTGGGAGGCATAACTTTTGAACCGTAACTCCGATTGACGAACCATTTACATTTTCGAAAAGCTCTTGAAGCGCTCTATAGCCCTATGGACGAGTTTTGCTTGTCCCCCATTTTTTGGCCCTTTTTGAGGTCATTTAATGCCCCTAACTTGACTTTGAAGCATTCTTAGGGGGTCTCCAAAACTCGAAAAACTGCAATAACTTTCAAACCGTGGGGCCTTTTGACCTGATTCTTTTTTTGGAATGTTCTAAATCAAAATTACATTCATCTGGCCAATTCACACCTTCTAGTTTACCAAAATGATGGCCCAATTACATGCTCCTATTTTTTCGAGATTTTCTAGCACACTGATAGTGGAACTGTGAGAGTTGGAACCTTTATTTGACCCAAATGGGTGTCCAAAAATGAAAACACGTGAAACAGAAACTAAGTCTAAGTACATTATTTTTGGGTGACACGGGATTGCCCTTATACCTCTAGATGCTTCTGCATCATTTTAGGTTCATTTAGTTAGTATTAGATGTGAGTGTTTTCACTTTTTTAACCAACTTACAATGAGTTACCCTGGCAGCCTCTTAGGGCCTCGGCCCCCATTGCAAGCCACTTCCCGACACTACATGCAGATATCCTACCCTAAGCTCATGGTATCATAAATCTCAAAATCACAAAAGATAATCCATAATAAAATCATCAAATATGCATAAAAGCATCAAATCTCCATGAGCAAGCATCCATAGAAAATCGTGATCACAACAGCTCTCTATTGGCAACTGAAGTATCACTGATAATCAAAAGTATCCATTGGTTCTCAATAACCAAAATATATCTCAATCATACTAATCGAAGACTCCAAAATGGTTGAGTCAAACATGTCACAACATGACATCATCAAGAATAAAACCACATTTCAGTCCCATCATGGTGACTAGAAAATAACCAAGGATAACTGATCGATGACTCAAAAATATAGTTAAGTCAAGTGTCTTAGATACATAAGGATCTCAACTATAACAAACTAGTAAATACCAACATTACATAGAGCATTCCATCACATAACCATGGTTGGGTTTATAAAGATCGAGATTAAAACATCATCATGACATCACAATCACATCACCCCCAAGCCTCTAGTAGACGTCTTATAACTGGTCAACACTAGTCAACCCAAAACCCAAACAGTAGCATAAAGAATACACAGTGCAAACACATGTTTTGGTTTTGCTAAATTTACAAACTTGAATTAAATGTAGAGGTTTCAGTTTACGTTTCCAAGTTTGGAGAATGAATGGAGGAACATTTTGTACATTTTTCCTAACACGTGTATTGTTTTGGATGGATAAAAGTTTTCCTTAATAGGTCTAAAAATCCATCTTCTAATTATAATATTTGTTTGAAAATGTCTCCCACCAAACTACCAATTAAATTTCATATACTTTATTTAATAATTTAAAACAATTAAATCTTAATAGTTGAAAATTATTAAAGAGTTCACCATTATAAAAATGAACCTTTGATATAGACCTTTATCAATTCAAATTTATTAATAGCATATTTACATACCACATATATATATATATATATATATATATATATATATATATATATATATATATATATATATATATATATATATATATATATATATACACACACATACATATATAAATATATAAATAATTATTATTATTGCATTTTATAAAATCGAATTACTATAATTTCGATTGATACAATATAACATATGAAAATTTATTAACAATGAAAATCCAATTTCATATATGACATGAACGACTGTTATACAAATGCATACATATTAATGAGTACCACCGGCAGTACGTAGGACCCTGCGGTCGCAGGGCCTGCAACATCAATGGATACTGCGTACCCCTGTCGCCGCGATACCTACGACAGCAGGTACACTGTGATCGCAGTGGGTACAAGGGCGTGGGTCTCGTCCCCCCACCCCCACTTATATATATACATACATACATACATACATACATACATACATACATACATATGTATGTATACATATATATTTATTTAATTAAAAATTGAATGATATCGTACCATGATTGATTGAATACGTTTTAAAAACGTTATTCAAGAAAAACTTTATTAAAAATCAAAATCGCATATAATAACCGGCGAATGAAATCCCTTATGCGATTTTTTTAAAAAAATACTACCAAACTTAGTGAAATTCTAGGTTAATTCTTTGGATCCCTTGGCGGGGCATTACATTTGGTATTAGAGCCCGAGTTTCTACATTGGGAGCTCTAGGTATGTTGGAACAACTAGAAACTTTGAACTATTAAGTGTATTTCTTCAACTTGAAACTAGGTGAACTGAAACAGAACTTGAACTGTTACTTGTATATTTTTTATACTTCAACACTTAGTTTTCAAAATTGAAAATTTTACTTAAACCTAAACATAGAATTGAACTTAGTCTATTGCAAACATGTGTCTTTTGATTGTAACAGTACTTTGTACTGTTGTAGGACGATATCTGGGACTAGGTCTTTTGTTAGAGGCTATGGTAGAGGTCGTGGAAGAGGTCGTGGTCGTGGCAGAGCTATCAATGTCCATGAGTCTGCCCATGAGGGATTTGCTCATGAAGAAAGCAGAGGAGAGCACGCTAGTAGGCAACAGGAAAGAGTCGTAGAGAGGACCAAGCTGAGTCTGAAGAGGTCGGTTTGAGACAAATGATGTAGACTATTCTTGAACGTCTACCTCCTATTCAAGAACAGCCCAAAGCACATCAGACTGAACAAGAGCATAGACCTAGATCTAGGAGCCCTCAGAAGGATTGTTAGAGGTCCATTGTGTCCACTCAGATGAAGGATCTTTCAAGATCCAAGGTTAGGCCTTTCAATGGGCAAGGTTCTGGTTATGTGGCTGAGCAGTGGCTTATTTCCCTCGATAGGATTTTTGCCATGCAGGATTTCGATAGCAATGTTAAGGAAAGATTTGTGATCACTAATTTAGAGAATTTTGGGGCCACTTGGTGGACAATTGAGGAGAAGAAGCTGGGAATCGATATGAGCAATGTCACGTGGGAACTATTCTTAGAGAGTTTCCGTGAACGATTCCTACCAGAGGAATGGAAACAGCAAAGGGCAGATGAATTTCATAATCTCAGATAGTATACTATGTTAGTGATCGAGTATGAACGTAAGTTTTATGAGCTCATGTCTTTTTCAGGATTCAGTGAAAAATTAGCTCAGTTGACACAACATTTTATTAGGGGTTTGAACAACTGTATAATTGGGGGTGTCAAGGTATTTGAGCCAAAAACCCTCAAGGATGTGGTACATCGAGCTATCCTTGTTGAGCAAAGTGTCAACCTTGGTCAAGGAGGTTTTGTAGGATCGCCAGCAACATCAGGATCTAAAGGCAATTACAATTCAGGTGGTAACAAAAAGTCTTCTTTTTCTAAGGGGAAACAGTATCAGCAGCAGTCTCAGCCGACGCAGCAACAGAAGGGATCGAATTCTCAGGCTCAAGGTGGTGGCAAAGGTTCTAATTCCAAGAACAATCGCAATGGTCAATGCAATAAACAAAATCAGCCCAATCAGCCAGCTCAGAGTAGCCAGTCTTTTGTTAGCAAGAACAGTCGTCAGCAATCAAATGTACCACCTATGGGTAGTGGATCTGGCAGAAATACAGAATGTTTTTCATGTGGTTAGATTGGACATTATGTAGCTCAGTTTCCACAGCGAACACCTCAATTTTTTGGGCCTAGGCCTACAGTTTCAGAGCCTACAGTTGGTGATGCAAGTAGAGCTCATAGAGTATTTGCAGCAGTAGATCACCGTCAGGCAGATCATCAAGGAACAGTGGTTGAGACCACAGGTGCTATTCGAGGTATATCTCTTTCAGTATTGTCTGATTCAGGAGCTATAGATTCATTTATTTCACCATCTATAGTTTCTAAGTGCAAGCTGGTTGCAGTGAAGCAAGATCATGGTTGGCAAGTGGAACTAGCCTCAGGCATTAAGGTCTCCACAGATTATGTAGTTCATAAGTGTGGGCTTAGCTTAGGAAGCTTTGATACTGCAGTGGATCTTCAAGTCATACCCCTTGGTTCCTATGATGTGGTTTTAGGCATGGACTGGCTTGGATCTCATAGAGCTAGTATAGATTGCAGGAAGAAGACTATTATGTGCCAAGATGACCATGGGAATGATGTGAAGGTAGTTGGGATACCAAGGCCTATATCTCTGCGGATGATTTCTGCTATGCAATTGAAGCGAAGTTTCCGTAAGGGATGTCAGATATTTGTTGTTATGGTAAATGATCTTGATGAGGAAGACTTTAGATCACCCGATTTTACAGGAGTACGCAAATGTCTTTCCAAGTGAGATTCCAGGCATGCCTCCGAAGAGGGACATCGATTTTAGTATTGATTTGATTCCTGGAGCGGAGCCTATTTCTAAAGCTCCTTATCGCATGACTACTCAGGAACTGGGTGAGTTACGTCTTCAGCTAGAGGAACTTCTGGCCTAAGGGAGCATTCGACCTAGTGTATCACCATGGGGAGCTCCAGTGCTCTCTGTGAAGAAGAAAGACGGTTCTTTGCGCCTTTGTATTGATTACAGACAGTTGAATAAGGTGACTATTAAGAACAAGTATCATTTGTCTAGGATTGATGACTTATTTGATCATATCAAGGGAGCTACAGTATTCTCCAAGATTGACCTTAAGTCAGGATACCACCAGCTTTGCATTAAGGAAGCCAATATGTTTTCAACACTCTCATTTGTAAATTTAAATACAATTTCATATCCTGTTAAGTGTGTGTGTGTGTGTGTGTGTGGTGTTTGTCAAGAGTAATCTAATTTACACAAGGTAGGCTAATTTTAAATTAAGTCACATCTAGCTTCCAATGATTAAATGGTTAAAGATTGGATTATACTCTTAAAATTTCATAAGCTATGTTGGTCTTGTATCTTTTTTTAGTATTGTGCATTATATATTAATAGTTTTATTTGTTGATTGGGTGGCCTAATCAAGAAGTTTGTGATGCTTTTCTGATTTAGAATTATTTTGATTCTAATTCCTACGATT
This sequence comes from Cupressus sempervirens, assembly GCA_028749045.1. Classification (NCBI taxonomy): domain Eukaryota; kingdom Viridiplantae; phylum Streptophyta; class Pinopsida; order Cupressales; family Cupressaceae; genus Cupressus; species Cupressus sempervirens. The sequence goes on along the minus strand of CM053791.1, from coordinate 532,004,035 downwards.
TTAGTCTTATGTTACTAACCCTGCTGGAAGCAAAAGATTTGTTCTGGTTCTGTTTGGCAACCTGGTGTTGTACATGGCAAAGATTTTTCAATGGAACAAAGTGGAGGCTAGGATCTTCTCTCCCCTTTTTATGCTTCGATTGGCCTCAATACTATATTTGTGGTACTTGTAGAAGTGCATAATGTAATCAATGTAAAACATTAAGATATTGATGAGCCCAAGCTCACAGAGATATTCTAAGTTGTAATTAATAAACTAAGGAATGCCCCTTTAAATTCTATATAATAGAGGACTATGTCCCGAGCAAGACTGAAGCTTTTCTTTCCCCTTTCTTTCCTACCAGTGCCCTTTTGAACAGAGGACTTGTAATTTCTTTTACTTATTTAATACTATAATGAAAGGCTTCGACCATTTACCGATCAATAATAATAATAATATGAATGAAATATTAAATAAATACTATTAAATTTTATTATTATAATTAATTCAATTTTTTCCTTATAACTATTTTTTTTTGGTCTATAATTTTATTTTATTTTATGTTTAATGTACTTTATCAAAGTATACAACAAATCCAAGTCATGTACAATATATTTGATAAAGTCTATTGTCTTCATGACTTATAGAACAATAGAAATTTTGAATTCTTTATATTGTTGAGTGGAATGTAGATAATTGTGTTGATCAAATTACATGCTAGATTTACTAGCAACATACATTGAATATAAACCCACTAAATATAACTTTTGATGCTTTCTAATTATTTAATACTTTCTATACATATATAAGTCTTAAAGTTTGAACTTTGTTATGATTGAAAGAACAAAAATTACATCAACAAAATATTCTAATAGAGTGAATTAAATAAATTAAATGTCAAGTAAACTATTACTAACCATCATTTAAAAACTATTTTATGCGTTTATAGTGAGATATTAGGCTAAACATGTATGAATAATTAGATGAAGCAAAATTTTCCAAACCATCATTGCTTGAACATTAGTCTTTCAATTAGATGTGGTATGTATTGTGGACCATAAAATAATCCAACACAAACTAAACACATCCAAGAAGCTTGAACATTTTTGCATTTTAAATGGAGGACATCCCATGTGCCCTATGCAACCCAAGTCATGTACAAATTTATTCTCTCTTTATAGTATAGCTGGTGAGGTTCTTCTACTCTTACTTCTATTTTATGAAGAAGCCACGCTTCTACAACAAACTTATAACTACAATTATTATCATAAGGTTCAATTCTAAAATGAATTCATTTTTCACCTACACAAAATATCCTCCTTTCTAATTGACTTTTAATCAAGCTAGTTATATACTAAAATATAAAGTATTAAAAAATTCTACATAATATATATGTTTATATTTGAGGACTAATACAAAGAAACTAAAAAGCAAAAGTAATAGAAAGGAAACATTGTTAATGTTTTGATTAAATGCAACAATTAAAAATAATCTAATTGATATATAAACATGAAATAAAAAGTGTGACTTTTGCACATCTTTTTAATTGGATTATAAACTTTTAATTAAATTTTAAACAAATGAATCATATGCTCAAATATAATGTGGCTAAATTACTAAGTTTTCTTTTCTTAATCCCAACTCATTCCATTTAAAAACTAAATAAATTATAAATGCATATTGTATGGTGTTTTTATTTCTTGACATCCAAACTAAGATTGCGTCTTCACTTACCTTTTCCAACTAAGTTCTTGTAAATGAGGTCAAAATTTGGAGGCACTATCATTGGAAAGTTAGACAAAACTAAATAAAAATTACTTAAGTTGTAAAATAGTCTTCATTGTTAAAAGATCAATTACTCAAAGACAACATCCACCCTCAATTTAGTACCTCCACACTCAATGTTGTTCTCACCTATATGATAAATACAATTAATTGAATGTTTATATATTAATTAATAAAGCCCATAGGCTTATTGTGGGAGCTTTACTCCCTATGCAAAAACTGGTTATATAAAATTCCTTTTCCATGATGTTAAAAAACTAATAATTAGAAAGTTTTCAAATTTTAAACAAAATTAAGTTTAGAGAGTTTATGTTGAAAATGATTCTATAAGTTAATGAGAGGATACTTTACCTTTTGGTCCTCCTAATTCTATATTCTATATTTTGAAGAGCTTCAATCCTTGTTTTTAGGATTTCTTTGTTAGTAGAATAACTGTGACTGAATTTTTTAAGATATGTTTTCTTTAAATTTTTGAAATAGATTATTGTATATAGAGGGGTGTCGTTGAATGCTTTTCATTTTTACAATTTCTAACAAGCATTGTTAGATGAATAGTGGTTATTTAAATAGTTCATCTAACTCTTTTAATTTTTTATTATTTATTATATTATTGTTGTATTGCATGTCAATTTATTGTATATAGTGCACATGCGACTATTAGTTTATTCTTATAGCAAGCATTTAAATCGGTCTCTCTCATGTTAGCAAATGGTGACTACTTTTTTAGGACCAGTGCCACGTTGTCAATACTGAATGAAAATTTATCTTGCTGGCTTTCCTTCCTTCATTTGCCACCTGGTTCTATTCTATGTCGCCATCTAATTTCTATCCTCCTTACAATATGTAGAGTTTACCAATTTTCCAAAAATCAAAAACATTATGAATTTTTCTAAAAAATTTAGCATTTGATCTTATGATCAATATAGTAATTTGTAGTCGAAAACAACAAAAACTTTGAAAAAAAATCAATGGAGCAAAACCTGCAATGCTTATTCTTGTGCTCAAACATTTGACTTGTTGCAGTTCCAATGATGTTACTTGTTAAGTGAAATATATGTCTTACTGATATAGAAAATTTCCCATTAGAAGGGCAAATCTTCAAAAATGAAGGAAAATTCAACAAATCTAACTTGACTACCTGAATAATGTCACAGTCATTGTGTTTTCCTTATTGTTGCTGAGATCTTCTGCCATATATGTTCTTCTCACCATCTCATGCTCAAACTTCTCTTTTTTAACTGATCCTTGTTTCTAAATCTTTCAGGAACATTCGGTGGTTTCTACACCAAACGTACAGGCTCATTTATAATAGACTTTAATCTAATTATCTTTAATTCATGACCATATATAAATATTCTGTTTAAATTCAGGATAGAACAATAAAATTTCTTCACAATGAAAGGGGAAAAGGTGGACTGCAGAAAAATGCAGGTTTAATGGATATCATAAGATTTTTACGAGAAAAAAGCTAAAAACAGAAGAAGAAACAGAGAAAACAGAACAGACACAAAACAAAATCTCTGCTGTATTGATTTCAGGGGGAGAATAACAGTGTGCCTCAATTATGACGACTTTCTCTTTGCTTTACATACTTTCTATTCTATGCCTTACATTTGTGACAACAAGGACAAGAATATTTACCAGAAAAACCTCTTTTCCTTCTCCTTTTCTTTTTCATATCCTTCTTCTCAGTCCGAGTCCGAGTCCGAGAACAAATCCGAGAACAAATCGGAGAACCAGTCGGGGTCAGTCTCAATTGTTTCGATTGTATTGGAAACAACTTCTTTAGCCTCATTGCGAATCGTTTCCATAATATGTTTCGCTCGGGCCAGGATAACTTTGCCTCGGCTTTGGCGTTCAAGCCTGGGAACATCATATTTTGCTGGAAGCTGCAGCATGCATAAGGGATGAAGCTTTGAATGAACTCCAAGAGATTCAAAGAAAAACCTTTCAATCTCCTTTCCGCAGTGGCGGCAATGGTGTCGCAAATATGGCCTGCTGTGAAACTTAAAAGGGCTTTGCAGATGGAGATAATCATCGGGCAAAATAGCACACACTTCGTGCAATTTGAAATAAGAACATAATCTGCACACAGATGCGACTCCGAGTCCCAATTTTCTGCATCCGCTACACTCGTAACGAGGAAACCCTTCCTCCCTGTGAAGTGTATGCTCATGCCGGCTGCCATTGGAAACCCTTACTCCTTCATTTGGAGTGAATCTCATTGCTATTTAATTAATTGTCGGGAGTTCTTTTACCCTTACTCTCTTTTCAATTTCTTTGATGTCCACTCTGAGATCGATTTTTTTGTGAGCTGTGGAAATTATCTCCTACTTATCAATTGATGAGCTTAAGGAGCTTTCTAATGAATGGTTCATAAGGCGCAACACTTGGTGAAAGTTTTGCAAATGGGGTTGCAAGCTTTGGGTTTAACCATGGAGGAAAGCTTCGTAATTAAGCACGCTCGGGCTAGAGTAGTACTGGGATGGGTGACCTCTTGGGAAGTCTCGTTGCTTCACCCCTATGAGCATCACCTAGATCCAATGAGTGCTAAGTGTTATATTTATTCTCATAAGAGATGGATTCATGTTGAATCACTACTCATGAAACATGGGTCAATGAGTTTGACTTAAAATCACACAATTAAATCCTGATAGCAATATCACAATTTGACTTGCTATGAAAATTATCTCCTACTTATCAATAAGACATTCATTCAATGTGGAAATTCCAATTCAATCCCTTGAACCTATTTCATCCCATTATAAAAGGCTAAGATACTTGCAGGTTGGACATCCATCTATGTATATTGATGGATGCACTTTGATCACTAATGAAATGTGATGGGGAAAGACTTTGCGGTGGACTGCACTGATTGGGGAACAAAATGGGGTCAACTTGATTGTATGTTTGACATAGTACATTATGATCTCGTATTAAACTGTAGGAAGCTCTTATAGACAACAAATTGAAGATACTTATTGCATGTGAATGAATTACACTAATTGAAGAATGCTCATGAAAGAATGATGAATGCTTGTATTCTTATGCATATCTAGGTATATAAAAATGTTCACCATTATGGACAATGCCATTGAAAGGGTGGATATTTTGGTAATTGTCAACGAGATATTAATCTTGATGTGTTCCATGTTTTAATGAAGAAAATTGTTATAATTTGAAGGTCTTACCAAGTTTGAGAGGAAGGACAAATGTTTAGATTCCAATGTTTTATTTTTGAAGATCTAATGGGAAGGGATGAATACATTGACTATAAGTTCCACAAAGGATAGATGTGGTGCAAAGATAGTGGTACACTATTTTATGAAATGCCTCAATGAAATCTCTTTTCAAGGAATTATACATCAAGCACCAACGCGTACCATGGAGTAGAAAGAGCTTCACATTATCAAGTGGAAAAAGACTTGGAAAAAGGATATATTAAACATCTTTTTGATGATTCGATTAGTGAGGGTATATAAGTTGAGCATGGTGTCTAATCTTTGTGTGTCACCAATGCATGTGTGTTTTATAAGCTCACGCGCTGGTTCATGGCAATATATTTCTCCAATCTTAGTCTTAATGCCTTTTTCTTGCTTTTGGTTAATTTTGTCGACGTTAGTTAGCCTCTCCCAAAATACGTAAAAGGAACTGGTTATTAACCTAGTGAAAAAATAGTTATCCCATGAGGCCTATAAATATGAGGCAGTTTGTAATGTAAAAATATGGGAGAACTTTATGAAGGGGAAATGCAGGGGAATGTTTTTAAGAGACTTTTAGATTCACATTATGCATTGGATGTTCTTGAACTTGTATATTTTCAAGGAAACAATGAAAAACTCTTTTACTTGTATGTCTTGAATGTGTTCTTTGCTTATTGAATCACTTGCTACTCATATGTTGAGTTAGTGATCTTTTCCGTATTGATGCAATCTGATAGTATTCCTATTGTTACTATCTAGGATCATTTCTGCAAATGTAAAATCATGGCCATTGTTATCGATGATCTCCAAATACAAATTTGGATCTCATATAAATATGAGAGGAGACATGTCTCTATGGTGTAATCATCACTTAACTAATATTATATTAACATAAATATGTGTGTGTGTGTGTGTGTGTGTGTGTGTGTGTGTGTGTGTGTGTGTGTGTGTGTGCACATACATACATACATACACATATACACACACACACACACATATATATACATATATACATATATATATATATATACATACATACATATATATATATACATACATACATACATATATATATACATACATACATACATACATACATACATACATACATATATATATATATATATCTTATTAACATGGATAAGTATATATAAGAAATGATGATTACCAATAACAATAATATATATTAGATCGAATCAATCCAACTAAAGCTACAACTTTAACACCTATTTGGCAAGTGTATTCATTCTATGGTATCTTGTCGTGAATATACCAAAATAGCATATATTTTCATATATCAAGGTCCGTTATTCATGTTTTGTCATCATGACATTTATTTTCTTGAAATATACTTGTAATCGATTATCCACCATGGAATCACATTTGATGTGCGTAGGTCTATTAGTGGGGTTCTTGTTATTCATCTTATTTTGAGTTTCATGCTCTATCCTTTTGTACTTTTAGGTGAAAAGTACACAAAAATCAAAAATACTCACATCATACGAGGGAGTTACCCCTCTGAAACACAGAGGAAGATTGCAAGTCAATAGTGATCAATTGCAATCTCTCCAATTGTTGGCATAGTTGTCCCTACTCATAGGATATATATATATATATATATATATATATATATATATATATATATATATATATATATATATATATTCTTTCTTTAATAAGATCTATGTTATGAAATAAATTATTTTTTATATTGTAGATATAACCTTAATATTTTAAGTAATAAATATATATTATAATTAAATTAAATAATATATAAAAACATATTCTTTTAATATTTTTATTCATGAGAACACCAATTTGATTAAATTTGAGAGCTTTAATTTAAGACCCCAAATGATTTTTCTAAGAAGCCCCCTTAATGAAAAACATTTCCAATGACATTAAGGAGTGAAGTGTGATATGTATACATGTTAACGCTCTTTTATATTGAATTTAATAATCATTTAAACTAAAAAAATATAATATATTAAAAATAGTTCCAAAATAGAATAAACAAACTTTTAAATTCATTAAAAAAATTCAAAATTAATCTCTTCATTTCTTTGAATAAGTAAAGGAATGGTATGAATAGTCATACTTATCACTCCTAATAGTTACCTTCCTTTGCTCAATTTTTCAAAGAGTTCGTTAGATTTTGACTTTTTCTAATCATTGAATTGTGACATAAGTACCACAAAATGCACACGAGGGTGGGTGGACATTTTGAGTGAACATTTCTTATATATTTCCTACTACCCCATTAACCTTTTGATATCCTAATAAAGTTGTGCATTTGATCTAATTTAGCCGATAGGCTATTTGTGGGAACTTTGTTCACAAAAATTACATTTTGTTGGGAAAACTCTAATCAGATCAAACAATAATTAGTTTCCCGTAAAAAAAGGTTGAAACACCATAAGCTCTAGCCTGAACTTCAATCCTAACAAGAAAAAGGCATAAGATTCTTTAAATCCATAGCATAGAGCCTCCAACCTCGCTACATTTGTACTACACTACTCCTCCACTTCAACAAATCCAAGATGCAAAACTCCCTTTCTCACTCTCACCATGGAATTCACTCCCATTATTCTCCCAATTGCATGTATATTGTTTTGCAACACAAGGTCTATGGTTGGTACAACCAACCCAACTCTGTGGACATTATGGTTGTCACATCGAGTATGCCTCAAATAGTTTCACAACAACCAAGCAAGAGATGTTCATTGCCTTCACTTCCTTCACAAAATCATTGTACATAGATCTTCTTTCTTCATTAATATGGTCTTTAATATTAGGTAAGTAATAAATATTTAAAAGTACAATTACATTTCTACTAATTAAAATTAATTATAAAACTAATTTGACATATAGTGACCACTATATGATAGAATTTTTTATGATTAGAAAATCATTCACAACTTCATCATGTAAAAAAAGTTCTTCAAATCAAGACCAATTCTCAAACCATCGGCACTAGAACTCGTGTCCTCTTCATGATTGCATTGTTCCCACCTCCATCTTGCTAAAATTTAATTCAATGCATGCAAGATTCATAACTTCCAATCCAGAGAAGGGTTTAGAACATATTTCATAAAACTATGATCCTTATTTACCCCTCTTTTCATAATTGCATTCATTCAAACAACACATTCTTCTTACACAAAATCTTCCCTTATTGCCCCCAAAAAATAATAATAATTAGTATGGCTTCATGGAACCCATACTCCATGAAATTTCTCTCTTCTCCATGAGAATCTAGGCTCTCAAATACATTGTCAAGCCCAACTAACCCCATTGCCAAGGCTACTTCTTCCCTTCCAAGGGTGAGTGATTCCTTTACACCCATAAAAAATATTCAATCCAAAAACCACAAAGAAGAATTCACAATGCAAGAAATCTCTCATACTCATCAGAACACAACATAAACAACAATATACTTACAAGCATGCATTTTCATTCCTACATATTCATATTTGCAACATCAATACTTAAGCTTCCAAATGAAAGAGAAATCTTTTTGCAAGATGCACCAATCTTGGTCCAATGTAAAATGGAAATGAATTTTGAGAAGAGCCCCCTTTTCCCTTAGCTTCCAATCTCCAAACCCTAGGTTACTAAGTCCTCCAAAGTCCTCTTAAAAAGCCTTCAAACCCACTACCCAAAACCCTAGCTAAAAGCGAAAGTGACAAAAGTACCTTTTTCTTCTACTATTGTCCCCCTTCTACAAATGCAAGCCCATCCTAGAGTGGCCAAGGAAAAAGGTGATTGTGACTCCTCCATTTTCGCCACTCTTGAAAAGTGGCTTATTTTGAGGGTCATAAAAGTGTTTTAGACCTTCTAATGTGTAAAAACAGGCCCCTAACTCATAGTACTATTGAATAGGTTGGTTGTTTTTACTAAAATGACATCCTATGGTCACCTTTTAGACCTCAAAATTCTCCATGAAGTTTGAATTTGAAATTCACCTTATTGGAACTTCACATGACCTATATTAACAAGTGGGATTTACTTAAGTACCCTTTTAAAGTTAATTTTAGGTTAGGTGTTGCTTGTCAAGCCCTTATCGACATGCCACTTCCACCTATACATTACAAGTGTTAAGTGACACCATAAAATATATTGCACATTACAAGTGACATGTCTACTCACAAAATGAATCTAATAATAGACATTCAAATTATGTTTACAATAAAACACTTCATGACGAGGTTTTCATCTCTTCAATAAATTAAACCTTGGCCTTTTTCTCTCTTTTTTTTCACAGATTGCACATAGGTTTAGCCTTGATTCTCCAATTAGTACCATGGTTACTTCTCGTCCAAGGGAAAAATCACATTTTTACATATATCAAATCAACATAACATAATTGAATTGAACATTTGACATTCATAATTCAATTTCAAATAGCCTTTTTATTTCTAAAGCAATATTTATATTAAATTCTTGAAAGTTATGATATACTTATAATCATCAGCTCTACCTTGAAAAATAATTCACCTAATAATCCCAATTAAAATTTTATTCAATTTACAACATCAAAATAGTCATCCACATAGATGACATTAAAATGTGTGTTGTAGTTGCTATCATCCTCATAGAAAAAATCAACCTAAATATGTCACTTCATGTAGGATCCATATCCCAATAATCTTATACTTTTGAAATAATATTCAAAACTCATTTCCCATACAAGGCACTTGCAAAATTTAGAACCTTGTGTGATAATCCTCTAACATAAAGTTTGATCTTTAACACATAGTTCATATGTTAGTTCCTACCAAAATTCATCTTTAAGGCATATGCAAGGATCCACTCCTTTACTAACATCAACATATATATTAACACATAGTTCACCTTTTCAATGTATGTAAATCTCAACATATGAAAAAAAATTGAGCCCTACATCTCTTGAACCCTAATCTCATTCTAATGTAACATGCATCCAATTACCATTTTCAAAATCATGCCATCTAGAATCTCATTTTCCTTTTTGTAATAATTATCCAATTTAATTACTATGATATAGAATTAAGCATGCCTATTTAGCACCGTGTGGTGAATTAAAAATTAGTTAAGGCACATAACCATAAAGATCCCTTAAGTTAACAAATAAAAAAATGTATACATAACTATGTTGACATTCACACATCACACCTCACACTTCCATTTCCTGCCAATACCATCCTAGTCTATGAATCATTAATACAATTACTTATCATCTCTTGTCATACTACCTACAAAAGAGTTAGTTTTAACTCCCTAAACTTCTCACCTAATACATGACTCATCTATAATTTCCTACTAATTCTATCATGTCCAATGACCATATGCATCAAAAACGATATGATAATAAGAGTCATTAAGAAAGTTTTAGCACATTATGAATTCATAACTCATGAGAATAAGAATCATTAAGAAAGTTTAGCACATTATGAATTCATAACTCACAAATTGACACCTTCCTGAGGCGAATGAGCTACACATACTTGTGCATGACTTTTAAGTGTTCAGAATCAAATTTCCATCGTGGTCACTTCTCCTAGTAATACTAATAATATTCAAAACTCATTTCCCATATAAGCCACTTGCAAAATTTAAAACCTTGTGTGATAATCCTCTAACATAAAGTTTGATTTTTGACACATAGTCCATACATTAGTTCCTACCAAAATTCATCTTTAAGGCATATGCAAGGATCCACTCCTTTACTAACATCAATATATATATATTAACACATAGTTCACCTTTTCAATGTATGTAAATCTCAACATATGAAAAAAAAATTGAGCCCTACATCTCTTGAACCCTAATCTAATTCTAATGTAACATGAATCCAATTACCATTTTCAAAATCATGTTATCTAGAATCTCATTTTCCTTTTTGTAATAATTATCCAATTCAATTACTATGATATAGAATTAAGTGTGCCTATTTAGCACCGTGTGGTGAATTAAAAATTAGTTAAGGCACATAACCATAAAGATCCCTTAGGTTAACAAATAAAAAATGTATACATAACTATGTTGACATTCACCCATCACACCTTACACTTCCATTTCCTGCCAATACCATCCTAGTCTATGAATCATTAATACAATTATTTATCATCTCTTGTCATACTACCTACAAAAGAGTTGGTTCTAACTCCCTAAACTTCTCACCTAATACATGACTCATCTATAATTTCCTACTGATTCTATCATGTCTAACGACCGTATGCATCTAAAATGATATGAGAATAAGAGTCATTAAGAATGTTTAGCACATTATGAATTCATAACTCACAAATTGACACCTTGCTGAGGCGAATGACCTACACATACTTGTGCATGACTTTTTAAGTGTTTAGAATCTAATTTCCGTCATGGTCACTTCTCCTAGTAATACTAATTCAATTTTCATCTTCTAATAAATTGCATGCAAATAATTATTCAAATGCATTGCTAGAATTAACACTTGGTTCAACTATTCCTAATGCATGTATAGACATAGGAGGAGAACATCATTTGTCATACAGAATTGGAATAAAACTAACTCACAACCACTCTTATCATATAACTCAATTCCCAATTTCTCAAATCAACTCCCTCCTAGAGCACTTATAAAGACACGTATAAGGGAGATTCATTTAGCCACACAATTTCCTATTAGCATTTAATCTCCTCCCAAAACCTAATTAAATATGAATAACTCAATGAAACTCATGTTGCATCCTTAGAGTCGCCTCAAAATGTGTGAAATAATCATAACCTCATCTTCAACAACATCAAGCTCAGCGCAATTGGATTTTAGATTCATAATGCCCCAACATAATGCACCTTATGTGGGGCATATTATGAAAGTAAATGAAGCACAAACAACTCATTTTAGGGCCTTACCAACTTCTAGCGAGGGGAAGAATACCAATTGCAATCAAGAAAATCAAGAATCCTCAAACCCCTATTAGCCACTATTCTTAAAATGCATTAACATTGAATTATCACCAGTGGAACAATATATGAACGTGTATAATTCCTATGAAATCTTACAAGAAAAGGTACACATCTCACCCTTCTAATCCATTACAAACCTTTAGAGGAAAAGCATAATTGAAAAGTTAAAATTTGTTTGAGTGACCTAGAGGAGGGGTCTCACAGTAATCTATTCATCCTCAAATGCATCCTCTGTCGAATGTAAATCTAGTGATTGATAGAAGGGCAAGGCATATTTCATTCGCTAGAAGTGAACACATTGCCTATTTTAATTATATATTAATAAAAGTATAAATTGGAAAACTTGTAAATATTAATTTAATATAAAATTAAATATTATATACTTTAATTCTCACTTCTTTAAAAAAGATTATGCATTAGGTATAAATTATATTATATTTAATAGTTTCTATTATAAAATATGAAATCATATACAATTATAAATTTTAGAATATTAGTTTCAAAATAGATTAATAATATATAAAATATATAGGATCTATTTTATTTTTCATAAATGCTATTAATTATTATTTTAAAACACTTATATCTAAAGATGTCTTTATTAATTACAAATATAATTAAATATAATTGGTTCAGAGCGAAATGAAAAATTACAGCACATGCTCTTACTTTTCCCCATAGTTCCTACGGATTATATTATGTGTTGTAACAATTGTAACCACAGTATAGTAAATGTTATGAACTCTCAATTCTATTTTTGCTTTTCTTATAATTAATTGGGCTAGACAAGGTTAGACAAACTATTCAAATGTGTGGAACCATCTTGCAAGTGTTATCAGCAAATGGTCTAGCTAGAATGATATAACAAAATATGCTACTGTCAACGTTAGAATTGTAGCAGACAAATCTTTTGTCTTTTTAATGTACATGAACTCTACATCCATGCTACCATTTTATAATAAATGCAGAGCTTTAGATGGTAAGAATCCACCGAGAGGTCATTAGCCGATAGGCTTCTTAAATGGATTTACCAGTCCACAATTGAACTGTAAACCTGTCTCACGCCTGAAAATAGATGTAAATCTATGGAGCACCAGGAAATGAATCGATGCAGCAAATTTTGCCTTCTAAACTTTGCCCAAAAAAGGCCTCAGGGAAATCATTAGTGCAAGTTGTCTGCTACTTGTAAATGCTCAGTCACAGTAGTATTCAAAATCAAATCTGCAGCAATAAAATATCAAACAAACAATAACATACCTTAAGTAGTAACTGGAATGAATTGGATTTTTATCGCCTTGTGCAGAAGCATGTGACTAATATAAAATATGCCACTTGCATTTTCTGGAATATAGAACATGTCACTGTAGTGATAAAGATATTTATTAAATTTCAGTTGAAAGTTCAGAATTTCAATATCATGTCATATGCCATAATACATATCAGCTACCCTTCAAAATGCCTATATATATATATATATATATATATATATATATATATATATATATATATATATATATATATATCAGCTGCCATATAAAATGCCAAAAAGAGGAGAGAGTCGAGAGAGTAAAATGGTCTTTCCATTGAGTGAAATGATACATTTAAGAGTACTTTATGGCTTTTGGGTGAGGATTTTTTTTAAATGTCTTTTTCTGTTATATTTTTGGCTGCTGAGCAGCTTTGGGTACCGGCAGGTACACTCTGGTACTCACCCAGGCATACCTATGGGTAAACCCGTACACAGATGCACCTAGTATGGGTGTCGGACAGATTTTGAGCGTACCTAGAAACATAATGGATCTCTAGTTAAGATGGAAAGATGTTTTATTAAAGAGGTCTGAATCATCCAAAAGATCTAGTTATTTATGGCCTGGTTGAGGGAAGCAATTTTTTGAATGTTGGACTCCAAGCTTCAATCTCCCCAGATGTACTTGGCAGGTTATTTCCTTAAGAGTGAGCTTGTACAAATTAGTTTCACTAAGATGTCTACTCAGATCAAATCCCTTGGAGGACAGAGATTACCTAATGGAGCCCACATAAGCTACATGTATCTAATTTGTATCTAGATCTAATTATTCCTGCTACCTCTTGTAAACTAGGAAATAAACTTCAATTATGAATAATAGTGACTACAACACAGTGATCAGACCTTTAAAGTATGCTTGTAATTGCTCATAAAGCAAGCTTGATACTGAAAACTGCCTACCGCACGTAAACGAGCTTATCTATTAACAAGATATTTTTTCTTTTTGTTCATGTACCCCAAGTATAATTATATACTTGCAAATGAACATCGATGTCTGTACACATAGGTATTAAACATCCTGATAAACAGGGATTCAAAACCCTCTCTTGATTCAAGAGATTTTAATCAATGCCATTGAGCTGTTTCTATTTACAAATTATATTGCTTTTTCCATCAACAAGAGTACCACAATACAAAATAATTTTTTTGTTCAAATAAACAATGCAATTCTACAACAAATTGAGTAAAGTACATACTCATTTTAAAGTTTAAACATCATTGTTCATGAATGCATTCATTATAGCTTGACTTGATCTGCTTCTATGGACTACCCACTGTAGGTATCAATGTTAAGGACTGCATTGAGAACGTGGGCATTGACGATTAGTGAAAAAGAACAATCACCTAATCTAAAAGGTCAATTTAAATTGGTGAGGAAGGTCAATTTAAATTGGTGACTACAAGCTTCAAATCTGGAATTAGCAAATCATCAACATATACAACTGATCTACCGTCTTGACAAAGAGAGTTGCATCATCTAGATTGAAGTGCTTGTAGTTTAATTTCAGGAGGTGCTCACTTAATTTTTCATACCAAGTACATGGTGCTTGTTTCAAACCATACACAGAATTTACCAATTTACATACCTTTTGTTCCTAACCTTTGACAACAAAACCTTCAGGTTACACTACATAGACATCTTCTTTCAAGTATGCATTCAAGAAGGCCGTCATAACAACCATATGATGTATGTTCCATCCATATGATGTATGTTCCATCCATAATGTGCTGCTAAAGAAAACAGAGTTTAAATAGTGCCACTCTTTGCTGTAGGAGAAAATGTTTTTGTGTAGTCAACACCTTCTTTTTGTTAGTTTTGTTAGCTTTGGACAGCTGTTTGTCCATTTGCTGTTATTTAGCAAGTAATGGTTTTGCTAACTAATTGGTTAGATTAAAAACAAATATTTGTTAATTAATTGACCACTTTTGGAAACAACTAAAAACTGACTTGGTTAGAGTTGTTAAGTTGTTTTAATCTCAACCGTCGATTGTAAATCAATCTCGGCCGTTGGTTTACCAACAGGAGTAGTATAAAAGGAGGTCAGGGGGGCATTTGGACAACATGAAGTTTGGATAAACGTTTGCAGTGTTAGCAAACAGTTTTGCAGTGTTAGCAAGGGCGCAGTGTTAGCGTGGGAATAGTAGTGGGGAATATCAGCAGGATAAATTAGGAGGTTGTCAGAATTCTGCCAGTAAGAGGCAAGGAATTTTGTATCTCTTGTTTGCTGAAGTTTAATATAATTTCTCATCTATAGAACTAGTTTTCCCTTAGGGGTTTTTCCAAGGACAATTTGTCTGAAAATATTGCATTCATTGTGTTGCACATTTCTTTCTGTATTTTATAAGTGAAATTGCAGTTGTGTTATTTTTCGATATTAGCTAGGAATTTATTTTCAGCAGTTTAATAATCGTTTGTGATAGGAGATTAATAATCAGTGATTGCAATAGTTAAATTTTTCACATGGTATCAGAGCATTGTTAAGGGTAGAAGAGTTTTGCCCTAAGAAAGAAATTTTGATCTCTTTAGATTTCTTATTGCTTTAAACCCTTGAGATGGCTTCAGCTAGTTTGAGAGATCAGGATAGATTGGATGGTGCCTCAAATTTTGGTGTCTGGAAGGCCAGAATTTTTTTATTGTTGGAAGAGAATGGTATCAAGGATTATGCTACCAGTGTTGTACCTGTACCAACGGATGCAACACAGCTTGCAGCATATAGGAAGGACGATGCCAAGGCGAGGATAATCCTTGATGGTGTCAAGGATCATATTGCTCCACATATCTCGGAGCTAGATACTACAAAGAAGATGTGGGACGCCTTTCTGAATCTATACCAGAATGCTACGACCAACAGGAAGTTGATTCTCAGAGAGAAGCTAAAGAATACTCGGATGAATCAGGGAGAAGACGTCACAAGTTACCTCACTAGGCTCAGACTTTTCAAGGATGAGTTAGCAGCTGTTGGAGATAGCCCTAGTGATGACGAGCTAGTGAGAATAGCCCTAAATGGGTTTAATAAACAATGGAGTGTCTTTGTTCAAGTTGTCAGTGGACGAGATACTTTACCAAATTGGGATTGACTATGGACTGATTTCACTCAGAAGGAGTTTAAACTAAGTCTTGTCAATGGGGCCAACAAGAGTCAGAAAAATGAGGTGGAACAAGAGAACGTTGCCCTAGTGGGTAAAGGGAAAGCAAAGAAGGGATCTAGCAAAGGATCAAATTCACAAAGTGAGAAAAAGAAGAAGGACCTTTCTAAGGTCAAATGCTTTGGATGTCACGAGTTTGGCCACTATGTCAGTGATTGCCCAAAGAGGAAGAAGGGTAAGAAGCAGGTGGCAGCTTCAGCAAGTGCAGAAGAACTCTCCAGTAGAATGGAAGATGAGTTTGCACTCATAGCTTGTATGGTTAGCTCAACCTCACAGTGTGTTTGGTATATAGATAGTGGGGCGTCATTTCATATGACAGGAGTTAGAGAGTACTTCTCCAGTTACAAGGAGGAGGACAACAACATCCAGATTTCTATGGGAAACTTGTCCAAACTCAACCCTATTGGGAAAGGGACTGTTCAATTTCAGAGGGAGAATGGAAAGATAATCCCACTTCATGATGTGTTATATGTGTCAGGCTTAAGTATGAATTTGATTTCTGTATCTGTTCTTCAGGATAGGGGGTACAATGTACTCTTTAGAGGGACAAATGTGTTGATTAAGCACAAGGATTGGAAATCACCCATAACTATTGGAGTTAGGAGTGGTCGCCTTTATAGATTGCAGTTTGATACTCCTAAGGCACTTATGAGCAACAGTAATCCTAGAGATCTTGGAGAGCTATGGCATAGGAGGATGGGCCATATTCATCATGGAGCACTTAGATTGCTTCGTGAGACGGTGACAGGTGTTCCAGAGGTGAGCACAGAGCATGACGATGTATGTAAGGGATGTGTGTTGGGGAAGTTTGTGAAAGCATCTTTTCCAAGAAGTGACACCAAATCTAAGGGTGTTCTTGATCTAGTACATTCAAATGTTTGTGGATCGATGTCGACGAAATCTCTCAGAGGATATGAGTACTATGTTACTTTTATTGATGATTTCTCTAGAAAGACCTGGATATACTTCTTGAAGACTAAGGATGAGGTTTTCAGTCGATTCCAAGAGTTCAAGGCTCTTGTGGAGAACTCAACAGAAAAGAAGACAAAGGTTCTTCGGTTAGACAATGGAGGCGAGTACAAAGGAAATGTCTTCCAGGAGTTTTGCGCCAGAGAAGGAATCAAGAGATAATGGACTGTTCTTTACAATCCACAGCAGAATGGAGTTGCTGAGAGGAAGAACCGTTCTATATCGGAGGCAACAAGAGCTATGCTACATGACCAGGACATGCCTCGTTACTTATGGGCAGAGGCGTGTAATACAGCAGTCTACATTCAGAATAGAATTCCACACAAGATGCTAGAGAAGATGACACCAGAGGAGGCTTTCACAGGGAAGAAGCCAGATGTTAGTCACTTTAGGACATTCGGGAGCTTGGCATATTGCCATATTCCTGGAGATACACGTACAAAGTTAGATCAGACTGCAAAGGGGGGTACTTTGTTGGGTACAGTGAGACCTCAACGACATACAAGATTTTCATTCCGGGGACTAAAAGAATTATTGTCAGATGGGATGTCAAGTTCATGGAGGACAAGGCATTCAAGAGATCCAAAGATTTGCCAACAGATGATCAGAGTGAGCAGCCAATAGAAGCTCCAAGACCAAGTCAAGAGCAGCAAAGCTCAAGTACAGTTACCAATACGAGTGCAGACTCAGTTAGTGAAGATTCACAGAGTATGGAGCAACAGGTGCAACAGGAAATGCATCTAGAAGACTTAGAGGTTGACATTTCATCCTCTACAGTTGGCAGCGGGAACCATGTGGTTCCAGATACACAAAGGGATACTCAGGAGTTTGTGGGAGCTCCTAAGAAGAGTACTAGACAGCGAAGACAACCAGCCAAGTTCAATGACTATGTGGCATTAGTTAGTCAGTTGGTAGATAGTGAGCCTTCTAGCTATCAGGAAGCTGCAGAACATCAGGTATGGCGAGATGCTATGGTTGAGGAATATTTTTCAATAATGCAGAATGATGTGTGGGAGGTAGTACCTAGACCAACAGATAGGGCTGTAGTTGGATCACGCTGGATCTATAAGATAAAGCATGGTGCAAACGGTAGCATCGAGAAATACAAGGCGAGGTTCGTGGCAAAGGGGTTCTCTCAAAAGGAGGGAATAGACTATGAGGAGACATTTGCTCCAGTTGCCAGGTATGCTTCTATACGAGCTGTAATCTCACTTGCAGCACAGATGGGATGGCAAATCCATCAAATGGATGTCAAGACAACATTCCTTAATGGTGAGTTGAAGGAGGAGGTATACATAGAACAACCAGAAGGCTTTGTAGCACACATCAAAGAGACCCACGTGTACAGATTGAAGAAAGCATTGTATGGACTCAAGCAGGCTCCTAGAGCGTGGTATGAGCACATTGATACATACTTGCAGAAAATGGGCTTTGTGAAGAGTGAAGCAAATGCTAACCTCTACTACTTGATGGTTGGGGGTGAGATTCTCATTCTTGTTCTTTATGTGGACGACCTATTTCTTACAGGTTCACTAGGGCTCATAGTGGATTAAAAGAGGAACCTTGCAGAAGAGTTCAAGATGAAGGATTTAGGACTTATGCACTACTTTCTAGGCATGGAAGTGTGGCAGACAGATGGGGAGATTTTCCTTGGTCAAGGGAAATATTGCATTGAAATCTTGAAGAAATTTGGGATAGAGGATTGCAAAGCCATGTCTACACCCATGATCACGAATTGGAGGAAGGTAGATACAACTAAGGAGAAAGATGTAGATTCCACTTTATATAGACAGTTGATTGGTTCGCTTATGTATTTGGTCAACACTAGACCAGATATAGTATTTGCAGTAAACTCTCTTAGTCAGTTCATGGTTGAACCAAAGAGAATGCATTGGATAGTGGCTAAGCATGTGCTACATTACTTACGTGGTACAGTCGAGTATGGGACCAAATATGTTCGAGGTGGAAGTATCGAGTTGATAGGCTATACTGACGCAAATGGGCAGGAAGTACAACAGACAAAAGGAGCACTTCAGGGTGTTGTTTCAACTTGGGATCAGGAGTTGTATCTTGGTTCAGCAGGAAGTAGAAGTCTGTGGCTCTAAGTTCAGCAGAAGCATAATACATAGCAGCTAGCATGGCAACATATGAAGCTATATGGCTTCGGAAGTTGTTAGTAGCCTTGTTTAGTCAGAAGGTTGAGACTACTGTGATACATTGTGACAATCAGAGTTGCATCAAGTTGTCTGAGAATCCAGTGTTTCATGATAGGTCTAAACATATAGATATCAGATATCACTTCATTAGAGATTGTGTACAAAGGGGAGTTGTTCAGCTACAATACATACCTACAGAGGAGCAGGTAGCAGACATTCTGACTAAGGCATTGGGGAAGGCAAAATTTATCTTCTTCAGAGATAAGTTAGGTGTCCTGCAGAACAGCTTCCTCGCTAAGAGGGAGTGTTAGTTTTGTTAGCTTTGGACAGCTGTTTGTCCATTTGCTATTATTTAGCAAGTAATTGTTTTGCTAACTAATTGGTTAGATTAAAAACAATTATTTGTTAATTAATTGACCACTTTTGGAAACAACTAGAAACCGACTTGGTTATGGTTGTTAAGTTGTTTTAATCTCAACTGTCGATTGTAAATCAATCTCGGTCGTTGGTTTACCAACAAGAGTAGTATAAAAGGAGGTCGGGGGGCATTTGGAGAACATGAAGTTTGGAGAAACGTTTGCAGTGTTAGCAAACAGTTTTGCAGTATTAGCAAGGGCACAGTGTTAGTGTGGGAATAGCAGTGGGGAATATCAGCAAGATAAATTAGGAGGTTGTCGGAATTCTGCCAGTAAGAGGCAAGGGATTTTGTATCTCTTGATTTGCTGAAGTTTAATATAATTTCTCATCTGTAGAACTGGTTTTCCCTTAGGGATTTTTCCAGGGACAATTTGTCCGAAAATATTGCATTCATTGTGTTGCACATTTCTTTCTGTATTTTATAAGTGAAGTTGCAGTTGTGTTATTTTTCGATATTAGCTGGGAATTTATTTTCAGCAGTTTAATAATCGTTTATGATAGGAGATTAATAATCAGTGATTGCAATAGTTAAATTTTTCACACTTTTTGAACATATCTTTTTGCTACAAGCGTTTCTTTGTGTTTGTTAGGTGATTCATGAGCTTTATATTTGTTCTTATATACCCACTTGCAGCCAATAAGTTTGGTTCCAATTGGAGGGTCCACCAATCTCCAAGCTCCATTTTTTAAGAGAGCATCATACTCTCTTTGGATTGCACTTCCCCATGCATCAGTAGTTGCTGCTTCTTGAAATGAAAAGGGTTCATCAACAACATAAAAGTTTAATTCAAAATCATCATACCTTTTTGGAACTGTCTTGGTCCGCATTGATCTACGGACTGGTTGCTCTGATGTTTGCTCAATTTCAAGAGTATTTGAATCTGGTTCTTTACAAGCTGATTCAAATTCTTTAGAATTAGGTTCTTCACACGCTGGTTCAGTTTCTTTAGAATTGTTCTCTTTCAGACTATCCTCATTCTCTTTCAAACTTTCTCATTCTCTTGAACTTCCAAAGATTGACCTAGAAAAGAAATCCCCCTTCAAAAGTTGGAAGTTCATTATCTCTTCCAAAGATTGACCTAGAAAAGGAATCCCGCTTTAAAAGTTGGAAGTCAATTATCCCTTTCCTGATAGAATTTTTTGAGTGAAATCTATCAAGATGAGTGAGTTGTTTGTCAACAGTGAGTGCAGATTTGTCAAATTCAAGAAATATAACATCTCTAAAAAAGATAAACTTTTTGTTTTCTTCTACACGATAAGCTTTGGAAGCAGTAGAATATCTCCAAAAAAATGTATTTCCTACTTCTGGCATTCAAATTTTTTCTTAGTTGTTGAGGAATCAAAGCATAACATGGGGAACCAAAAACCCTAGAATGCTTGACACTTGAGAAATGGCCATGCCGCATTTCATAAGGAGTTTTGTTTTGTAATGCAGCAGAGGTACTCCTATTTTTTTTGTAGACAGCACAAAGAATTGCTTCTCCTCGAAACATTAAATTAACATTCTTAAAAAACATCACAGATCTTACCATATTCAGCAATGTCCAGTTCATACGCTCTGCACACCATTTTTTTATGGATCATAAGGAACAGTGGTCTAATACTTAATACCATTGTCCTGCAGATATTTTTCAAAATCTTTAGAGGTGTACACACTGCCATTATCAGTTCTAAGGGTTCAAATATTGAGTTGAGTTTATTTTTATCTACAAATGAAAAATTTTAAGGTATCAAAAGCCTGAGATTTTTCTTTTAATAAATAATCCCATCACATCCTGGTATAGTCATCAGTAGAAGTCATTATGTAATTATTTCCATTTGTTGATGGAATAGGCATGGGCCCACACAAATCTGAGTGAATAAGGCCTAGCTTGCTAGAAGCTCAAATTATAGAATCATGAAAACATTGTTTCATGTGTTTGCCTAAAATGCAAAGCATTACATTGGGAAGGTTGTTTTGGATTAGCAAGAAGTCCTCGAGTTCCTTTTTGTTTCATTATTCTAAGACTATCATAGCTAATGTGACCAAATCTTGCATGCCATAACAAGCAGGAAGACAAATTACCACTATGCTAAGATAAATTTGTACTATTCAGATAATTGAATAAGGTACTTTTCAACTATAAAAGTTTGTTGTCTTCCACTCCAATCATTATAATCACAAGATCAGAAGCTCATCTAATCTCAATGATGCCATCAAACATATGTATTGAATGACATTGTTGTCTAATATGCACAAGGGATATCAAGTTACCCTTCAAATATGGAAGATAAAGAACATTACAAAATATGTAATTTGCAAGACCTGGTAATTTATGTCTAACAGATCCAATGCTTTAACTCTTTAACTGAGACTTGTCGGGAAAATAAACTACTTGGCTTTAACTGAGACTTTCAGGAAATAAACTACTCCATCCACTTGATCATTGAATGTCTCAAAACAATCTCTTCTAAATGTCATATGGCATGTGGCTCCAGTATCTAACAACCAAATATCATTCCAAGTAGAATATGAAGTACTAAAAACTTCTTCAATCCCAAGATTACGTGCTACAACATAATGCGCAGATTCGGGAGGATTACCTTTGTCTAGTGGTTGCTCTTTCTTGTCACGAATCCTCTCCCAAGGGGTTTGGAAAAGATTGGCAGTGTGACCCATTTTTCCATATCTGTAGCACTGCATAGATTGTTTGTTCCTTGTTTGGATGTTTCTGTGTTGATAAGCGCTATGCTGGTATTGTGGCTGAGAATGTTGTCATCACCTTGATAAACTTTACCTCCCCTTCCTCTAGATTGTCCTTTGCCACAGCCTCTACTGCTAGTGTATTGTTTAGAAGATTCATCTTTGGATGTCTACCTATGTTGTCCAAGACACAGTGTCTCGGCATTCAAAAGTGACGCCTTCTTGCTAAAGGCTTTTCGTCTCTCTGCAATTTTCTCCACAAATGTATCAAATGTTATGTCTTTCATCTTTTGACTAGCTTGAAGAGACTCAAGATTGTCTGAATAGGTAGGATAAAGAGCTTTAATAAAAGCAGTGAGTTGTAGATCAACTTTTACACCCACAGCTTCAATATCATGAAAAAGAGCTCTAATTTCAGAGGCTGACTTCATTGGATCATTAACTTTCATCTCTAAATTGAATAACTTCATTAAAAATTGAATGATTTAAAGCTCTAAGTGAGTATCATAAAGATCTTTGAGTTTCTTTAAAGCTGCAAATGCAATCTTACAAGAGATTATATGTCTACTTACCTCTTCACTGACAGAGGCACCAATTAGAGCGTAAGCCTTTTTGTCTTTACTCTTCCAAATGACGAGTTCCTTTTCTCATGAAGGCTGCTCTTACTCTTTACTGTCATCTTTGCTTTCACAAACATCATCCCACAAATCACTTAAAACAAGAGTATTCTTAATTTTTCGAAACCATTCATGGTAATTCTCTTTATCAGAAATAACTATTCCAAAGATTGAAATTAGAGAATGCATTTGAATTTACTGTTCAATCTGAATTCTATTTTTGATTTTCTAAACTATGCTGAAGCAAAGTTTCAAAATTATTTACTCTAGAACCCATAGTTTTTCTGCAGGTTCTGCAACATGACTTTGATACCATTGTAACAGGCCCAAATATTATTCAAGCACACACAAATGTTTATTATTCGGAAACGAGAATAATATATACAGTCCAAACTGTTGAGACAGTTGGGTGGAAAACTATAGAAATAGTTAGAAAAATAAACTACCGACCTCTAGTTAACTAATAAAATAATAAAATAAAGATCCCGAAGGCTTGGTTAACAACCAAGACGAAATCACAGCGGTTGCTTGAGTAAAGGAAGAATAAGGCAATGGGTGGTGGAGTGAATTTTAAAAAAGTTGCATTGAGAATAAGGAAGCTGCGATAGAATAAATTGAAGGAGAAGTGTTGGTGAATGCGTGAGGAAGAGGTGTGCAGTTTAGCCAAAGGAAAGAGAGTCTTGGGAGATGACAGCATAGAAAAGATTCACAGATTACAAGTGTGTCGAAAGAACAGAGTACAAAGCAGATTTGGTTTGATTCAAGGAAATTCTATAAATCATTGTAAGTGAAAGGGAAGCCATTATTGGCCAAAGTAATGTAAAATAATTGAATTAAGTTGTTTGTTTGTGCTGCCATTTGAATTTAATCTTAGAGAGTCTTGCAATTGCCGATTTTGCCTCAAAGTAGAGCAGTGAGTAATGTTTCGGAAGCAATTGGAGTTAGCTCTCTTACATCAGAGCTGATTAGAGAGAGGTCGATAGAAGGCCCAAGTCTGTAATTGTGTCTGCAAATTCGATAAATAAATTTTAGTGTTTGATAGCATTCTATTTGTGGAAATTAAGAACAATGAGTGTCTATTCTGATTATGTGCTTTTTGAGTTTCCAAGTCAAACATTGTAGGCAAGAGTATGTTGTCATTTGCAACATATGAGTTTATTCAAATGACTGTAATCTGATAAAAGACAGAGATACTGATATCTATGTAATCTTTGTTGAATCCATTAAAAAAACTGCCAATTCAAGATTGAACCTGGTAAAATTTTGAGGAACATTCAGTGGTTTCTACACCAAATATAAAGACTTGTTTATAATAGAACTTAATTTAGTTCAGCTTTTAACACATGACCACACATAAATGTTCTGTTTAACTTCAGGGTAAAACAATAAAAAAAATGTTCACAATTGAAGGGAAAGAAATGGATTGCAGAAAAATGTAGATTTGGTGGATATTATTAAGATTCTTAGAAAAAAAGACACAATCTGAAAAGAGGGGAAGAAACAGAGAAAACGGGGCATTATTAAACACAAAATACCTCTTTTGATTGATTCTAGTGGAGAACAACATCGTGCCTCAGTTATGAGGACTTTTCTTTGCCCTAGAAACTATCTATTCCGCCACAACTACAAGACCAACAATTATATAGATTTGGCATCGAAAAATACTTTGTCCTGCAAATCTCTGAGCTACTGCCAGTTATGCATAAACTCTATTCTGAACGATGATTAATTTTCAGTTGATAATATATAACTGTTCAATTGCATGTAATTTCTTTGAATTAAGCTTCTCAAAACAAGTGTTTGAAAATGCAGTGTGCACGGCAGTCAGCATGAATCGTATGGTGGTGAGACTGAATTGAACAGCAGTAACACTGAGCTAAAGAGCGGTGATATTTGGACTTATCATCAACTGTCTCCAACAGATATAAGAAAATTCCTCAGTAAGATCAATACAACATACCTTAAAAACGCCACCTGATGCACTGCAAATCACCGTTCAATTCCCAGTTACCTTTGGTGAGTTGTTAAAAGTTCAGGTACTTCATCATTCACCGTCTCGCCCTTGTATTTTTCATATAACTTTTTGAGCTCGGGACTGTCGGACAGAAACCTTGCAGTGAAATATTTCTCACTTAATTTGAGACTTCTAGTCAGACTCATGCTAAGGTCATTGGGAGCTCGTAACGAATTTAGATACTGATACATCTTATACCGGGGCCTTAACCTTTTCTCTACACTTAAATTCAAAAATATGGGATATTTAACCAAAACATTTGGTTTTAACCCTAGAGTACATGTCAAGAACTTCATGTTCTTCTCTATCTTGCCTACAGAGGAACTAAGGAATCGTGGATCCTTTTCAAGAATTTCTTTAATCTCATGCTCTAGAAGGCCTGCATTTTCCAAAATTTTGAATTTATTATTCACTAGTTCAACATCACAACACAAAATCCCTGGTGCCTTCCGAAGAGCCTTTAATAGGTTATCCTTTGACCCAAAAATCTTGATTAGGAGTAAGATTTTAGGAGAAAGACTTCTATCCAAGCTATCAGTAAGAATTCTGGGATGGTAGGAGACCATACAGTTCACATCTTCTTCAGCTAACCCTAATGTTTTCAAGTATTCAATTGTACGCTTCAAGGGTATGGCCGAACAGGAAAGAATAATTGGGTTTCTGAGAATGGTTCTTATTACCTGCTCTATAGTGAATCCACAGTCTTTAAACACCTGAAGTACCTGATTGGCTCTATCTATGGATTTTCTTCTGAAGAGACTGGGCTCTTTGCTTATCAGTATTGTGATTTCAGAGGAAGAAAAACAGCATTCCTTGAGCAAGAAATCTTTCATGGCATTATGGCGGCGCTGTCTCTTTTCTTGTATTTGTGGATTAAAATATTTTTTCTTTGTGGGTATGGCTTCACATGATATACGCCATGAAATTTTTGACGAAATGAGGACTGTTGGTGGATTTCTAACAAAGGCAGAATGAAAATCAGGCAGTGTCAAAGCGATTGAATGTAGAGACATGGAAGAAAGATGAGATACCAGCAATGCAGTTGAAGAAAGAAGAGAAACCCCGGTGTCATAAACTGAGCAACAGCGAGCTAAGCAATCCATTCAGTCTGTTTCCAGCCGTAGTTTGTGGCCCTGTTTTCTTGCATTTTGAGGTTTGTCGTTGCAAGAACAATTACGAGATAAGGGAGTGGGGAGAGAAGGTTAGAAGGCTGTGGCCACGAAAAAGGTATCCAAGACGAAGGAGGGACACAATGTTTTTTCGAAGAGTAAACCTCTTTCGTGGCCGGATAATGTTTTTTCAAAGAGTAAACCTCTTTCGTGGCCGGATAGCTAGTGGTGAGTTAGAACGTGCACACATTAACTGCACACTTTATGTGGGTTGCCACGGAGATCTAGAGGTCAAACATCTTTTCACTCCAACCCCAAGTGAAAATTTTGATCTATGAATGGGAGTTTTGCCATGTCAACGAATCCTTCGTGCCCAATTTGTGCAAAAACATCCCTTTTGGACTCTCAAGAGGAGGAGCAAAAGCTCACAACCAAAATGTGCATACGCTAACACTCAAAATGGAGGGGGTGGCCACATGGCATTTGAGCATATGGCTACCTAATCTACTAACACCACCGCCATTGTTTCCTACTGACACTTTACATTGGGCAATCATATTTACACTGTGTCACCTCTCATAACTTTCCTATATTAAGTTACTTATTTCAATGTCTATCGAATTCACTACTCGACTTATGGAAGCAACTTGAGGCACCTTTCATTTCATTGTATCCTGTCCTTTCTAGAAAAGTCATCTGTTTTGGGATTGAAATGTATTTGATCGCAACCCCTACAACATTGCCATATAACCATCAGACACCATCTTCGTCACCAACAAATGTAAAGTTTTGTAGGTCCAGAAATGGGTTTGACTCATTTTGCAATGTCATCTTACCTCTGCCACAAGATGCATGTCCTCCTATGTTTCTATTATAGGTTGTGTGAACTCTACATGCAATAACTATCACGATAATGCTTTAACTAGTTCCTTTTCGACACAGGTGAGGGATATTTTTTTACTAAGGTCACCCATTGACATTTTGGGCTTTCAAACCATTGTTTGTGGATTTGTTTTGGTTTGTTTTGCAAGATAAATGAGAAAGTTGTTGTCATGTTCCTATGTGAGGCAATGGGTTTTGAGTATTTGTGTTCATGAACATAACTTACAATGTTCATATATGCTTTCATCCAAAAAGGGGAAGCTTACTCCTGTATTCAAGCAGCACTGCATTATTGTTTTGGGTCCTATAAAATTTCTTTTGCTATTATCAAGCATTGTTGTTGGTATTTGATCATCATTTTCACTTTCATTGTAACTTTTTAATGAATAACACCTTGTCTATGGTTTATTGGGTCTTCTCTTATGTGAAGATTTATTGAATACTTGTGTGAGGTTTTGTGAAAGATGTTTTGTTTGTAGATGCAAAGTGATGTGTTGGGACAAATATACTTTCTGCTAACACAAATGCCTACTAGTGTTGCATTTTGGGAGGCACATTTCTTTGAGATATCCTATCAATTTTTTTCGCATACTTGTTTTTAAGTCATTCATGTTAAGGTTTTAAGCTACATGGATTATGGGGGCCCACAAATTTTGATTGTTGATAAAATTGGTAAACCAATTCGTATTAATTGAATGTGGCTCTACTCCTTTGAATCATTGAATTTCTTTTATCACGACACCATGATAATTTTTACATATTTATCATGGCTTAACTTACCAGGTTGCGCAGTTAACCATTTCTTGTTCTTTATCCCTTTTTTAAAATCACTACCATTTGTGTTCTCTTTCATTGGTGCAATTGCAATTGTCTCTTGCATGTAATTTTTTTTGTCTTATAGTTGTTTGATTAGGGTATGTGTTTATGGAAGGGAAAAACAAATTCCATTAGTACAGTATGCCATAAGTATATTGGTATTTGGTATTTAAGTTGTAACTTGAAGTTAGGTTGATTGCAAAAAAATAGAATGCATAATATTAATGAATTAAATAAATGCCTAGTATAGCTAGTAGTGTAATTCAATCATGTTAGTTTATTGTTATTTTGTTAGCGTCAGATTGGAATACAAAGGAGCTCTAGTTGATTGTGGATATTAAGTGTTGGGAATTACATTGTTTATTGTTCAAATGGATGAGTAGTTTATGTAATAAATATTGAGGGTTTGGTAAGTCTTTAAAACATGGTATTTTTTTAAAAATTACAATATAAAACAAGCTTATATTTAAGATTATACGGTATTCATTGTTCAATTAATAAAATTATGTTTATCTAGGTAAAAAATAGATTTCATGTCATCTATGTAGGAGTTGTAGTTCAATTTATTGATAGTTGTTAAATATATTTACAATCTAGATTATTAATGTTTGATGAAGTGGAAATTGTGTGTTTATTTACATTCTTGAGTGAGTTTAACAAGTGGTCATTGTTATTTTTCAATTAAGTACACAATATTGCTTTCTTTTGGGTTATAGAATGTTTCTTAGTTCTTTAAATTTCAATTTTACTATGTAGCATAATAGAGTAGACAATGTTGCTTTCTTTTGGGCTATAGAATGTTTTTTAGTTCTTTAATAGATTATAACCTTGTATTCTATGAGTCGTAGACTTATTTATCATTGCTATCTATGTTTTGTCATAATCCATCATTTCATCAGTTGTTTTGAACAATTAGACCTCCTCGCTTAGACAACCTTTACCCCTTATAGAATACTTATCTTGCAAGAGTTGCAAACAAAAGTGTAAAGTTGGGAGACACTTCTTCATTCAAAATGTCAATCAAATTGAAATTTTACATTATTTTAAGAAAGGCTCCAATTTTATTATTCAACACGTCAATGTTTACCTCGATTATTCTTTCTATTTTCCCATGACGAATTAGATTGTCTTCCATCTTTGATATTCAATGATTACAAAAACCAATTATTTTCCAATTTCACTAATAAAACCTTCAAATTGTTAATAGGGACAATTCATCAAAAGGATAATCAAAATTGATTTGAAAGTTGATCAATGCCAACAATCATACCTATGTCATGCGCATCTCCATTCGTTTCCATTTCACTACATTTGTTCTTAATAGAGGTTATGTTGCAAGCATCAAAAAGCTTATACTATTAATATCACAATTAAGTATGCATTTTTGTGGTAAATTTCACCCGAAGAACCACTTTGAAATCCCATATAATCACAAAATATGAAATATTTAGAAAGTAATATTTTTTGAATATTGAAATTTTTTTTATTAGTTTCATTAACTCTTTAAAATATGAAGATGTAGAAATTTGTTTTCATGGAATATCAAAGTATGTTTTCATGAGTTTTATTGCATGAACATCATTTTTGTTGAATTATTTTCTTTTGTTTCAGTTTATCAACTATTTAACACATCAAATTTGAAAAGAAAAAGGTAAGTTGGGATAAAAGAAAAACTAAGAAACCCAATCATGAAATGTCACCATTAAGAATATAGTAGCATTAATAATGAAGTGAATGGAGGTCGACTGAGGCACTCGAGCACTTCTTTTATAGTTCCTCTCCATTATGCTTGATCGATAGATGGAACTACTTCAAATATGTCACATGCTTCACGTGCCTTTCATTATTGAGCTTACTATGTGTATGCAAAAATTGAATATGGTTGTGGTTATTGTGAGCAATGGTGTCCTTATTAAAGAGATTATATTAACATTGCTTCACAACTTGAATTGCATAAAATGTCATACCCCACCCAGGGTTAATACAAATCACAAGAATACAAAACAAGAAGTGGCAATAATTTATATAAAAAGATTATTAGCAATTAAGGAGAACCATTGTTACAGTAGATAATATTGATTATATGCATATGTTATTTCATGCATTTTTATAGAATGAATGACACTAAATAAAATCAATAAAGCACCCTAATGCAAGCCTTAACAAAAATGTTCACCAAATATCTAAAGGCCTAATCAATATAGGTCTATTCCATAAATAAATGTTCTATTAGAGTGAAATCAATTGGGCCTAAACTTACAAAACCCCATTTTTGTTGTGACATGTAAATATGTTTATACTTTTTCATCTTGAGCATTGTAATAGGATGCAAATATAAAGTGGTGATCCATGAAATGTTCTTTCTTCTAAATCCTAGGCTCCATGGACATCATATTACAAGATACACTACTTTCTCCAAAATAGTGCATGCTTGTTGGTACCAATTTTGTTTAGGACTACAATAAACTTTATATTATATTGAATTAGGACTTTACGGAATTGCATTACACACACACACATGTATACATGTGCATATATATATCCATACATACATACACATGTACATACATATATGTGTATATATGCCATGTGTGTGTGTGTGTGTGTGTGTGTGTGTGTGTGTGTGTGTATACACACACACACACACACACATATGTATGTATGTATATGTATGTGTGTGTGTGTGTTAGCATAAAGGAATAATTTAATTAAATTAATTTAATTACCTTTACTACCTACTTAATATTTCACTTTATGCACATCCATTCTCATTTAATAATTAAATATTAATTATTAAATGGCACTTACCTCTTAGGGATTCCCTTTTAGGTTTTACAATCTCCTATAAGGATTGATCCATTTTATATTTTACTTATTCTTTTGTCTATAATTATAATCTTGCATTCAAAGTCAAACCCTTATCATCTCTTATCTTCGCTTCTCTATGACAGGTTATTGCATGTAGGTGTTCTATTGGATCTATGGATTTGTATTTGCTCAAATCCTTCATGGCATCAGAGTTGGATCTGTTGCAACTTGTTCAAGTCTTTTGAACTTATCAAAAGAACAAAGGTTTGCGTGGATCAAACTATGAATTTTTTTTTAAAAATTATTGAAATAGGACCATTGATTTTTGGTGCCCTTTGAGGAAAAAATAGACCTCATCGTTGAGATTGCAGTGCCCAAAACCCCATATTTTCATATAAGGTATGTTCAATTCGGACACAGTTGAAATTTGAGGCTAAACGTTTGTCCCTAGATTGAATATGCTTCTCGAGGCAGCAATTTTTTTAATTATAAAAAAAAAATTTAAAAATATATATTAAAAATGCTTTAAAAAAATGGTTTTAAAAAAATCATTAAACAAGCACTTACCTTTTTTTTGTTTAAAAAGGGTACTTTACCTTTTCATGCAAAAGGTTGCTGATATCACAAAGGATGTTGGCAGATCTGCTTATGGATAGTACCGCAGGTGATGACATCATCACATTTCATGCCAAAATTTGATGGCCATTCAACCATTGTGTGTTTTTTTTTTTGTGATAAAGACCAACCTTGGGTTTTTTGGCCATATCTTGAGCATACCAAGGTGTTTTTGGGAAAACAATATATCGTTGGAAAGATGATTCCGAGATGGATGTGATGGTGTAGGTTTTTTCTAGTTTTTTTTAAAAAAGTATGGTACATTTTTTTTATTGAATCTCGATGATCATTTTTGCATTCCGAAGAGGGGTCTAGATTACTCATTTTAGCTTCATTTTTTGATTTGAAAGAAGCACCAGAAAGATCATTTTGGGCTCTTTCCAGATTCCCTTTTATTTTCATCAGATTTTTTCAAAGGTACACAGGATACTCAACTAAAGATTTTTCTCTCTTTTCTTGTATATGCATTCTTTCTAGCATCTAGGGTTCAATTTTTTACATTGTGGAGGGTGTTTTTTATTCTTGTTTATGTCATATACATTAGTAAACTAGAACTATATCAAAATAAACACCTTCTAAAAAATGGCCAATACCTTTTCTTTTCTAGTTCCTCTAAATGCACATAACTATCAAACATGGACAACTACCATAGCATGACTCCTCCATTCAAAGGTTTGTGGTCTTGTTTAGATGAAGTGCAACAGGTATTTTAGAGTACTTATCAGACCTTGTATCATAGGAATAAGATGCCATGTGTTCAATTTCTTTGAGTCTTTCAAATAGCTTACAATTTTATCTTGATGGGTGTGATACTCCTTGAGAGATGTGGTCCAAGTTAAAGAACTTGTTTGGTACCATCAATGAGTTTTAGAGAACTTAAGGTTGAGGTCGAACTTACATCACTTGTACCCAATCCTTTTCCCTACACTAAAGAATTTCTAGAATTTCTAATGATATTTAAATAACAAAGATCATTGTTACAGGGTTATGGGAAGAACAAGACTGATATAGAGTGCATCTACCTGATTCTATCAAAGCTACAAGGAAACTTTCATAATTTCTCTTCTACCTTCCATTTCACTATGGATGCATTGGGCTCTAGATTTACCATGCCCACATTTGAGGTATTCAGTGATCGGTTGACTAGAGAGAAGTCCAAGCTTACATTGTTGGATTCTCTAACATGATCAAAGAACCAGGCATTGGTTTCTCAGACATCTACAACAAAGCCGAAGCTAGAACTAAATTCCAAGGTAGACTCAACTAGCAATGAGAGTTCCTCCAAGCCATCTCCAAGATCAGATACACGAAAATCCACTCTAAAGGGTAAACCTTCTAAGTCTGGTGAGTCTTCCTCTAGGAGTAAGAAGTTTAAAAGTAATCCTTGCAGTTTTTGTGGCAAGGAAGGACATCCAATTTTCAAGTGTTGGAAATGTCTTAAGGCTTTAGAGGAGGCCATGTAGTAGTAGAATATTGCTTCTCCGTAACCACCACCTCCTCCTATAGGGAAAGGATGTGCTCTTTTTTCATGAGTTTTGTCTTCTCTTGCTAGTTCGTTCATTGATTCAGGTGCTTAACACCATATGACACACTCACCTGATTTGGTTACCTCACTTTCTCAAAGTGTTACTACATTGATTACAATTGGTGATTCCGCATAGCTTTTAGTTTTAGGTTATGGCACTATCTCTTTGGAGGGTGGTTCCCTACACGATGTTCTATTAGTTTTGGAAATTTCTATGAACGTATTTTTTATTTGTCAAATTTTTCATTCTAGCTCTAGTAAGACAGTTAAGTTATCACCACATGATGTGGTTATTCGAGACCTCCATGATCCTAATTTGGTTTTTGCTACTGGGAGTGTTGATTTACAATCTCACTTATATTAGTTTGATGGCTTCAAGAGCTCTGATTCTACAGTTGTTTGTCTTGTTTCTCAAGCAAACACAATGAAAAAAATTGCATGAGCATTTTGGCCATTTCAACTAGAAATATCTACATCAGATGAGAACACAAGAGCTAGTGACTAGGCTACCTAAAATCTCTTGTATTGACAATGTTTGTCGAGGTTGTGCACTTGGAAAATGTCATAGAAATCCTTTTTCGGTAGGTAGATCCACACGTGTTAACACACCATTGGAGTTGATAAACAATGACATTATTGCATTCCCCACTCCATCTTTTTCAAGCTCCCAATATGTGCTTACCTTCATAGATGACTTCTCTAGATGCACATGGGTGTACTTTTTGAAGTACAAGTATGATGTCTTGGATTCATTTCAAATATTTAAGACATTTGTGGAGAAGCAATCTAGTCTTTATATTAGGCGTATACACATTGACATTGGTAGGGAATATGCGAATCAATCTTTCATAGATTTTTGCATTGAGCATGATTTACATCACCACTTAACAATCCCCCATACCCCTCAGTAGAATGGGGTTGTTGAGAGAAATAACATAAAATTACAAGATATAGAAAATTGTATGATATAGTCTTGAGATATGAGTCCTTCCTTTTGGGTTGAGGCTATCAATTGTGCCAACTATATTCAGAATTGGATGCCTCACAAAGCATTGCAAACATTTGACTCCTAAGGAGGCTTGGACTTGTGTCAATCCTAATGTTTCTACATTCCATGATTTTTGTGATGAGGCTTGGGCATTTATTCCAAATGCTTAGAAGAAAGTCATGGAGATGAAGAGATGACCACTCATATTTGTTGGCTACTCTGAGGATGTGAAGACATACAAATTGTTTGATCCTAATTCTAGAGAGGTATTATTTCAGTGAGATATCTAGTTTGATGAGTGTTATCCTCTAATGGAGCCTCCATCACCAACTTCTCCCTCGTTGTATAATAGTTCCTCTTCTTCTTTATAGGGTTCTTTATTCTCTAAGCAAGATCTTGATGATGATCCACCTTCCCCTCCTTCCCCTAATATTATGTGTGTACCCAAGTAGGCTTGTGATATTGTTGATGCAAATAAGCCCCTTAGGCCTAGTATACTATCATTTTGATCCTACAATGTACATTCAACATCATGGGGTTGACCTATTGATACTTATTCTATATTTTGATTATCTCATTATTAGAGGTAGCTCACCCTCTATAATTAAGAGTTCTCAACAAGCTTTGAGAGAACAATTTGAGATGGCAGACCTTAGACTTATGCATTATATTTTGGGCCTACATGTTATTCAGTCTTCAGATGGGATGTACATACTCTAACAGAAGTATGTTCTTGATATGCTTTAGAGATTAAGCATGCTTGATTTCAAGCCTGCTCACACACCTTTTCAATTTGGTGTTGTTTTATCTACCACTTGCTCTACTCCTACAATGGATTCCACTTTGTATAGATAGCTTGTGGGTAGTTTTTTATACCTAATGCACCCACGTCCTAATCTTTCCTTTATGGTTGGCCTTATCTCTAGATTCTCACATGATCCTCATGAGATTCATTGGAAAGTTTCCAATTGTATTTTGAGGTACATTCGAGGTAGTACATGTTATGTCATTCATGGTAAATTAGGGGATCATCACGTTGTTGGTTATACAAAATCAAATTAGGCTAGTGATATTGATGATCAAAGGTCTACTTATGGCTTTGTTTTATGTCTTGGTTTTGGTCCCATCACATGATCTTGCAAGAAGCAGCATGCTCACACATTATCATCTATAGAGGAAAAATACAGGGTAGTGGTGCTATCTATCCAAGATGTTTTATAGCTTTGATGGTTGATGACAGAGTTTTGATTTCAATTTAATAGTTTTGCCTTTCTTTGGTGTTACAATCAGAGTGCTATACACATTTCTTGCAGCCTAACTGAGCATCAACAGACCAAGCACACTAATCTTCATATGCATTTCATCGGGCATTTGATTCAGGATGGCTCTCTTAGCTTGGAGTATATTCCCACTATTGATAAGGTTGCAAACATCTTCCATAAACCTTTTGCATCCTTGTGATATCTTCATCTACATTCTATGCTTGAGGTGAAGGAAGTTTTGGGGGTCTCAGTGATGAATCCTTCCTTCCTTTGTTTTTTTTTTATCATTCTTCTATGTCTTTTTGGAGTAGGGTTTTTCCCACATGGTTTTCCCTATTTCTCCATTTTTTAGAGATTTCGTTGTGTTGGATAGCTCATTAGACCATTATGCTAGGACCCATTTATGTTTTTAGCATTGTAGTTTCCTTTTTTTCCATGCATTTGTTTGAAATATAAGAGGAGTAATTGAGAGGGGAGGGGCAAATCAATTACCACTAAAAAAATTCCAAATTCCTTAAATGTCAATACAAACTTCCTTTAAATTCACAGCTCGGTTAGAACTAGATATTCACTATTACTCAATTAACAAAGCTATCTAATATATTAATGTGCATTAGCCTTTAGTAACTTAGTTGCAGAAAGATAAAATAGTAAGCAAATAACATGAACACATGAGATGCCAAGATTTAATGTGGGAACCAAATTTGGGAAAACCACCAATGCAACTAGTTACAACTTTTCAATCTTCTAAAGTGAGCCTTGTTAGGAGCCAAACCTATTAAAGGATTTAAATCACCTTGTTATGAGTGGCCTTGTTAGAGGTCTTAAGACACTTCAATTTAGAAATACCACCTGGTTATAGGATTTATAAAATGACTATTATGTTAACTTTGTTAAGATATTTCTTCACTCCTACAATTGTTTGAGAGTAACAATGATTGACATGATTTATGAAGCAACTAGATTGTAGATTTAGATCACTATTCTAGCTTATCCTCTAGATCCTCCTTGATCAAAATGTTATTTGTAGCTCCTTGGATACTTAGCTCTTAATCAAATACCTTCTTTTTTCACTTCTAATCTTCTTCACTTCTTTCCCTTCTTTCAATCCACATCTTGACCTTTCATATATATGAAATCCAATGTCAAGTCGGCTTGAATATCCTTACAAACAAACAAATAACATCCATTGAGTCAACTTGCATAAACCAACAAATAAATAAAACCACTCTGCTAGAGGTTGCCTAAAACTGGGTCACTCGGTTACCACTGAGTTCCTTGCTAACCGACTTGACTCAGTTTACATAGGAATTCCTAAACTTCTCTTCTTCTAAATTTTTTCTTGGTGAATATTGTAGTCTTTTGAACTCAATTCCAACTAGAAGTGTTTGGTAAGAGTATAAATCAATGACAATATACAATTGAATAATTGTTATTAAGAGCATTGTTTGTAGCTGCATTGTTTCTCATCTTAAGGGGTGTGTTAGAGTAAAGGATTAATATAATTACATTTATTAAATTACCTTTACTCCCTACTTAAGATTTCAATTTATGTACATGCATTCCCATTTAACAATTAAATATTAATTATTAAATGTCATTTACCTCTTAGGGTTTTCCTTTTAGGTTTCATGATCTCCTTCTATAAGGATTGATCCATTGTATATTTTACTTACTCTTTTGTCTGATAAATATAATCTTGCATATTTTTAGAGTCAAACTCTTTCCTTTTCTTGTCTTTTTAGGTTCTTGCATGCAGGTGTTATACTGGATCTATGGGTTTATATTGCTCAAAGTTAGAAGCCTTCCACATGTTCAAAGTGTACAAAGCTAAGGTCGAAAGAGAGACTAGTAGAGCATTATAGTGCTTGAGGTTAGACTAAGGAGGTGAGTTCACCTCACAAGAATTTGAAAGCTATTGTGAAGAGTACAAAATCATAAGGAAAATGTTAGCTCCTAGGACACCTCAACATAATGATGTCATTGAAAGAAGAAACATAACTATCATAGATTGTGCTAGAACATTGACGATCTTTGCAATGTTGGGCAGATCTACTTGAGAGAGGTTGTAATCATAGTTGTATATACCTTAAACAGGGTACAAGTGAAGAAGGGGACAAAGAAGACTCTCTATGAACTATGATTTGGTCATACACCATCTGTCAATTAGTTCAAGGTACTCATAAGAAAATACAATATCAAGAGGGGTGAATACAAAGGAAATCTCAAGTCTGAGTGATGAGGGTTTCTTTCTAGGATAGTCTACCAAGAACATAGCATACCAGTGTATGAATCTTCAAACAAATTAGATTGTGGAATGTACCCATGTAAAGGTGGATGAGTTCTTAAATAAGAATGAGGAAGACAACAAGAAGGAACTAGAAGATTACAATAAATTTGAGCACACTCCACTAAGTAATATAGTAGAGAGAGTACTGCTTGAGGCAAAACTTGTACAAGAAATTGTATTGGCTCAAGTAGAAGAAGGTCTACCTAAAGAGTAGAGAGAAAATGAATCCAAAGGAGAGCTAGTGCTAGCAAAGTATGTGAGAAGACACCACTCGGTAAATCAAAACATTAAGGACAAGGATGATAGAGTAATTACCTAAAGAAAGGAAAGAGGGATAGTGTGTCTACTCTCACACATCGAACCTAAGGCTACAAAAGAGGCTCTGATAGATCAAGACTAGAGAAGGGCCATGGAGAAAGAAATTGATCAAATAGTGAAAAATGATACATGGACTTGGTCACCCGACCAGATGACAAGAATGTCATTGGTACAAAATGGGTGCTTTGAAATAAAATGAATAAAGATGTAGAAGTGGTCAAAAATAAGGCCAAACTTGTTTGTAAGGGATTTTCACAAGAGGAAGGTGTTAAATGAAGGATCTCTAATAGAGATAAACTATAATTGCAAACTATTCAAATTCATATTTACTTACTCGTATATCAATTTGACTATCTTGTTCTAATGATGTAGATCTTTGAACTTGAACGATAGTCTGTGCAAGATCATCTTCAAACTTGAATGACAATGGAGGACAATGAACTTGTCTTGAATAATGTATTTATTTTACCTACAAGGAGAGTAGTCGTTGGGACTGTATATGCCTTTTTATTGATATGTAGTCCTCAATGATTTCTCAGCATTGTTTATACAAGAACAAGGAGTTGTACATCCCCATAGAGACATGACTCTACGTGGCCAAAGGCCACGTAGGGTCATGCCCCATATGTGGGCATAACTAGCATTAGTTCCATGCATAACAAATGTAATTTTACTTTACAATTGACAAAAAAATAGATATAAACAAGGGCCATGATAACAATAATCTCTTTTAAGGATAATAGCCCAATTTGATTGAAGTCATTCATGAACATTAATCATGTGTGTGCGTGTGTGTGCGCATGTGCATGTGTGTAGAGGTGTATGTGTTATTCTTATCATTAAAACAAAGTTCGTGTAAA
The DNA here is from genome assembly GCA_028749045.1 of Cupressus sempervirens. NCBI lineage: Eukaryota > Viridiplantae > Streptophyta > Pinopsida > Cupressales > Cupressaceae > Cupressus > Cupressus sempervirens. Next base: position 531,965,353 of record CM053791.1, on the reverse strand, counting down.
CCATGAATTTAAGAGTTCAATATCTTTTTGACTGATGCTATACATCAACACTCCCTCTTAGCAAGGGAGAAGCGACAAACACTTAAAGAGATATCAAAATTTAGGATATCTATACACAACACGTTATCTGACTTTAAAACTCTGAAATAGTGACTTGTCAGATAATTATAATCACCATGTCATGAGCACTATCATAACACATATTATGATTTCTAATTGTCCAAAACAATATCTAGAGTAATCATAATGCATTTGCTATTAATGACATCTGGTGTATCTAGAACAAAACTATCATAATAACAGGCCTATCATTTGCAAGATCGTCACCTCGCAAATATTACCTTAAGAATATATATGTCCATGAACAACCGTCACCTTTCATTACATATCTAATGCAACTAAACAACCATACAAGCATAAACACATATAAATTGAAATTGAAATTCAATATTCAACATTACAATTCAATCATACCAAGTTTTCCTTTTAAGTATTCCAATTTCACTTTGGCAAGAGGCTTGGTAAAAACATTTGTTGTTTGCTCATTTGTACTTATATACTCTAGTTTGATAACACTTTGATCTACCATATCTCTAATGTAATGATAAGGTATTTCAATATGATTAGATCGATTGTGAAAAACATGATTAGTTGAAAGCTTGATACAACTCTGATTATCACAGTAAATGATAGTTGGCTTTAGAGGCTTCTTAAATAAATCAACTAGTAACTTTCACAACCATACAACTTCTCTAGCCCCCATTGAGGAGGGTATATATTCTTCTTTAGTAGAGTTGAATACAACTGAGGATTGCTTTCTATTGAACCAAGAAATCATCCTAGATCCAAGACTAGAGCAACATCTAGTAGTAATTTTACATTCAATAGAGTTGCTTGCCTAATCAAAATTTGAATATCCATGAAGATTGATTTTGAATTGATCATATTTGAGTCCCATACCAATTGTACCTCTTAGATATCTTACGATATATTTGGTTGCCATTAGATGTATCTTCTTTGGTGTACACATGAACTAACTTAAGGTATTAGCAGCATAACATATATCAAGTCGAGTATTCACCAAATACATTAAAGATTCAATAATTTGCCTATAGTAAGTAGAATCACTAAATTCACATTCGATCACATCATCCTTTAGCTTATGTAGATTGGCTTCCATAAGAGTAGTAACTGGTTTACAATCCATCATTCCAAATTTTGTCAAAATATCAATAGTATGTTTTCCTTGATTCAGGAAAATGTAGTTCCCCTTCTACCAAACTTCTAGTCCTAGAAAGTAGTGGAGAAGACCTAAATCTTTAATATCAAACTTTGTTGTTATTTCTTGTTTGCACCTGTTTATAAGATGTTCTTCACCTATTATTAACAAAACATAAACATATAACACAAGAATAATCATGTCATCACCATCTATTTTGAAGTATAGGTTAGGATCAACTTCATTCTTAGAGTACCCTAACTTTGTTAGATAGATGTCTATTCTTTCATACCATGCTCTGGGAGCTTTTTTAAGACCATATAATGCTTTCTTTAACTTACACACATAATCCTTTATGCCATGAGTGATGAACCCTTCTAGATGCTCAATATAAACTTCTTCAATTTCACTATTTAAGAATATTGTTTTAACATCCATTTGATGAACTTATCATCCTTTGGATGGTGCTATTGCCAAGATAATCTTGATAGATGTGTATCTAGCAATTGAAGTAAAGGTTTCTTCATAATCAATACCTTCCTTCTAAGAGAACTCGCATGCTACAAATCTAGCTTTGTATTTTTCAATGTTGTCATCAGGTGCATGCTTGATCTTGTAAAGCCACATAGAAGAAACAATTGATTTGTTTTTAGGTCTAGGTACAACATCCCATACATCATTTTTTAGTATTGAATTATACTCTTCAATCATTGCGTCTTTCCAAGGTTTGTTTGATAAGGCTTCTTTAATATTTGAAGGTTCTATTTTGATAAGTTCAATTAATAGTGCCAGATAACATGATTGATTTCTTGTCCTCTTGCATCCTTTAATTACTTCATTAGGTTCAACATGATTCTCTTCTATCATTTTTCTAGCCCAAAGTGGCCTCTTTTTATTGTCAGCATTTTCAATTTCTTAGATTTGATATGGTAGGTGAAGGAGGTTTGGTACTATTATCCCTCTCATTCTCTACTAGATGATCTTCATCTAATTCAATGACAGGTTCTGTATATGATTCATCACTATTTTTAGAAAGATTGAATTCAATATCTTGTTCAAATCTAGCATCTCTATTGATCTCAATTGTTCTTTTACTTGGAACATAGATCATGTAGCCTTTGGTTGTTTCATTGTAGCCAATGAGTATTCCCTTCTTTCCAAATGGTTCTAGTTTTTTTATTTTCTCTTTGGGAATATGAATATAAACAGGGAATCCAAATATTCTTAGGTGACTAAGATCCGGTTTGATACCTGTAAATACTTCTTTAGGAGTGTTGTTTTCTAGTACTAAGTGAGGACATCTATTTTAAATGTAAACTGTAGTGTTAGATGCTTCAACCCAAAAAGAAGTATGAAGATTTTGGTTGTGCATCATTGCTTTGGTTGATTCAATAATTGATCTATTTTTACCCTCTGCAACTCTATTATGTTGAGGATTACATGCTGTAGAAAACTCCATCTTAATCCCAATAGTAATGCAGAAATCTTTGAAAACTTTAGAGATGTATTCACCTCCATTGTCTGATCTTAGAATTTTTATTTTCTGTCCTAACTAGTTTTCAACTAGAGCTTTGAATTCTTTGAATTTTGATAATACTTCAATTTATTCCTTTTGTCTTAGGAAGTATATAAAATTCTATCCATAAATCCAATAGATATTGCTTTCTTGATGTTAGAGTTATTTGGCCAAGATAGAACTCTATTCTCTTGAAAGGTGATTTTGAATCCTTGATCAACAAGACCAGAGATAGAGACCAAATTTCTTTTTATACCAGGTACATATAAACAAAAATTAAGTTGGAGAGTGATACTTGAATTTAGATGAATTGAGAAAGACCCAATACCTTTAATTGGATGAGTAGAATTATCTCCAATGTTACCTCTATTGAGGAGTATTCTGAGAAGCATTCAATTTTTTCTCTAAAACCTGTAATATGACGAGATTTTCCACTATCTATAGTCCAAGTGTTTTTTCTTGAGTTTAATTAACTTGAGAGAGCTAGATAAAATGAAAGGTTTTCTTCTTTTTCCTCTTTCTCTTCTTTGACTTCTACTAGGGTTGCTTGAATTCTTTTGCGTTTAGGGAAGAAGTGGTGAGAGTGACCACTTGTTGATCTCAAATTGGTTTTGATGAGTGAGTGTCTATACACTTAAGTCATTTACTTAGTTTATGTTGAACAAGTAGTATATGTCGAGCACAACATGTATAAGATAAAGCATGTCGAGTCACTCAAGTGTTGAGAAGATAGTGTATGCCGAGTGATTCAGGAGCTGAGTAAGTAGTGCATGCCAAGTTATTCAAAGGTTGAGTCATAATATAGAAATCAATATATGCCAAGCATCAGAGACTTCAGATGTCAACTAACAGAGTTTTTTCATAATTATTTGTATTGGCACAAACTACTATAAAAACCATTTTTGAGCCAACTTATAGATTGAATTACGATATTTTGGTGATAAGGACGAATCTCATGTTGGAATCCCTATGCATTACATGCATCTAATTAGGTAAAAGGAAGGTTTAAGTGGAAAAATGGATGATTGACAACCATTGATTCATACCTAACCCTAAGTCACCTAGGTCTTCTTAAGGAAGATAAACCCTAAACTTCTTATGTGTGTGAAAGGAGGGAAGAGAAAAGTTTGCATGCACAAATAGGGTATTCATGGTGACTAAGGTATTGTGAATTGAAATTGCATTGCATAATTAGTTAAAGGAAAACAAAGGAAGGAAATAGTGAGAAATAGAGAGACATTTGATCAAGAAGGATCAAGAATACATCGGTTTATAAGTGATATGTTATCAAGCAACAAAGTGATAACCACAGGATCAATGTTAAGACATTCTAATAGGTGTATCAATTAAATCTCTTAATAGAGTAGTCCTAAAAGGCTGTATTGAAATCCTCTAACAAGGTGCTTACTTTATTGTGAGTTAAAGTCCTTTAATAAGGCACACTTTTAACAGGGTGTTGAAATCCTTTAACAAGGTAAGACCTAACAGTCTTTGTAAGCCTTTAACAGGGCAAACTTTTTATACGGTAGATCATGTCTCATGATCAAACATTGTAACCTTCATTTGATACACTTTATTACTGTGGTAGTGAAGATTTATGGGTGTCATTCCCACCCTATTTTTACCTTCTCATTGGAGGGTTTCTAAGTAATCATATCTAGTGTCATATATGTGTGAATGCTTACTTCTTTACATGATTTAGATGTACATGCTTTACATGGTATTTTAGTTTACTTATTGAATGTATGAGATGGATGTGTGGGGAATGTTTTATGAGTTTAAACTACTGATTCACCAATCCCCCCTCCAAAACAAAAAACAAAAAAGGTTTAAATTTTCTATTATAATTCCAACATTTGGTATCAGAGCCTAGTTCTCTAAAAGAGAAGCTTTGTAGCTTTGAGGAAAGATCTTGGAAATGGAAGTCTACAAGTTGGGAAAGATCATTGAAAATCAGAGAATTGAAATACAACTCATTCTACATCAACTGAATGAAGCAAGAGAAGACTTAATTAAATCACTAAAGAGAAGGAAGGAAATTGCTACTGAGGAGAATGACACACAATACAGAGAGATTGACACTACTAAGATATTCACTAATGGTGAATCTAATGAATTTGATGCAACAACTGAAGATCTAATGGAAAAGAATAGAGCCCAAGTTGAAGAAATAAAAAATCTCAAGTTAGAGCAAGAATTACAAGCTATACTACTATGTGAGGTGAATGAATAGAAAAAGAAAGCCATGGAAGACAAATCCATGATTGAAGATGAAAAAAGAGTTTTGACCAATAGACTGGAAGAGAATTGAATACTTTGAGTCAAATGATGAATGCCAACAATGAATTGAATGTCAAGGATATTGAGATAACAACATTGAAGTTGCAGAATGAGGCAAAGGTGTGTTGACAGCATTAACATTCTCCATAGAGAAACATTGCAACACCTTCTCAATATAATCAACCTGAGATAATGCCAATTTCTTGTTCTTCCTATCTTTGCAAATCTTCATGCCATGGATTTTTTTGCTTGCCCCAAATCCTTCATAAAAAATGCATGTGCTAACTAGTGTTTCAACCCTTTAATGTGATCCACATTAGACCCAACTACAAGCATATCATCAACAATAAACATAAAATAATGTAGCTATCATCATCCAACCTCTTAAAATAAACACAATGATTTGAATGACACCTTCTATATCCATGCTCATTCATAAACCTATCAAATTTTAGATACCATTGTTGAGATGCTTGCTTCAAGCCATATAAACTTTTCTTCAATTTGTACACTAAGTTCTCCTTACCTTTGACCTCAAATCTTTGTGGATGTGCCATATATATCTCTTCATCCAAATCACCATGAAACAAAGTTTTTTAAACATCAAGCTACTCCAAATGCAAATCTTTAGTAGCCACAATACTTAAAATAGTGCATATAGAAGTCATTTTAACAACAGGAGAAAATATCTCATCAAAATCAATATCTTTTTTTTGTGCAAATCATTTTACCAGTAACCTGACTTTAAATCATTTCTTACCTCCATCCTCTTCTTTTAACCTATAAACCCATTTATTCTGTAAATCCTTTTTACCTGCAGGCAACTTGCGTAAATCCCATGTCTTGTTTTTTAGCAAAGAGTCCATTTTTGCTTTTATTGCAGACTTCCACTGAATCTTTGTATCCACCTAGACAACTTCATCATAACATTTAGGTTCACCAGCATCAATAAGTAAAATAGAATACAAGAAAGAAGAAATTTTTTCTAGAGGTCTACTCATCCTTGTTGACCATCTAACATTCACTAGGGTGTGTGGTATTCATTGTTGTAGTTGTTGCACATCATGAAGAATTGTTGGAACATCAACTTTTGGAGTATCATCTAACACTACATAATCATTTTGTTTCTTCTCATGTTGATGCAATAGATCTTTGTACTTCTCATTGAATATGACATCCTTGCTTTTTATAATTTTACAATTTTCAAAATCCCAAATCCTATAACCAAATTCGTTAATGTCATATCAAAAAAATACATATTTCTTTGACTTAGCTTCCAGCTTGGTTCTATTTTTAGAATCTATATGAGCATATGCTTCGCAACCAAAGGTTTTGAGAAAAGAATAACTCACCTTCTTACCAGTCCATGCTTCCTCTAAAATACCACAACCCAAAGAAGTAGAGGGACCTCTATTAATCAAATATACAATAGTATTGACAACCTCAACCCACATGTTTAAGGGCAACCCAAAATGCAGCCTCGTGCTTCTTGCACGCCCCATTATAGTCCTGTTCATGCGTTCAACCACTCTATTTTCCTGTGGAGTCCTTGGAACAATTTTTTGTTCATGAATACCATTAATGGAGCAATAATTTTCAAATTCTTGATTGCAATACTCACCACCATTATTAGGTCTGGGACATTTTAATTTCTTTCCAGTCTCATTTTCAACCAAGCATTTCTATTTCTTAAAAGTTTGAAGCACATTAGATTTCTGTCTAAGGAAATAAACCCATTTTTTTCTAGTTGCATCATTAATAAATGTAATATAATAATGAGAGCCACTAAGGGAGATACCTAAGCTAGTCCCCATACATCTGTATGCACAAGCTCTAATTTCTCACTTTTATTTTCCTTCCTAGCCTTCACAAAATTCACTCTCTTTTGTTTTCCATACAAAACTTTCACAAAAATCCATATTAACACATTTCAAACCTGGTAAAACTTCCTTTGAATGAAGTACTTTGATATCTTTCTCACTCATGTGCCCAAGTCTATTGTGCCACAGTGCTACATTAGAATCTACAATAGCTATTTGTTCTCCTTGATCAACTGCAACAACTATTCCTGAACATTCATTTTTCTCTGAAACAATCAAAGTAGAAGGAACAATATGACCTGTATAAAGATATAAGGTGCCTACTTTTACACCTTTTGCTACTACAAGGGAACCTTTTGAAACCTTCCAATTTTTATCATTAAAAGTAACTACACAACCCTCATCATAGTTGCCTTACTGAAATTAGATTCCTACTTCGCCTTGGAACATGTCTTACCTCATTTAGTAGCCAATGATTTCCATTATACAACTTAATCTTAACTTTTTCCTTTCCAACAATCTGATAGGGTTCATTATCCCCCAAATAAACAAGCTCAAAATCTCCTTGGACATAATCAATGAAATAACCTTTATGAGGTGTAGCATGAAATGAAGCACCAAAATCTAAAACCCATGAATCATTAACACTTTCTAAAGATAGAAGCAAAGCGTCCTCTTCAGATTTGTTTCTTACCACATTTACCTCCTTGTTCCCTTCTACTTTATCTCCTTCATTGTTCTTTCGAGTCCAACAATCTTTCTTCTTATGCCTTGATTTCCCATAGTACCAGCAATCTCTCAGTCCTCTGGACTAAGACCTCTTCCCCTTTGAATTTCCTCTTGATTTCCCATGATTTTTGAAATTATTTCCTCTCACAATCATTTTACGTCTACTTTTTATTCAAAGAACTTCCTGATGTAGATCCACCTAAGGTTGTACCTACGAGTTTCCTCACTCAAAACAACACTAAACACATCATAATATTTTAGGGTACTAGATCCAAAAATAGAATTACTCACAACCATTACCAAGACATTTTAGCTTTCAGGTAAAGAACATAAAATAAAGAGAGCCCTGATTTCTTCATCAGCGTTGATACCCACAGAAGATAATTGACTAGTAATAGGATTAAACTCATTTAAATGATCTGTAGCAGATCCACCTTCTATCATTTTCATATTAGATAAGCTCTTCATGAGAAATACTTTATTTGAAGTGGAGGGTTTTTCATATAGTTTTGCTAGGGTTTGCATAAACTCTTATGTTGTCTTTTCTTTTGTAATATTGAATGCCACCGATGGTGCTAGGCATAATATAATGCTTCCAAGTGCCTTTCTATCCAAAAGATCTCAGTCGTCATTTGTCATAAATCCATGATTCTTGGTCTTTCCTTCCAATGGCTTCCATAAATCCTTCTGATAAAGATAGTCCTTCATTTGCATTTTCCATAACTGAAAGTTCAGCCCATTAAACTTGTCAACCCTAAGCTTACCCTTGTCTGGCATCGCTCCCATTCAATTGTGAGACTCCTACTCAAACATGAGAACTTCTTGAAGAGGAACACTAAAAAAAAGGCAATAGTCTAACCAAAAAAATGTTGACCATCTGGCTCTGATACCACTTGTTAAGATTAACCTCAGACAAAAATATCAATTACTTGCAAATATAACCAATACTAGAAAATATTAGATCACATAATAGAGAACACAAGACAACAAGACTTAACATGGTTCACCCAATCCCTGGGCTATGTCCACCAACAACGAGTCCAATATTATTATTATCTAGTGATTACAACCTGATTACAATCTGTAACCCCTTATAGCTCAATACCATTGCAAGAACCAATTTTCGCATCACACATATGAAAATCCCTAACTCTAAGCCTTTTTATACAAGCTTTTTGCCGCTTACAAAATTACAGCTAGAATAATAAAAAAATAGTAGCCGACGGCTTTTACAATATAAGGGCATTTTCGGCTTCGGGAGTGTTGCCCCCGAAAACCCCTGCAAGGGCATTGCCCCTCAATTCCACCCTGTACTATGACAAGGAGCACTGCCCCTTGACCCTGTCTTGGGGGGAAACCCTCGTAGAAATAATATGGAGAAAAAAATGTGCTGAATAAACCTTCAATTTCGATTAGGCTCCACATCACAACAATCTCCCACTTGGAGACTAATCAAGAATGTCAGAAAGTATTACAATTGTAAGCAATTGTAACATTGGTAGTATTGGTGACATGAAAATAAGAGAAGCATATGGAGAACTTTGTTAAAATGGTGTGTTAAGGGAAGAGTTTAAGATTGTAGAAAAGAAAGGGTTAACTTGTGCTCTAGATTTCCCTAACGTTTTCAAAACTGAATAGATCAAGATTTTTTTGAATAGGATTCATGATAGTTCACTATGGTTAGATAATGGGCCAATCAAAATTACAAAGAGAATAATCCATAGGGTAACAAGGTATCCAACCCTAGATCAGTCAAAGACTATGAGGAGTGAATCCAAAGAAGTTATTAAGAAGAACACAAGGGCTATGTGGAATAAGAGAGGAATGACCATAGACACCATCATAGATCCTCTGATAGATTTTGTAGTAACAGTAATTGCACATAAGTTTTACCAATCAAAGAAGATTGAATAGTGTACTCTACATTGCAATGGATGTGGGTTACAAGATTGTGAAGAAGGATCATACATATGATCTTACTGAGTTGTAGCTACAACAATTGATTGAAAACCTAGGAGCAATAAGGAAAACAAAGAGTGCTCATTGTAAATTTGGATCTATTTTGATATGTATTGTCTTTTATGTTCAAAACACGTTTCCTACATTTGACACTATGGCATGGAAGACAAATATGTTTTTTGTAGTTCAAATAGGAGAGTTCATTGAACAATTAGGTGAAAATTTTGAGTCAATAATGACCAGTTACTTTGAAGACTTCAAGAAATCTATGAAGAAAAGATTGAGGATTCCAATTTCATTAGTGGGAAAAAACTATGATGATGTTTGTTTTCTAGTTGATGTTGATTATACATTTGTTGAAGTAGAAACTCCAAGAGTAAGATGGTTGAGGCCATTATGATATGAAATTAATGTAGATGAGGCCTCTATAGCAATAACAACCCTCTATAGCAATAACAACATTAATTGAAAAAGAAATAGAAAAAGATGCCAAAGCATTTGGTAATTATGAAATGGCCAAATCTAAGATTACCATGGAACTAAAGACTGCCTTTGTCATCAAGAAGAAGGAGAAATTAGTAAAGAAATTGGAAGAAAAATTTGGTGAAGGTACCAAGAAAGAAGAGGACGAAGAGGCAAAAAACACTTAGATTCAAGCCCCACTTGCACTAACATAAGGAATAGGTGAAGATCAACAAGAGAGAGAAAAAAAAAAAAAAAAAAAAAATTCCAGAAGGTGCCGAGGAAGAAGAGCCAAGGAAGCACCTATTCCTATTGATCAGAAGAAGAGAAAGGCTAAGGCACAAGCAGTAACTAGACCCAAAAATATTGTTAAACCAAGGCAACCCAAACCTACTACACCTACCACAAGGGTTAGTGCACATATCACTGCACAAAAGGCTAAAAAGAAAGTGAAACCTACAGAGAATGAAATAGGAGCACAAAAAAGACCAAGGAGAAAATACATTGCTCAGGTTGAATCTAATGACAATAGACAATTCCAAGTGGTGAGTAATAATCCATCTTCAGATCTAGATAACCTATGTAGAATGTTAGAAATAATGTAGATTTATTAGGATTTTCTCACATTGATTTTGAAAATCTTGGAGAAGTTGAAAAGAATCAAGTCGAGGAGGCAATATATGCCATGATGGTTACTTTCAAGAAAACTCCTCTAGAGATTAAGAACTCCATACCTAAAAGCCTATATGAAAGATTTGAGCAAAAATGACACTTTTGTTTGGATATTGAAAGGCACATAAGAGAAATTTCCCTTGCTCAAGTTATGTTTGAACTTAGCAAGGCACCAATGGCTAAATCCATAAAGAAATATGCTATTAGATTTGTTCCCAAATATAGAGCCTTCAGCATACTATAAAATAATATAGAAGATGTCGTAAAGAAGACTACATAGATGTGGAAAGTTATATCTGGGTTAGCTACAGTCAAAGCAAGAGAACAAGAGCCTAGTGAGGTTAAACATGATGAAGAAGATGACTATAATGAAGGAACATTTGAGGGAGGTATTGAAATGAATATAGATGATCAAGCAACAGCTGAGAAAAAGCAACAACAAGAATAAAGTGTACAAGATACACGATTGCTGAATGTTAGCCCTCAACAAATAACAAGTGTGAGTACTGAAACTATCATAGTAAAGGATGTTTCTAATCTCACTGCTCAGAACATCAATCCCCTAACAAAGGAAGACTTGAAAAAGATACTTGATCAATCTACACTACAGGATAAATTGTGTGACAACCCTATATTGGTGAGTGTAGATAAAATTTAGAAATTGGTGACTAAAACTACAAGGGAGGAGGTGAAAATGCAAGAACCACCTACCAACACCCCTCAAGTCACTAGTGTACAACTTTTAGATAAAGCACCAGAAGTTACACTAGAAAAGGTTGATACAATTGGAGAAGATAAATTGGAAACTCAAGCCACTATTGAAGCACAGAGTCAAATAGGTCAAATAGATTCATCTGCACCTCTAGCACAAGTTCAAGGTGTAATTCAAAGTAATGTGGCAAAAAGGGACAAGCCTAAAGAGACTAAGTTGACACCAAAGCCAAAAGAGCTAGCATCAATTCAAGCACTGGTAACTTTACTAGTATCTGGCACTCCTTCCAGTCACACTCTTCAGAGGTAGTCACACTCTTTAGAGGCCGAGTACAAATGCAACACCTTTGCAATTCTCAATGCCGAGTCCAAGGTCATCAAAGGCAAAAGAGGTAATAACATATGGAGATGTAAGCCTGGATGAAGAAATTGTTTTGCCAAAATATGATTATGCCATAATGACAATAGAGCAAATGGGTATACTTCAAGAATCCCTAGCTAGAAAGAAACGTCAAGAACTTCTCAGAAGGGAGCATATGTAGAAGCAAGCCTTGCTTGATATTAAAGACATTTTCCTAGATGCATTCAATCTGCCTACTCTAGTTGAAACAATAATACTTATTAAACAATTGAGAAATATAGTGGAAAAGGTAAGTGATGCCAACCTTGAGACTGATAAAAAATTATTAGGATGGTCTGAAAAGAAATTTCAAAGCAAAGTGAATGAGAAAATATCTGGTGATATAGCACTTACATAGGTTGCATTGGCAACTAAGATAGAAAGTGTGAAGAAGGTACTTGAGAACATTTTCTCTTTATACACCAAACTATCTAATCCTACACTCTTCACACAAGAGACAAGGAGTCACATTTTGAGCTTGGAAAGTCAAATTAATTCATCAAGTGCAAAATTGCACATGACTCTAGCTCAAAGTGAGAAGCATTTCAGGACTTTATTGCAAACCCAGAGTTAGTTAGCAACATTATCTACAGATGAAGCCAACATAAGGGCCAAATTGATAAGCACCCAAACAATATTGACTCCTCACATGGAGATTTTGCACAAGGAGATAGGCTATGCATAAACTCTTACAAAGAAAGATCCCACTCTTTCTACATTAGATGGCCTAGTTCACCTTGTTGTCGAGCTGGGCATCAAAATTAAGTCTTTGGAGGTAACTTGTAACAATTGGGTTGCCGCTCTTAAAATTATTCTTGAGGTCCATTTATCTTTTTTCGACAAACACAGTATCAATGTATAACCCATTGACATCAATGTCAAAAAGGGGGAGAAAGAGAGCTAAGCAAAGGGGGAGAAAGTTAGCTTAAGCAAAAGGAGAGAAACAGAGATAAGCTAAGGAAGAGTAAGAGCATGGGGGAACAAGCAAAGAACAACAAGTACAGACAAAAAGCAAGTAAAAGAGTATTAGTTGAGGCACATCTACTCAACAAGAGTAACTTTTTGAGTACAAAGCCAGATCTAATAACTTAGGGGGAGTTATAAGATTTTGAGGTATAAGTTGTTGCAAAATTTTGATATTTTTGAAATTTTGTACAAAAGCTGAATAAGACATATGTTATGCTCGTAAGATCAGTAGTATTAATGCATGACCAAGTGTTTTTGACACTCATGTCAAAAGGGGAGATTGTGTTAGAAGCTAGAGTTGTCGTTGCACCAAAAGATCGACTTGTTACTGCCCGATACAACCACTAGACTTATAGAACACAAGAGGCGATTAAGCCATGTCATGAATCTCAAAGAGGAACACTGGCAGTTTTTCCAACAACCCCCCCCTTAGCATTACTCAAGGAGATTTGAACCTATGACCAAGCTTTGATACCACTTGTTAGAAGCTCGAGTTATCATTGCACCAAAAGATCAACCTGTTAATGCCCGATGCAACCACTAGACTTATAGAACATAGGAGGTGGTTAAGCCATGTCATGAATCCCAAAGGGGAATGTTGGCGGTTAGTCCAACATATTGTTGATCTCATATTGGTTTTGACCAGTGAGTGCCTATACACTTAAGTCATTTACTTAGTTCCTGCTAAACAAGTAGTATATGTCAAGCACAACATATATAAGATAGAGCATGCTGAGTCACTCAAGTGTCGAGTAGACAGTGTATGCTGAGTGATTTAGGAGTTGAGTAAGTAGTGCATGCCAAGTCATTCAGATGCCGAGTCATAGTTTAGAAATCAGTATATGTCGAGCATCAGAGACTTCAGATGTCGAGTAACATAGTTTTGTCATAGTTGTTTGTATTGACACAAAATACTATGCAAACTATTTTTTAGCCTACTTACAGATTGAATTATGATATTTTGGCGATAAGGATGAATCTCAAATTGGAATCCCTATGCATTACATGGATCCAATCAAGTAAAGGGAAGGTTTAAGTGGAAAAAAAGATGAATCACAACCATTGATTCATACCTAACCCTAAGTCACCTATGTCTTCTTAAGGAAGACAAGTCCTAAACTTCTTATGTGTGTGGAAGGAGTGAAGAGAAAATTTTGCATGTGTAAACAAAGTATTCATCGTGACTAAGATATTGTGAATTGAAATTGCATTGTAGAATTAGTTAAAGAAGAATAGAGGAAGGAAATAGTGAGTAGCAGAGAGATATTTGATCAAGAAGGATCAAGAATACATTAGTTTAGAGGTGATTTGTTATCAAGCATCAAAGTGCTAACCGTCGAATCAATCCTAAGACATTCTAACAGGTGAATCGATTAAATCTCTTAACAAAATATATTGAAATCCTCTAACAAGGTGCTTACTTTATTGTGAGTTATAGTCATTTAACAAGGCACACTTTTAATAGGGTAAGACCTAATAGTCTTTGTAAGCCTTTAACAGGGAAAACCTTTCACAAGGTAGATCATGTCTCATGATCAAACATTGTAACCTTCATTGGATACACTTTATTACTACAGTGGTGAAGATTTGTGGGTGTCATCCCCACCCCAGTTTTACCTCCTCATTGCAGGGTTTCTTGGTAATCATATCTAGTGTCATATATATGTGAATGCTTACTTGTTTACATGATTTAGATGTACATGGTTTACATGGTTTTTCAGTTTACTTATTGAATGTATGAGATGAATGTGTGGTGAATGTTTAACGAGTCAAAGTTTAAACTATTGATTCAGCGCCCCTTCCCCCCCCCCCCCCACCCCCCCCAAAAAAGTTTACCTTTTCTATTGTAATTCCAATGCCACTTTTTTCACATTTGAAGCATTTTACTTTTGACTAATCTCATTTCTTATATGGTTTGTTAAATTCCTTCTTATTACATTTGAATTTTCCTTTCTTGTTAGAATTTGCATGCAGAGCTTGAATGTCTCCATCTTGAGTTATACTTAATCCTCTTGAAACTAATCTTGATTCTTTTTGAGTGCATTCATTTTTTAGTAATTCAAATTTAGGAAGTTGGATCTTAGACCTCGAATAAAGGTTTCCCAAGATAGTGGAAGTCCTCTTAAAGCTATCATGTTGAGTTCTTTGTCATCAACTTGACTTCCAATTGTTGCAAGTTGATATTTTAACTCAGAGATTCTTAGAAAATAGGACGTAATTGACTCCCCATTATTCATTTTAATGTATAGAAGATCTTGCTTTAAAGTTAGCAGTCTACTAGTATTATTGATTTCAAAAGTGTCCTTAAAATAGAGAACATTTCAAATGCAGTTCTAAGACTGGATATAGATGTGAGAATATGATCCTTCACAAAGTCTATAATAATTTTCATGGCCTTGTTGTTGTGTCTTTTCTATTTCATTTTATCTGGATCATTTTCAGGAATAGATTTGTTTGATTCTATGTAATCTTCTAATTCCATTTCTCTTAGTATTATCATGACTCGATTGACTGTCTTGTTCTAATGATGCAAATCTTCAAACTTAAACTATTTTCCAATGCAAAATAATCTTCAAACTTGAATGACAATGGAGGATGATGAACTTGTGTTGAATGATGTCTCTTGTTTACTGATCTGATTAGGATCTAGGACTATTACAGAGGAATGCTTAACATTATTTCATAAAGTAAAATTTCAAAGCGTTAATTAGCAAATTAACACAACTTAAATGCTGAAATGAACAAAGCATAAAAAGGTAATGACTGAAAGAAAGAGAGTAGAGAGACATAAGGCAAAACACGAGATTGATAACGGAGTTCATCTGCAGGTCGGACTACATCTCCGGGTCCTGCTCCAATAGAGGGACCAATCCGATTTGCTCCAAAATCAAATACAAGTGTTCAAGAACTTCCCTTCAAGCACAATTACAGCATTACTCTCCAATGTGCAGGAATAATCATCAAGTCTCCAAAATCATAATCTCCTTCTCATCACCTAGATGCCTTTCCAAAGCCTACTACCCCCATTTTATACATCAAATTTAGCCAAAAATGGGCTAAAACAATTAACTAACAAAATCCCCCTTTTTGGTTACATATTTCGAATTTACCCCTTTAACCATTATTTGGATATGATTTGACACCAAAATTAAGGGTTTGTTTTCAACAAATACCCCTAGTTAAATAAGCTTGGGCGGATTTGTTATGAATAGATAACAACTCTTCCCTTAATACTACATATGCCATAAATAGCCCATTGGTTGGCCTTAATTTTAGGAGGCCAATGGTTAGGAGTTCAACTCCCATTATCTCATTCCTTTAATTCGAATTAAATAGCTATTTTAATTCAAATTTGAATGTTTTCCCTCTCTTTATGATTTCGTGATGTCATGCTGATGTCATCGAAATCCATACTTTTACTGGAATTTGAAACCATCATAACTTTTATATCCGATCTCCGTTCTTGATGAAATGAACGCCATTGGAAAGCTTTTGACGAGCTCTTTCATTTGGAATCCATTGTCAATACTTTTGAGATGATTATTTTTTCACCCTTTTACGACCTTTGGTCCCAGTTTGACCAAATTTTGACCAGTCATAATTTTTGCACTTGAACTCCAATTTTGATCGTTCGAGTTATGTTGGAGTCAAAATTGTGAACACTTGTAATGATGTTGATTCTTGGAGCATTGGGGACATTTTACTTTTCAGTAATTTTCATCCCCTGGATCATTTACTTGTAGGGAGAGCAATGATTGGAATTGTTGTTAGGATTAAACCATGGACAAAAATAACAATTACATGCAAATATAACCAATATTAGAAAATAATAGATCACACAGAAAAGAACACAAGACACTAAGATTTAACATGGTTCACCCAATTCCTGGGCTGCATCCACCAAACAGTAAGTCCAATATTATTACAATCTAGTGATTACAACCTGATTACAATTTGTAATCCCTTACAACTCAATACCATTGCAAGAATCAATTTTCATCACCTTATGAAACAATCCCTAACCCTAAGCCCTTTTATACAAGTATTTTTACTACTTTAGGGTTATAATTAATACTTACATGTCGGACCAAAATCTCGATAAAATAGGGCCCAAATTTTCTTTTTTGGGGTGATGCCTGGAGCCCCAAAGAATTTATGAAGTATGTAAAGTACTTTCTTGATCAATCACCACAAACTAACAATTGTATATGCCTTGTTATTGATATGTAGTCCTCAATGATTTCTCAACATTATTTATATAAGAACAAGGAGATACATCCCCATAGAGACATAACTCTACATGGCCAAAGGCCACATGGGTCATGCCCCTACATGGCCATAACTAACATTAGTTCCATGCATAACAAATGTATTTTGATTACTTTAGAGCTCAATATCACTTCGGCTGATGTTATTCATCAACAAAAGGCATAGATTGTGGAGAAACCATTGCACGAGTGGCCAAACTAGAAAGGGTCAAGATACTCCTAGTATTTGTAACATACAAAAAATTCAAGGTATATCAAATGGATGTAAAGTCTGTATTCTTAAATGGAGTTTTGGAGGAGGAAGTCTACATTGAGCAACCTAAGGTATTTGAAAACGAACAAGGTAAGAACCAAGTATGTAGACTAAGAAAATCCCTGTATGGACTAAAACAAGCACCAAGAGTGTGGTATGAGAGGCTACACTCATACTTGACAAAAATTGGGTTCACAAGAACCATTGATAACTACAATCTATACATGAAGCAAGAAATAGAAACAAGTTTTCTGATTGTAGCGATCTTTGTGGATGGTATCATCTTCGAAGGAGATGATAAGCCAAGGATCCAATGAAAAAATAGTTGAACCAGAAGGAGCTTGAAATATCCATGATTGGAGAAATCAAGTTCTTAATTCGACTTAGAATGTCCTAGTTAAAAGGAGAAATCTTCATAGGGAAGACTAAGTATGTGAAAGAAATATTGAAGACATTTAGTATGGAGGAAGCAAGGCTGGTAGTAACTCTAATGGCAATGAGTTGTAAGCTATCAAAGGAAAATAAAATCCTTGAAGTGAATGTGACACTTTAGTAATCCTTGAATGATAAACTGTACTATGCAGTTCACAACAAACCAAACATAACACAAGAGATTGGGTTAGCGGCTAGAGTTTTGGCCAACTCAAAGGAATCACACATGGTATATGTGAAACAGTCTTCAAAAAATCTG
This sequence comes from Cupressus sempervirens, assembly GCA_028749045.1. Lineage (NCBI taxonomy): Eukaryota > Viridiplantae > Streptophyta > Pinopsida > Cupressales > Cupressaceae > Cupressus > Cupressus sempervirens. The sequence continues at coordinate 531,947,407 of CM053791.1, read as the reverse complement.
CAGGTTACTTAAGAATATGATCTATGGTATCCTTGCAAACATAAATTAAAATTAGTGTCTTTGCATATGTTTATTGGCTAGGAGCATAGATGATAGGAAGATCACAATTGGAGTTGCATTCTTTCTTGGAGGAAGATTGGTTACCTAGACCAAAAAGAAGCATAATGGCATATCATAGTGAACCACTAAAGTAGAATATGTTGTTGCAACAATGAATTATACTCAAGTTGTTTGGATCGAACAAATTCTTAAAGGAATTCAAGATAAAATGGAGTAACAGATAGTTATCAGCTATGATAACACTAGTGCAATCAATATATCCAAAAAACTGGCTATGCAATCAAATATAAAGTACATATCCATTAGATATCATTTTTTGAGGGAAAAAGTGTAAGAAAATAAGGTTAGGTTGGAATATGTACCGACCAAGGAACAATTGGAAAATGTCTTTACAAAGCCTCTTTAGAAGGATACTTTCAAGTATTTAAGAGAAAGGTTAGGAGTCTAACCCCTATGTAGCTAAACTAAGTGCAGACAAGTAAACATCGATCCATGATCAAGGCACAAAGAAGACTAAAGGTAGATTGATGAGAAAAAGGGGTTACTCCATAAGGGGAACAATCAAGAGAGGAACAAGAGAGAAAAGGTGGTTGCCTTTAGAATTTTCATCAAAGCAGGAGAAGTTGAGAGAAGGAGAAAAGGAGTTGCAGACAATCAAGGCATGAAAATACACTATCTCAGGGAAGACAATGAAAGAAGGAAAGAAAAAATACCCACATGAAATGGAGAATGCTTAAATGACTAAGTGTTTCCCTCAATGCCAAAGGGGGAGATTGTTGGCCTAGGTGTCTTGAAGATTTACCAATAGACTTAGTCATTAAAGGTAATGTCATTATTGGCAACACATAGGTGTTGTGATTGGTAGAGATGCACAACTAAAAAATAACACTAATGTGTGACTCTAACTCATAAGGGTAACAAGTTGAGATAATGTGGAATCCTAGTAGAAACAATGACAAAAGTGATCAACTTAGCAAAAGTATGCTAAGTGAATCTCATGTAAGTAGGAGGAAGCAAAGCGAAAGGAAAAGCAGATGCAAATGAGTTAAGTGAGCCACATCAGCATGATGAGCATGAAGTAAGAAACTTGTGTTGTCTAGTCATGAAGAGGGTAAGAGTAAACTTAACATCACATTTAATGGTGATGGGAAAAGGATCGAGGAGCAATCAAAATAATTCAAGTTTGATTTCTTTCAAACAATAGCAAGTCATCAAGAACACATGGCACTCGTGACTCTTGTATGGACATGCCATAACCTAAGAAGAGTGACACACTACTGCAAAGAGTGTTGACAATTGGCTAATGAAGATATGCAATTGTTGTCATTTATGGCAACACATGGTGTACATGCTTGTAGAAAACCTTAGAAATAGAGATACTTATCTTTTGGTACCAAGAAAATTGTCTAAGTATGAAATTGGTTTAATAATGTATTATTTTATATGCAAAATGTTTTTGACTTTGTATTATGAAAAGTGAAGTTAGATGGTGATAGTATACATGTTGATGATGATGTGTATAACCTCAGACATCAGTACGGATCGTATGACTAAAAGATATTCAAGATTTACCAAACATTAGAATTGGAGGTAAAGGAATTACTTGACCAATTAGGGCCAAATATCCTAGATGTTTACTTTAAGTTGGAAAAATACATTATGGTCTTAGCCAACCTAGAAAAAATTTGTGAAAAGGCATGGTATTTATGCAAAGGACATCTTGCAGAAAGAAGTGTGCAATTGTATTGCAATAAGTGATATGCAAACTTTCTGTGAAGCGATATATGCAAAGTTTTGAGAAACTGATTTTTGTGATTTGAGATCGAGTTGAAGTCAGAGATCGATCAAGAAGGAAGTTACAACACCTTTATACCTGAAGACTAATTACTTGTTTGGGTAGTGAGCTCTTCTTCTAATTGGAAGTGCATGTTTGGACAATGGGCTCATTTTGCATCTATTTTACTACAACTCCTAACAGGGATTCAAAGTCTACTAACAGGGACTCTCTATACTAAACTTGCTCATTGACTCCTAACAGGGTCCATCCTCTAACAAGGAACATATATATTAGTATATTATCTAGTCGGTATCATCCCCATTGGGGTTTTCCCTTGGCTAGGGTTTCCCTAGTTAACGAAATATGGTGTTATGAGTTATCTTTGTGCATGGTTATTGTTATCGTTTAGCTTTACTAGTTTGCTTTCTTATGTATGATTCAAAGTAATAATTTAATATCTAGTTGGCGGCTAAAGTTTGTAGATTACTGATTCACATCCTCCCCCCCCCCCCCCCTCCCCCTCTCGCTCAGTAATTCCTATTTCTAACAAAGAGATGTTGAGCTAGTTGTAGGGTGGGAATTGAAATTTTGAATTCTTAGATCAAGTCTTCCAAGTGAAGCAAGAGAAAGTACAAATGCATACAGAGTTGGAAGAGTAAAGGTTCGATTGCCAAGCAAATAGATAGAGAGCCAAAAGAATCGAGCTAAAGTGGAATCTCATAGTTTGAAGAAAAGTGATCAGAGAAAGGTCATCTTCAAGGAGCGATTGTGTTAAGAAGAGGATAGCGAGCCTGAATAACATAATGTGCATTGTGTGCATAAGAAAGGAAAGGAAAGCGCACAAGTGATCATAATCTCAATATCGCAGAGTTGAGAGAAGGTAGAACTTAGTTCCAAACTAGTCAAGAGAGATGAAGAAGAATCTATATCAAGCTAAGTTCAATAGCTAAATTGGTAGATCATTTTCTATTGTTCACTAATCTTTACATCAACAAATCTCATTGAGGGTTGATCCCAACAGGGTCTTTGTACAAATATCTTAGCATGGTGACACGTTAACTTTTGTTATGAAGTCCTTTAACCAAACTTCTCCTACCAAGGCAAGACTTTAACGGGTCTTATCAAAATCCCCTAAAGGGTGGCACCTTACAATGTCATTGTAATCTTTTGACAAGGATAAGCTCTTGACCTGGCACACTTTAGCAGAGTGTAAACTTGTGAGGATCATCTCACACTTTGTGGTTTTATCCTAGTTGTGTTTCCACAAGATAAATATTGTGTTATGTGTTGCTATTTTCATGTTATGTGTTTTTGCTTAATCTTGACCAATTAAATTATAGCTAGCACTAACCCGTAGATAAGTGAGAAGTTAATTATGTTTGCCTCTTTCATGACTGCTACCTTTATTTCTAGTGTTCACAACAATGAGTGCATCATAGGAGGAAGATTTTATATTCTTCCTTTGCCTATCTTCACTAAGAAGTGTAACTACAACTTCCATTACTACCCCTTCCCAACTAAATTTGGTAGTGAACATAACAATAAAATAGCTTTTATCTTATCATGTAGAGGTGTATCAATTTGAGAAACCAGAGTATTGAACTCATTAAGGTGATTGAACATAGCCCCACCTTCTTTCATTTTCAGATTGTACACATTTCTCATCATGAATATCTAGTTCGATAATGATGGTATTTCGTATAATGTAGATAATTTTTAATAAAGTTATCTCATTATCTTCTCAGTTGAGAGATTAAATAACACATTACTTGAGAGCAAAAGAAAAGTTGTTTCTCTTTCCTTTAGATCAAGTTTCTTCCACTTATTGTCTGATAAGGAACCTTTACCATTCTCTTTACCAAGCAATGTAGATGCTAGATCATGCTTCATAAGTAGTGGTTTCATCGACACTTTTCACAACCCAAAGTTTTTCTTAGAAAATTTCTTGATTTTCAATTTGTCTGCCTCATTCTTGGCGTTGAGAAATCTTCACCAATTTCCAAAAAATCAAATCGAGACTCTAAGCTCTAATACCAATTGTTGAGTTTAATAATTGCAAAAAAAGAAAAAAGAAATCTAAATAGCCCAAACACACATATCTAGGAATCTCACATAGACAAAGAACAACACACAAGAATTATAGTGATTCGTCCACAAACTAGACTACATCCACTCTCATGGGGAGGATATAACTATTACCTAATCTCTACTACAATATTGCAGCTTCAATGCTCTTTCCAAGTATATACCATGGAAGAGGAACAATTGTAATAATAAAAATCAATGGTTACAAAAGGAATCAGATGATTGGGAATCATTGATAGAATCATTACCAATATAACCATTATAGTAAATACCAAATTTGGTGATCTAGGCACTAGGAAATTTTAGCCAATGATGATGGATTTAAGTGTGCAAGGGCTGGTTACACAGTCAAATTTGATGGAGAAAAACTTTATGGTGTAAAAGAATATGAAAAAAATGAAGTTCATACAAAGTAGGGAGCCGAAGAGGGGGTGGAAAAGGTGGCTTATGGTGGAGCAGGAATGGAGTTAGGACGGTGAATTGCTCAAACTACTGATTGAAAAACCTACTCAAACCTTCAGTGATAGTGGAGAAGACATTTTAGCTTCTTGGATAAAGGTCATCTAAGCCACTAAAATAATGAAGTGGAGCTAATTCACTCAAGTCATAAAAGTTCATATTTTCTTTTTATACATTTAATTTGAATTTGTGTTTCTAATTAATTAAAAGTAATAGATTATATTTTCTTGTTGTATTATTCTAAAAATGCTAACATAAAAAATAAAATAAAAAAGAAGCAAAGTTGTAATATGCAATATCCAATCATGCTAATAATAGAGATCTATGAAAAGGAAATGATTTCATATAACTAGTGCTTGCACCAAAAATGTGCAATAGGTGTGCTAATTGGAACATATACTTGACAATATGGAAACCATAATAAATAAATAAAATGTAGATATATTTAGAAGTATGACATATGCAAAATAATTGTACTTTATTATAAATGACACCAAAATAATAATTTACTTTTAATGTTAGAACCTAAACTTAGTTGAAACAAATGCAAAATAATTGTACTTTATTATAAATGACACCAAAATAATAATTTACTTTTAATGTTAGAACCTAAACTTAGTTGAAACAAAACCTAAATTATTCCGACCATGTTGTCTATGGCTCCAAAATTGTATGTATGTTGAATCTAATATCTAACAAAATCCATCTTATAATTGTTATGCTTTGGTGCATGCACATAACCTGTGTGTAAGCTTTCGTGTTGCGCATGCCATGAAAATATGCCACAAAGGATGGGGGCATTAGCACTATGTATGTTGTTATATTTGGTCGTAAATTTATAGAGGCCTTTTGAACAAAATGATTTTGCGCCTATTTAATTGGGCCACTTTCCAATATGATGTCTTATAATAATCTTCCTTCACCATGACGAACTACCATTCACTATCAATAGAACCATTTTATTCTCCAAATGACTTGTCTTGCAAGGTTTGAGTTGTTCAACGCTCTAACCACAGGCTAGAAACTTAAATGATCATTCAATGCTTCTCACTACTTTTCCTTTCTAGAAGATTTTTTTAATTCCATGCATCAACTTCACACTTTGGCAATCTAAAACACATCTATCACACCTACAATACCTGTGTGGCATTAAATTTTAGATTTAATTTTTTTATGTATGTTATTATTATTAGATGTGGTTTGGTTACATTGAATAATTGAGTTATTATTATTATTAATACATTGTATTACTTGAAAATTTTCAGCTGCACTATTATTAATATAAATCTATTAAATTATATTATTATTTTATAACGGTATAAATTAATTTAAATCATTAAACTTACATTAAAAGAAAAATATAAATCTAACAATATTTTATATATTTCCATAATGTGATTTGAGTAGTATCAATTACAAAATTTGTAAATAATTATTAAACAAAATACTCTTGTTTCAATTTTTTAATTTTTTTTAAAATTAAACAAATATAATTAAATATAATTGGTACAGAGTGAAATGAAACATTATAGCACATGCTCTTACTTTTCCTCATAGTTCTTAGGGATTATACTATGTGTTGTAACAATTGTAACCACAGTATAGTAGATGTTATGAACTCTCTATTCTATTTTTGCTTTTCTTATAATTAATTGGACTAGACAAGGTTGGACAAACTACTGGAATGTATGGAACCGTCTTGCAAGTGTTACTAGCAAATGGTCTAGCTAGAATGATACTGTCAACATTAGAATTGTAGCAGACAAATCTTTTGTCTTTTTAATGTACATGAACTCTACATCCATGCTACCATTGTATAATAAATGCAGAGCTTTAGATGGTAAGAATCATGATAGGGGCTGTTCTGCCGGTATGTATTGCTGATAAAGTGCTTGTTGCACTTGCTATCCCTCTTTTATTCCTCTCAACTAGGCCACCGAGAGGTCATTAGCCGATAGGCTTCTTAGATGGATTTACCAGTCCACAATTGAACTGTAAACCTGTCTCACGCCTGAAAATAGTTGTAAATCTATGGAGCTCCAGGAAATGAGTCGATGCAGCGAATTTTGTCTTCTAAACTTTGCCCAAAAAAAGCCTCAGGGAAATCATTAGTGCAAGTTGTCTGCTACTTGTAAATGCAGTCACAGTAGTATTCAAAATCAAATCTTCCAGCAATAAAATATCAAACAAACAATAACATACCTTAAGTAGTAACTGGAATGAATTGGATTTTTATCGCCTTGTGCAGAAGCATGTGACTAATATAAAATATGTCACTTGCATTTTCTGAAATATAGAACATGTCACTGTAGTGATAAAGATATTTATTAAATTTCAATTGAAAGTTCAGAGTTTAAATATCATGTCGTATGCCATAATACATATCAGCCACCCTTCAAAATGCCTATGTGTATATATATATATATATATATATATATATATATATATATATATATATATATATATCAACTGCCATTTAAAATGCCAAAAAGAGAAGAGAGAGTTAGGAGAGTAAAATGGTTTTTCCATTGAGTGAAATAATACATTTAAGAGTGTTTTAGGGCTTTTGGGTGAGGATTTTTTTTAAATGTCTTTTTCTGTTATATTTTTGGCTGCTGAGCAGCTTTGGGTACCTGCAGGCACACCCTGGTACTTACCCAGGGGAAACGGCTAAAAGGTAAACTATTTTGTTTGCCCACTGCCTATGTTTTGTTTTGTTTTTATATCTATCTATACAGGGGGCAAACAAAAAAATTTACCCTTCAGCCATTTCCCTCACCCAGGCATACCTATGGGTAAACCCATACACAGATGCACCTAGTATGGTGGCGGACAGATTTTGAGCGTACCTAGAAACATAATGGATCTCTAGTTAAGATGGAAAGATGTTTTATTAAAGAGGTCTTAATCATCCAAAAGATCTAGTTATTTATGGCTTGGTTAAGGGAAGCAATTTTTTTGAATGTTGGACTCCAAGCTTCAATCTCCCCAGATGTACTTGACAGGTTATTTCCTTCAGGAGTAAGCTTGTACAAATGAGTTTCACTAGGATGTCTACTCAGATCAAATCCCTTGGAGGACAGAGATTACCTAACGGAGCCCACATGAGCTACATGTATCTAATTTATATCTAGATCTAATTATTCCTGCTACCTCTTGTAAACTAGGAAAATAAACTTCAATTATGAATAATAGTGACTAGAACACAGTGATCAGACCTTTAAAGTATGCTTGTAATTGCTCATAAAGCAAGCTTGATACTGAAAACTGCCTACCGCATGTAAACCAGCCTATCTATTAACAAGATATTATTTCTTTTTGTTCATGTACCCTAAGTATAATTATATACGTCCAAATGAACATCTGTGTCTGTACAAATAGGTAATAAACATCCTGGTAAACAGGGATTCAAAACCCTCTCTTAATTCAAGAGATTTTAATCAATGCCATTGAGCTGTTTCCATTTCCAAATTATATTGCTTTTTCCCTTGACAAGAATACCACAATACAAAATAATTTATTTGTAAAAATAAACAATGCAATTCTACAATGTCATGTCCAATTTGAGTAAAGTACATACTCATTTTAAAGTTTAAACAGCATTGTTCATGAATGCATTCATTATAGCTTGCCTTGATCTGCTTCTATAGACTACCCACTGTAGGTATCAATGTTGAAGACTGCATTGAGAACGTGGGCATTGATGATTAGTGAAAAAGAACAATCACCTAATCTAAAAGGTAAATTTAAATTGGTGAGGAAGGTCAATTTAAATTGGTGACTACAAGCTTCAAATCTGGAATTAGCAAATCATCAACATATACAACTGATCTACCATCTTGACAAAGAGAGTTGCATCGTTTAGATTGAAGTGCTTGTAGTTTAATTTTAGGAGATGCCCAGTTAATTTTTCATACCAAGCACATGGTGCTTGCTTCAAATCATACAAAGATTTTTCCAATTTACATACCTTTTGTTCCTGATCTTTGACAACAAAACCTTCAGGTTACAACACATAGACATCTTCTTTCAAGTATCCATTCAAGAAGGCCGTCATAACATCCATATGATGTATGTTCCATCCATAATGTGCTGCTAAAGAAAAGTTTTGAATAGTGCCGCTCTTTGCTGTAAGAGAAGAAGTTTTTGTGGGGTCAACACCTTCTTTTTGGGCATATCTTTTTGCTACAAGTTTTTCTTTGTGTTTGTCAGGTGATCCATCAGCTTTATATTTGTTCTTATATACCCACTTACAGCCAATAGGTTTGATTCCAATTGGAGGGTCCACCAACCTCCAAGTTCCATTTTTTATGAGAGCATCATACTCTCTTTGGATTGCACTTCCCCATGCATAGTTGACAACATAAAAGTTTAATTCAAAATCATCATACCAATTTGGAATTGTCTTGGTCCGCATTGATCTATGGACTGGTTGCTCTGATGTTTTCTCAATTTCAAGAGTTTTTGAATCAGGTTCTTTACAAGCTGATTTAAATACTTTAGAGTTAGGTTCTTCAGAAGCTGGTTCAGTTTCTTTAGAATTGTTCTCTTTCAAACTATCCTCATTCTCTTTCAAACTTTCTCATTCTCTTGAACTTCCAAAGATTGACAAAGAAAAGGAATCCCCCCTTCAAAAGTTGGAAGTTCATTATCCCATTCCTGATAGAATTTCTTGAATGAAATCTATCAAGATGAGTGAGTTGTTTGTCAATGGTGACTGCAGATTTGTCAAATTCAAGAAATATAACATCTCTAAAAATGATAAACTTTTTGTTTTCTTATACATGATAAGCTTTGGAAGCAGTAGAATAACCCAAAAAAATGTATTTCCTACTTTGGGCATTCAATTTTTTTCTTAGGTGTTCAGGAATCAAAGCATAACAGGGGGAACCAAAAACCTTAGAATGCTTTACACTTGAGAAATGGCCATGCCGCATTTCATAAGGAGTTTTGTTTTGTAATGCAGCAGAGGGACTCCTATTCTTTTTGTAGACAGCACAAAGAATTGCTTCTCCTCCGAATATTAAATTAACATTCTTAATAGATCTTACCATATTCAGCAATGTCCAGTTCATACATTCTGCACACCATTTTTTTATGTATCATAAGGAACAGCGGTCTAATACTTAATACCATTGTCCTGCAGATATTTTTCAAAATCTTTAGAGGTGTACACACCACCATTATCGGTTCTAAGGGTTCAAATATTGAATTGAGTTTATTTTTATCTACAAATGAAAAATTTTAAGGTATTAAAAGCTTGCGATTTTTCTTTTAATAAATAAACCCAACACATGCTGGTATAGTCATCAATAAAAGTCATTATGTAATTATTTCCATTTGTTGATGGAATAGGCATGGGCCCACACAAATCTGAGTGAATAAGGCCTAGCTTGCTAGAAGCTTGAAATATAGAATCATGAAAACACTGTTTGACATGTTTGCCCAAAATGCAAAGCATTACATTAGGAAAGTTGTTTTGACTTGGCAAGAAGTCCTTGAGTTCCTTTTTGTTTCATTATTCTAGGACTATCATAGCTAATGTGACCAAATCTTGCATGCCATAACAAGCACGAAGACAAATTACCACTATACTAAGACAAATTTGTACTATTCAGATAATTGGATGAGGTATCTTTCAACTGTAAAAGTTTGTTGTCTTCCACTCCAATTATTACAATCACAAGATCATAAGCTCGTCTAATCTCAATGGTGCCATCAAACAAATGTATTGAATGACCTTGTTGTCTAATATGCACAAGGGATATCAAGTTACCCTTAAAATATGGAAGATAAAGAACATTACAAAATATGTAATTTGCAAGACCTGGTAATTTATGTCTAACAGAACCAAAGCCTTAAGGCTTTAACTGAGACTTGTTAGGAAAATAAACTACTTGGCTTTAACTGACACTTTCAGGAAATAAACTACTCCATGCACTTGATCATTGAATGTCTCAGAACAATCTCTTCTAAATGTTATATGGCATGTGGCCCCAGTATGTGCTACAACATAATCATAATGTGCAGATTCGGGAGGGTTACCTTTGTCTAGTAGTTGCTCTTTCTTGTCACGAATCCTCTCCCAAGGGGTTTGCAAAAGATTGACAGTATAACCCATTCTTCCATATCTACAGCACTGCATAGATTGTTTGTTCCTTGGTTGGATGTCTCTGTGTTGATAAGCTCTATGCTGGTATTGTGGCTGAGAATACTATCACCTTGATAATTTTTACCTCCCCTTCCTCTAGATTGTCCTTTGTCACAGCCTCTACTGCTAGTGTCTTGTTTAGAAGATTCATCTTTGGATGTCTACCTATGTTGTCCAAGACACATAGTCTCGGCATTCAAAAGTGACACCTTCTTCCTAAAGGCTTTTCCTCTCTGCAATTTTCTCCACAAATGTATCAAATGTTATGTCTTTCATCTTTTCACTAGCTTGAAGAGACTCAAGATAGTGTGAATAGGTAGGATAAAGAGCTTTAATAAAAGCAGTAAGTTGTAGATTAACTTTTACACCTGTGGCTTCAATATCATGAAAAAGAGCTCTAATTTCAGAGGCTGACTTCATTGGATTATTAACTTTCATCTCTTAACTTCATTAAAAATTGAATAAAGATCTTTGAGTTTCTTTAAAGCTGCGAATGCAATCTTACAAGAAATTATATGTCTACTTAGCTCTTCACTGACAGAGGCAGCAATTAGAGCATAAGCTTTTTTTGTCTTTACTCTTCCAGAGGACGAGTTCTTTTTATTGTGAAGGTTGCTCTTGCTCTTTACTGTCATCTTTGCTTTCACAAACATCATCCCATAAATCATTAAAAACAAGAGTATTCTTAACTTTTCGAAACCATTCATGGTAATTCTCTTTACCAGAAATAACTATTCCAAAGATTGAAATTAGAAAATGCATTGGAATTTACTGTTCAATCTGAATTCTATTTTTGATTTTCTATACTATGCTGAAGCAAAGTTTCAAATTATTTACTCTAGAGCCATAGTTTTATACCATTGTAATAGGCCCATTATTCAAGCGCACTCAAATATTTATTATTCGGAAATGAGAAGAATATATACAGTTCAAACTGTTGAGACGGTTGGGAGGAAAACTATAGAAATAGTTAGAAAAAAATAACTACCAACCTTTAGTTAACTAATAAAATAATAAAATAAAGATCCCGAAGGATTGGTTAACAACCAAGAGGATATCACAGCGATTGCTTGAGTAAAGGAATAATAAGGCAATGGGTGGTGGAGTGAATTTAAAAAAAAATTGCATTGAGAATAAGGAAGCTGTGTTAGAATAAATTGAAGGAGAAGTGTTGGTGAATGCGTGAGGAAGAGGTGTGCAGTTTAGCCAAAGGAAAGAGAGTCTTGGTAGATGACAGCATAGAAAAGATTCACATAATACAAGTGTGTCGAAAGAACAGAGTAGAAAGCAGATTTGGTTTGATTCACGGAAATTCTATAAATCATTGTAAGTGAAAGGGAAGCCATTATTGGCCAAAGTAATGTAAAATAATTGAATTAAGTTGTTTGTTTGTGCTGCCATTTGAATTTAATTTTAGAGAGTCTTGCAACTGCCTATTTTGCCTCAAAGTAGAGCAGTGAGTAACGTTTCGGAAGCAGTTGGAGTTAGCTCTCTTACATCAGAGCTGATTAGAGAGAGGTCGATAGAAGGCCAGTGTCTGTAATTGTGTCTGCAAATTCGATAGATAAATTTTAGCGTTTGGTAGCATTCTATTTGTGAAATTAAGAACAATGAGTCTCTATTCTGATTATGTGCTTTTTGAGTTTCCAAGTCAAACATTGTAGGCAAGAGTATGTTGTCATTCGCATCATATGAGTCTATTCAGATGACTGTAATCTGATTAAAGACAGAGATACTGATATCTATGTAATCTTTGTTGAATACATTAAAAAAACTGCCAATTCAAGATTGAATCTGGTAAAATTTTGAGGAACATTCAGTGATTTCTACACCAAATATAAAGACTCATTTATAATAGAACTTAATTTAATTCAGCTTTAACACATGACTACACATAAATGTTCTGTTTAACTTCAGGGTAAAACAATAAAAAAAATGTTCACAATTAAAGGGAGAGAAATGGAATGCAGAAAAATGTAGATTTGGTGGATATTATTATGATTCTTAGAAAAAAAGACACAATCTGAAAACAGGGGAAGAAACAGAGAAAACAGGGCATTATTAGACAAAAAATCTCTTTTGATTGATTCTAGGGGATAACAACATTGTGCCTCAGTTATGAGGACTTTTCTTTGCCTTACAAACTTTCTATTCCGCCATAATTACAAGACCAACAATTATATAGATTTGGCATCGAAAAATACTTTGTCCTGCAAATCTCTGAGCTACTGCCAGTTATGCATAAACTCTGTTCTGAACGATGATTAATTTTCAGTTGATAATATATAATTATCAATTGCATGGAGTTTCCTTGAATTAAGCTTTTCAAACCAAGTGTTTGAAAATGCAGTCACGGAAGTCGGCATGAATCGTATGGTGGTGATACTGAATTGAACAGCAGTAACACTGAGCTAAAGAGCGGTGATATTTGGACTTACCATCAACTGTCTTCAACGGATATAAGAAAATTCCTCAGTATGATCAATACAACATACCTTAAAAACGCTACCTGATGCATTGCAAATCACCGTTCAATTCCAAGTTATCTTTGATGAGTTGTTAAGAGTTCAGGTACTTCATCATCCACCGTCTCGCCCTTGTATTTTTCATATAACTTTTTGAGCTCAGGACTGTCGGACAGAAACCTTCGAGTGAAATGCTCCTCACTTATTTGGAGACTTGTAGTCAGACCCATGCTAAGGTCATTGGGAGCTCGCAACGAATTTAGATACTGATACACCTTATACCGTGGCCTTAACCTTTTCTCTACACTTAAATTCAAAAATATGGGATATTTAACCAAAACATTTGGTTTTAACCCTGGAGTACATGTCAAGAACTTCATGTTCTTCTCTATCTTGCCTACAGAGGAACTAAGGAATCGAGGATCCTTTTCAAGAATTTCTTTAATCTCATGCTCTAGAAGGCCTGCATCTTCCAAAATTTTGAATTTATTATTCACTAGTTCAACATCACAACACAAAATCCCTGGTGCCTTCCGAAGAACCTTAAACAGGTTATCCTTTGACCCAAAAATCTTGATCAGGAGTAAGATTTTCGGAGCAAGACTTCTATCCAAGCTATCACTAAGAATTCTGGGATGGGCGGAGACCATAAAGTTCACATCTTCTTCAGCTAACCCTAATGTTTTCAAGTATTCAATTGTACGCTTCGACTGGATGGCCGAACAGGAAAGAATAATTGGGTTTCTGAGAATGGTTCTCATTATCTGCTCTATAGTGAATCCACAGTCTTTCAACACCTGAAGTACCTGATTGGCTCTATCTATGGATTTTCTTCTGAAGAGACTGGGCTCTTTGCTTACCAGTATTGTGATTTCAGAGGAAGAAAAACAGCATTCCTTGCGCAAGAAGTCTTTCATGGCATTATGGCGGCGCTGTCTCTTTTCTTGTATTTGTGGATTAAAATATTTCTGCTTTGTGGGTATGGCTTCACATGATATACGCCATGAAATTTTTGACGAAATGAGGACTGTTGGGGGATTTCTAGCAAAGGCAGAATGAAAATCAGGCAGTGCCAAAGCGATTGAATGTAGAGACATGGAAGAAAGATGAGATACCAGCAATGCAGGTGGAGAAAGAAGAGAAACCCCGGTGTCGTAAACTGAACAACAGCGAGCTAAGCAATCCATTCAGTCTATGTTTCTAGCCGTAGTGTGTGGCCCTGTTTTCTTGCATTTTGAGCTTTTGTGGTTGCCGTACAAAATAATAAAGGAAAAGAAATAGCCGCAAGAACAGTTTCGAGATAAGAGAGTTGGGAGAGGAGTTACAAGTGCTAACACCAACTTCGCACTTTACGAGGGTTGCCACGGAGATCTAGAGGTCAAATATCTTGTCCCTTGACGGACTGAATTGGCAACCCCAAGGACAAAAAAAATTCTTCTCGAGATTCAGCTTTTTTTACACTAATTCCTTTTAGATGTCGGGGGTTTGCAATCACCAAGACTTGATCCCTAGTGGGTGGGTTCTTTGTGAGCCTTTCAACTTCACCAATAGACCAAGGGCCCTTTGACCAAGTAAAAATTATGATCTATGAATGGTAGTTTTGCTATGTCAACGAATCCTTTGTGCCCAATGTGTGCAAAAACACCCCTTTTGGACTCTCAAGAGGAGGAGCAAAAGCTCACAACTAAAATGTGCACAACCTAACACTCAAAGTGGAGAGGGTGGCCACATGGCATTTGAGCATATGGCCACCGAATCTACTAACACTATTGCCATTGTTTCTCGCTGACACTTTACATTTAAACGGGCAATCATATTTACTACGTGTCACCTCTCTTAACTTTCCTATGTTAAGTTACTTATTTCAATGTCTATCAAAGTCACTACTTGACTTATGGAAGCAAGTTGAGGCACCTTTCATTTCATTGTATCTTGTCCTTTCTAGAAAAGTCATTGGTTTCGGGATTGAAATGTATTTGATCGCAACCTCTACAACATTGCCATATAACCATCAAACACCATCTTCGTCACTAACAAATGTAAAGTTTTGTAGGTCTAGAAATGAGTTTGACTCATTTTGCAATGTCATCTTACCTCTGCCACAAGATGCATGTCCTCCCGTGTTTCTATTATAGGTGGTGTGGACTCTACATGCAATAACTTTCATGATAATGCTTAAACTAGTTCCTTGTCAACACAGGTGAGGGATATTTCCTTACTAAGGTCACCCATCGACATTTTGGGCTTTCAAACCATTGTTTGTGGATTCATTTTGGTTTGTTTTGCAAGATAAATGGGAAAGTTGTTGTCATGTTCCTATGTGAGGCAATGGGTTTTGAATGTTTGTCTTCATGAACATAACTTACAATGTTCATATATGCTTTCATCCAAAAAGGGGAAGCTTACTCCTCTATTCAAGCATTGTTGCATTATTGTTTTGGGTCATGTAGAATTTCTTTTGCTATTATCAAGCATTGTTGTTGGTTTTTTATCATCATTTTCACTTTTATTGTAAATTTTTAATGAATAACGCTTTGTCTATGGTTTATTGGGTCTCTTCTTATGTGAAGATTTATTGAATACTTGCGTGAGGTTTTGTGAAAGATGTTTTGTTTGTAGATGCAAAGTGATGTGTTGGGACAAATACACTTTCTGCTAACACAAATGCCTACTAGTGTTGCATTTTGGGAAACACCTTTCTTTGAGATATCTTATCAAATTTTTTGCATACTTGTTTGCAAGTCATTCATGTTAAGGCTTTAAGCTACATGGATTATGGGGGGCCACAAATTTTGATTGTTGATAAAATTGGTAAACCAATTCATATTAACTGAATGTGGCTCTACTCCTTTAAGTTGTTGGGTTTCTCTTATTACGACACCATGATAATTCTTACATATTTATCATGGCTTAACCTATCAGGCTACATAGTTAACCATTTCTTGTTCTCTTTCCCTTTTTCAAAATCACTACCATTTGTGTTCTCTTTCATTGTTGCATTTGCAATTGTCTCTTGCATGTAAAAATTTTTGTGTTGTAGTCGTTTTATTAGGATATGTGTTTATGGAAGGGAAATACAAATTCCATTAGTAAGCCATGATATATTGGTATTTGGTATTTAAGTTGTAACTTGAAGTTAGATTGATTGCAAAAAAATAGAATGCATAATATTAATGGATTAAATAAATGCCTAGTATAGCTAGTAGTGTAATTCAATCATGTTAGTTTATTGTTATTTTGTTACCTTCAGATATGGAATACAAAGGAACTCTAGTTGATTATGGATATTAAGTGTTGGGAATTACGTTGCTTATTGTTCAAATGGATGAGTAGTTTATGTAATAAATATTGAGGATTTGGTAAGTCTTCATAACATGGTATTTTAAAAAAATTACAATATAAAACAAGGTTATATTAGATTATATGGTAGTCATTGTTCAATTAATAAAATTGTGTTTATCTAGGTAAAAAATAGATTTCATGTTATCTATGTAGGAGTTGTAGTTTTAATTTATTGATAGTTGTTAAATATATTTACAATCTAGATTATTAATGTTTGATGAGGTGCAAATTGTGTGTTTATTTATATTCTTGAGTGAGTTTAACAAGTGGTCATTGTTATTTTTCAATTTTACTATGTAGCATAACAAAGTAGACAATATTGCTTTCTTTTGGTTTATAGAATGTTTCCTAGTTCATTAATTTTCAATTTTACTATGTAGCATAACAGAGTAGACAATGTTGCTTTCTTTTGGGTTATAGAATGCTTTTTAGTTCTTTAATAGATTATAACCTTGTATTCTATGAGTCGTAGACTTATTTATCATTGTTATCTATGTTTTGTCATAATCCATCCTTTCATCAGTTGTTTTGAACAATTAGACCTCCTCCCTTAGACAACTTCTACCCCTTATAGAATACTTATCTTGCAAGAGTTGCAAACAAAAGTGTAAAGTTGGGAGATGCTTCTTCATTCAAAATGTGCTCAATCAAATTGAAATTTTACATTATTTTAAGAAAGGCTCCAATTTTATTATTCAACACATCAATGTTTACCTCAATTATTCTTTCTATTTTCCCATGCCAAATCAGATTGTCTTCCATCTTTGATATTTCAATGATTACAAAAACCAATTATTTTCCAATTTCACTACAAAAACCTTCAAATTGTTAATAGGGACAGTTCATCAAAAGGACTAATCAAAATTGATTTGAATTGATCAATGCCAATAGTCATACCTATGTCATGTGCATCTCCATTCGTTTCCATTTCACCACATTTGTTCTTAATAGAGGCTATATATGCAAGCACCAAAAAGCGTATACTATTAATATCACAATGAGAATATGCAGTTTTGTGGTAAATTTCACCCCAAAGAACCACTTTGAAATCCCATGTAATCACAAAATATGAAATATTTAGAAACCAATTTTTTTGGAATATTGAAAGTTTTTTTATCAGTTTCATTAACTCTTAAAAATATGAATATGTAGAAATTCATTTTTATGGAATATCAAAGTATGTTTTCATGAGTTTTATTGCACAAACTTCATTTTTGTTGGATTATTTTCTTTTGTTTCAATTTATCGACTATTTAACACATCAAAATTGAAAACAAAAAGGTAAGTTGGGATAAAAGACGAACTAAGAAACCCAATCATGAAATGTCACCATTAAGAATATAGTAGTGTTAATAATGAAGCGAATGGAGGCCAGTTGAGGCACTTGAGCACTTCTTTTATAGTTCCTTTCCATTATGCTTGATCGATAGATGGAACTACTTCAAATATGTCACTTGCTTCATGCGCCTTTCATTATTGAGCTTACTACGTGTATGCAAAAATTGAATATGGTTGTGGGTATTGTGAGTAATGGTGTCCTTATTAAAGAGATTATATTAACATTGCTTCACAACTTGAATTGCATAAAATGTCATACCCCACCTAGGTTAATATAAATCACAAGAATATAAAACAAGAAGTGGCAACAATTTATATAAAAAGATTATTAGTAATTAAGGAGAACCATTGTTAGAGTAGATAATATTGATTATATGCATATGTTATTTCATGCATTTTTATAGAATGAATGACACTAAATAAAATCAATAAAGCACCCTAATGCAACCCTTAACAAAAATGTTCACCAAATATCTGAAGGCCTAATCAATATAGGGCTATTCCATGAATAAATGTGCTATTAGAGTGGAATCAATTGGGCCAAAACTTACAAAACCCCATTTTTGTTGTGGCATGTAAATATGTTCATACTTTTTCATCTTGAGCATTGTAATAAGATGCAAATATAAAATGGTGATCCATGAAATGTTCTTTCTTATGAATCCTAGGCTCCATGGACATCATATTACAAGATACACTACTTTCTCCAAAATAGTGCATGCTTGTTGATACCAATTTTGTTTAGGAATGCAATGCACTTTATATTCTATTGAATCAGGACTTTACTGAATTGCATTACACACACACACACACACACACACACACACACACACACACACACACACACATGTTAGCATAAAGGATTAATTTAATTACATTTATTAAAATACCTTTATTCCCTACTTAATATTTCACTTTATGCACATGCATTCCCATTAATAATTAAATATTAATTATTAAATGTCACTTACCTCTTAGAGATTCCTTTTTAGGTTTTACAATCTCTTCTATAAGGATTGATCCATTATATATTGTACTTATTCTTTTGTCTAATAATTATAATCTTGGATATTTTTAGAGTCAAACCCTTGTCATCTCTTGTCTTCGCTTCTCTATGATAGGTTCTTGCATGTAGGTGTTCTATTGGATCTATGGATTTGTATTTGCTCAAATCCTTTATGGTCTTAAAGTTGGATTTGTTGCAACTTGTTCATGTTTTTTGAAGTTATCAAAAGAATAAGGGTTTGTGTAGATCAAACTATGAATTTTAAAAGTTTTTTGTATTGAAATAGGGAGGCCATTGATTTTTGGTGCACTTTGAGAAAAAAATAGATCTCCCCATTGCAAATCACTTCTACCATTTTCTACAAGCAAAAAGTTTCCTCAGCTTGTTCAAATGCTCAATCGATGGCATTATCAAGGTCAAGGTTTAGGACCACAAGAGCAAGGAATCAGAGAGCCTATTATTGCACAAAAAAATCTAGGATTTCATGGTCTTGGATATGTATCCAAAGGCTCACCATCTAAAGGTGTTGGTACACCACACCCCCAAACCAAGCCTATCTCCAAGCCCACCATGCCAGCCTCCCATCACTCCTTCAAGAAATCTTATGTCATCCCCCCTCCACCATCTTTGCAACCCAAAACAACCTACCATATCCCCCCTTCATCCGCTAAATCCATTTTGGGTCCCTATGTCCCAAAATCTACCATCCTCCATCCTCCTATCAGCCATCATAAAAATCCTATTCCTTCCATTTCTATGCAAGATCAACAAAGGCACATATCAGGGCACATCATCCATCATCATCCCCCTACATGCTCTTTCATATCCTCTCCATCTCACAAAGCTTCTCCTAACCATCTTCCCAAAGCTTACCACAGCAATGTGAATGCCAACTTCAAAATGCATAAAGCTAAAAATCCACATCCTAGGCAATCATATGTCTATTCTAAAAGACATACTCCAAAAAGGCAAAATCCAATCAAAGAATGCAAAACAATGCAAAAGCCTATGAAAAGAAAATCCAAAACCATGTGGATCCCCAAGAAAAAAGTTGAAACCCAATGCATAATGGCATCCACCATTGCTAATCCCCCATATAGTGACTCATGTCCCCCATCTCCTAACTCCATCTTGGGTGCCTATATCCCCAAGCACGCTTCCACAAATCCTCCATCACACCCGCATCTACCATCTATCCCCCATATGCTCTTTTCACACCCGTTCCAACATGTGCCAATGTTGCTCTTGCAAGCATCCCCATCTCATGCTCCTTTCTAGCATTTTCATCCCTCCATCTCCTACCATAAATCCCATCTAATCCGATCTATTGCATAAATCACACATCCGGTGTACCAACAGCTAGCAACAAAATTGAACATTCCAATAGCCAGTGAAAAATCCCAAAAAAGCCAAAATAGATGAAGAAAGCCAAAATCATTCCAGCTAAGTCCAAAGTCAAAAAGTCAAAAAAGAAAAGAAAAATAAAGTGTCCACTGGTGAAAACTTGGCAATTCAAGTGCCTTGGACAAGTACCATGATGAAAACTTGGCAAACAAGTGTCATGCGTAATCCCGCCATCCCCAACTTAGCCTGTCACCCTCATGCTTTTGGTCATCTCTTGACATCCAACTCCATCTTCCAATCTATCCACCTATCCTCCATCCTCCAGCTTCCATCTCACACCATCCACTAATCTTATGTAGCTTCAGCCAATCATCTCAGCCATCATCCATCTCCCTAGCCCCTTCAGCTTTTTCCATCCTAGCTTCAATCCTATCACATCCATCATAAGACATCCTTCCGCATGTTATCTTATGATTGGGGGCACTATATTCCTTGGAGATCTTGTCTTGTCCATCCTCCCTTGTCATTGGTATCTAGCTCTAGGCTATCCTCATGCAAACCCAATGTCATCTCTTTATATCCATCATAATCCTAGCTATCTACCATCCTATCTAGCCATCTCATCCTGCTCCTCTAGCTATCCTTGGTCACAAAATCTCTCATCATCATTGGATGCATCCTGCCAAATCCATATCTTTCACTATCACCCCACCCTTAGCTTTCGCATCTTGCACAACATCGAACCATCCCGCTATCCTATCATCCTGAGCTTTTGCCTACTTGTAACTATCTTGGTCCGTTAGCTTGTACCATATCTTGATTAGCTCACTTGTAAATATCTTGGTTTGTCAGCTTGTACATCCTCTTTAGCTTAGTACCATTGCATCTATCCAGCGTTCATGTCCGTTCATCCTTGATCAGCATCTTGCACCCATCGCACATCTTGGTTAGCTATTCCAATGCATCCTTTAGCTAGATTTTCTATCACCAAAGTGTTATCTTTCTTAGTTCAGCTTGCCAGACCCATCACTCATCCAAATCCACCAGCTTAGGTGCTCTCCGATAGGTCCTTGCAGGATATAGCTTTCCTCATGTCTGATCTTGGTCTGTTAGTACCTCGTCTTACCCATCTCGTTGGAAAACGGATCTCTTTTGGATTTTTGCTTTCTTTTGATTTGGAATCTCCCCTTTTGGGTCTTGAAGTATCTTTTCCAAGCAATCTCCTTGTTCCCTCCTCAAGGTTGCCATGATCTTCCATATCATGGTATGCTGCGAATGGGGCAATTAGAGCGTAAGGTCTTGATCAAGTCTTTCGTTTATTTTTCTTTTCTGCTTGTGGGTTACCTAGTGTCGGTTCTGCACTGCTTCCTCTGGGATTCATGTGTGATGCTCGGGAAACCCTTGCGTGTTTGTTTCGAGTCAGTTTGTCAGTCCTCTGGACAGTTGGTGAATAGGCCTTGATGTTCTTGGTAACCTTGGCAATTAACTAATAGTCCTATAGCAAATCTAGTGCTCAACTACATGGTGGTACTTCTCTTTGAAGTATCCCCCCGCTCAAAAAGC
Source organism: Cupressus sempervirens (assembly GCA_028749045.1). NCBI lineage: Eukaryota > Viridiplantae > Streptophyta > Pinopsida > Cupressales > Cupressaceae > Cupressus > Cupressus sempervirens. The sequence continues at coordinate 531,925,817 of CM053791.1, read as the reverse complement.
TTCAATGGATTCCCTTCATCTCCATTATCCCCCATCCATATCCAGCATCCATCTCTCCTACACCAGCTTATGCATTAGTATCTCTTTGAATCACTCCTCACCTTTAGCTTTAGGGATCCACAATCCTAGTCTTAGGGATCCACCAATCCAAATCAATCCACCAAGCCTCATCTTTCGAGATCCACAATCCTAGTCCTAGGGATCTCCGAAACCCATCTTCCACCAATCTGACTCTTTGAAATCCTGTTGCATCAACTTTTTTAATCCCCTCATCCATCTCCCCATCCTGGATTCCTTTTATAGCGCTCCGCTCCTTCATCCTCTGCAATCCCTGAGATCTTAAGCTTGCTTCCTCTTGTGCCTCTGATTCTCCCTTTATCATTCTCCTGTAGTGAGAGTTTGAGCTAACCAAACCTCTTCTTGTAAGCAAATCTAAGTCTTCTTGCTCATCTCGAATTCTTGTACTTTTCAAGAAGTCGTCGAGCCTCGCTTTCTCTCCCCACTGCCTTCTTGAGGGGGCATCTCACAGTCCATTCTCTCCTCTTCTGCTCTAGCCTTGGGCATCTTATTTTCTTATCTTTGATGCCATGCCACTTGCGGCATCACATCAAAGAGGGGCAAAATGTAGACACCTAAAAATTCTTTAAAAAATAAAGTATTTTTATTTTTTGAAAAAATCCCTGATGACATCATCATTTATTAATTAATTTTTATGCCATTAAATCCCTTTATCTTAATTAAAAATATTTAATTAAGAAATCCCTCCAAAAAATGTTTAAATCTTATTTAAACATTATTTCCTTATTTATTAATTATTTAATTAATAAATTGACCAAAAATCCCAAAATAAATAAATAATTTATTTTTTCCCCAAAAGTTGGCCAATTTCCTTAAGACCAATAACCTCTTTCAAAATCTTCTAATCCTTCTTTAATTTCGATTAAAGGCTAATCTCATCATTTCCTACCCCTAATCCCAACTCAAAATATTTAATCAAGATTAAATATTAATCCTCATGTTTATTAAAAATATTTTAATAAATATCTCCTCAACCCAAACCCTTGAAATAAATAAAACTTTATTTATTTCATAAAATCTTATCCTAGGAAGTTCTAGACTCTTCTAGAAAGTCTTCATCCTCATCCAAAGCCTAGACTCTTCTAGAAGATGTCTTTAACCCTAATCCTAATCCCCTCCTAACCTTGTCACATTCCCTAAACATGGGTTAAGACTTGCTAACTCAAGCCAAAGTTAACAAATATCTCCTCCTTCACCCACCCTCATTAATTGCAATCCACTTGCCATCCACTTGCCTAGTCCTAAGCCATCTCTAACCCTTCCTCTAATCATTTTTACAACCCTAAGCAAGCTTAAAACCTCCCTAAACCCTCAAATTCGAATTTCATGGTATCTCTCACAAATATCTTCAACCACAAAACTTTATAAAGCCCACAAAGTCATAAATGTTCTTACAAAGCACTTATGAAGGGTCTTTATGAAGATTTTATCCCTTGAGCCTCCTTTGTTGACTCATCCTTCCCCTTTCCTCCATCCTCTCACCATGTGACATGTGTCACTCCTTGATTGGTTGTAAGGAAGCACAATCCATGTGCTCTCCTCTCATGCAATCTAAGCCCTCCATGAGCTTTTTCCCATCCTTGCATCTTAGCCCTCAATCCCTCAAGCCTCTTGCCTATAAATTGGATCCTTCCCCTCTGCAAAATAACACAATCCATGAAGTAAAGTTATAATGCTATTTTGAGAGCCAAATCCATACTAAAACCATCTATCCACACCAAAAATTCACAATCATCTATTGAAGCCTTTGGAAGCATATTGAGCATACATCCTATCCATTTAGATAAAGCCACTCAACAAGAGAGCTTCTCATTGAGAGAGCCCATTAATGGCTCATATTTTCAATTGAGAGCTCATCTTAGTCTATCTTGAAGTTTATGAATTTTTTTTAGTTTGTAGAAGCTTTATTTAAATTTGGTTTCTATTAGCATACTAACATTGCTCATATATAGTAAGTAGAGATATTTGTTTGAGTTTTTTTTTTTAATATATAGATGTATTGGTTTACTTTATTTAAATGATCAATGCACACACACACACACACACACACACACACACACACACATATTTTATTTATGGATATTAAAGATTCTTTCCAGATTCTCTGTCTCAAGGGGAGAATTTAAATTTTCTTCCCATACAAAAACCAGAGAGTTTTTACTCTCTTGAAACACTTTTTTTTAAAGAAAATTCCTAAATGTAGATATGCAAGGCAATGCATTATATATATATATATATATATATTTTAAGGTGTATTTTTTTTGAAAAGATTTAAAACATTGATACCAAAAACATTTGATCTCCTACAAGTCTTAAATTGGAATAATTCAACCTCCATCAATAATTTCTTTTATATGAAAAAACCATAAAACCTAATTACAATCTTAACATACCAAGAATATGAATTATCCATTTTATTCAGTAATGCAATACTTGTCTGATTCAATAATCATGAACACTGAATTTACATGCATGATCATAATTTTTTTCATTTTCCACATACAAGAAAACTTGAAAACTTGCCAAGTTAAATCAACATCGAATCCATCCTATTTTTGATATGCATCCATCCAAATCTAAATCATGATTAAATCACAAGATAAACAATTTTACTCAAACACCAATTTTATTGGCAAACCTGATTCAAAGGCTCAGCCGGGAAAGAATCAGGAAGAAAACCCGACTTCATTGCCAATCCAACAAAGTTTTAAATACCAATTTACATAGGATATCAATCCCAAATTTCAACAATATAATTGAATTTTCTTCATGACCCTCATCAAGGGATTTATAATGTTTTCTGCAACACATCTCTAGAACCATGGAGGGAACAAAATCTGATCGGGTGACAACCAAGCATAACCAAGAGACAATCAAACATGCATAATCATACATGGTTTACACAATAGGATTCATAATGAATCAAAACTAGAGAAAGGTGGATTCTTCCAACTAGGAGAAGTCAAGCACAACACCAAACAGATGCCCAATCGGGGCTATATACCAAGAACTTCTGTTCTTCCATTTCAACATACCACAATCATACAAGGTTTGTGCTGACAGGTAGGGGCCCATAACACCCTACCCTTTCTCCCTCTTCTCATCCTGAGAAGAGACTCTACACTGGTTGGAGTTTGACTAAACATACCTTTCCCAAAATTGGTCACTTCTGCCCTCTCCAAGGGTGAGTAATACCAAAACACCCATGCAAGAAAAAATCTCAAAATTGCAGACATAAACATGAAAGGAAATCATCCAAAAATAACATGATTTTCAAAGCTTCCCAACATACCCACAAACATAAAACCATTGAAACAACAACAAGGTAGCGTAAGCATGAAACAAGAATGAAATCTGAACAAGGGAGATGAGAATTCCAACCTCCACAAAGCGGTAATGGCAATGAACAAGTTTGAGTAGAGCTTCCCTTTCCTTGCTTCAACCTTCAAGAACTCCTCTCTAAATGTAGAGATTCGGTAACCACCTCAACAAGTCCAAGAAGGCCTCTAAATAAGCCTCCAATTCAACCACCCAAAAGGAGCAATAACTACTACCACCCACTAGCACTTCTAGAAACTCCTAACTCAACCTACACTATGGTTAAACCCTAAGTGGAGATAAGGTGAGGTAACTCAAGATAACCATGGTCAATTTTCGCACAAAGGCAAAAAGAGACTTTTTGAGTGACCTCAAAAGTCAATAAAAGGGGCTTAGGGGTTGGAAAAGACCCCTAACCCATACCCATACCCTTTGGGTATAATAATTTCATGTTTTAAAGCCTTAGGAATAGGTTTAGAGCCAAACAAAAGCTAGGAAATAAAATAGGACCATAAAATAACTCAAAAATGCAAATTAAGCACTAATCCAGATTAGGGATGACTAAACTCGATTAAGAACCCAATTAGCAAACTGACACTAACTTAAACCAACTTGGGTCCAAAGGTTACACAACTAACCCTAATCAGCACATAGAAGAACATAAACAATTTACGAGTGTCAAGCGACACTAAAAGAACACAATTACGAACACTAACATTCACTGAACACAGAAAGATACATACATACATCTCATAGTACAATACGTGAATTATGAACAACAAGGTTTCCAAAATTAGCACAAAGAGATCAGTTCTGTTCCTTCATAGTGTTTCTCGGTTAAATATCTGCACACTCATTGCACACATCAGTAGTCCCATAAAATCACATGTACATAAATGTATACGTATTAGAAATTCTCATAAATTAAAACATACATCAATAAGGGTTCCTCTCATCCTATTCAATTCTTAACCATTTAAAATATCTTAAACCAAACTATTAATCCTACCTCTTACTTAATTCATCGACATACATATACATAAAACATTAAATGACAACATCAAATATCTAAAATAACATCACACAACATGAAATAATAGGATAAGTTCAAGTATCTAATAATGTCTCAACATCTCGAGTCGTGAGTATCAAAATGATAAAATAACAACTAGGGCTATGGAGGGTCGGGGCGAGGCCTCACAGTCCACCTTCCCTACCTTCCCTTGAAATTATGTGAGTACCCAAGTAGGCTTGTGATATTGTTGATGCAGTTAGACTTATGGTAGGAGATCCTATAGATTCCTTTTGCACTCATGCTCAAACATCTGGTATTGGACTATTGATTCATGCCATTTAAGATGATCCATAGAGTTTTTTGCAAGAAACAACACACTCAGATTGGAATAGGTCTATGAATGAGGAGTACTCTTCTTTGATGAAGAACCACACTTGGGATCATTTTCCTCTTTTGAAAGGAAGAAATTTGGTTCGGTATAGGTGGGTGTAACATACCAAGTATGATGCAGATGGTTCTATTGATAATGTACAAGGAACTTCTTGTTGTGAGGGGATGGATAGTATTTTTGATGGATGTGAAGAGTGATTTTTTGCATGGAGACTTACATGAGGATATCTATATGAAGCATTCTTAGGGATTTTTGCAGGGCTCTTCTATGGTGTACTTTGGAGGTCCTTGTATTGTCTCAACCAAGCCCCTTAGGCTTGGTATGAGAAGATGGATTCCTTCTTGCTTGTATCACACTTCATATACTATCATTTTGATCCTATAGTGTACATTCAACATCATGGGCTGATCCATTGATACCTATTCTATATTTTGATGATCTCATTAGAGGTAGCTCACCCTCTATAATTAAGAGTGTTCAATGAGCTTTGAGAGAGCAGTTTGAGATGACAGACCTTGGACTTATGCATTATTTTTTGGGCCTACATGTTATTCAATCTTCAGATGGGATATCCATGCTCTAGTAGAAGTATGTTCTTGATATGCTGTAGAGATTAAGCATGCTTGATTTCAAGCCTGCTCACACACCTTTTCAGTCAGGTGTTGTATTATCTACAACTTGCTCTACTCCTATAGTGGATTCCACTTTGTATAGATAGCTTGTGAGTAGTTTGTTGTACCTGATGCACACATGTCTTGATCTTTCCTTTGTGGTTAGCCTTATTTGTAGATTCTCACATGATCCTTATGAGAGTCATTGGAAAGTTTCCAAATGTATTTTGGGGTACATTCAGGGTAGTACATGTTATGTCATTCATGATAAATTAGGGGATCCTCACATTGTTGGTTATACAGACTCAAATTAGGCTAGTGATATTGATGGTCAAAGGTCTACTTATGGCTTTATTTTATGTCTTGGTTATGGTCCCATCACATGGTCTTGCAAGAAGTAGTATACTCACACATTATCATCTATAGATGAAAAATATAGGGCAGTGTTGCTATCTAGTTAGGAGGTTTTATGGCTTTGATGGTTGATGAAAAAGTTTTGATTTCCCCCTAATAGTTTTACCTTTCTTTGGTATGACAATTAGAGTGCTATACACACTTCTCACAACCCGGTTGAGCATCAATGGACCAAGCACATCGATCTTCATATGCAATTCATTAGGAATTTGATCTAGGATGGCTTTCTTAGCTTGGAGTATATTGCCACTATTGAGAAGGTTGCAAACATCTTCAATAAACCTTTTGCATCCATGTGATATCTTCATCTACATTCTATGCTTGAGGTGAAGGAAGTTATCCTTGGGGGTCTTAGTGATGATTCTTTCCTTCCTCTTTTTTGTTTTTATCATTCTTCTATCTCTTTTTGGAGTAGGGTTTTTCCCACACAAGTTTCCCTATTTCTCCATTTTTTAGAGATTTGGTTGTGTTGGGTACCTCATCAGACCATTATGCTAGGACCCATTTATGTTTTTAGCATTGTAGTTTCCTTTTTTTCCATGCATTTATTGGAAATATAAAAGGATTAATTGTGAGGGGAGGGGTGAATCAATTACCACTAAAAAAATTCCAAAACCCTTAAATATCAATACAAATTTCCTTTAAACTCACAGCTCAGTTAGAACTAGATATTCACTGTTACTTGGTTAATAAAGAAATTTGATATATTAATGTGCATTAACCATTAATAACTTAGTTGCAGAAAGATAAATAAGTAGGCAAATAAAATTAACACATGAAACACTAAGATTTAATGTGGGAACCAAATTTGGGAAAACCACCAATGCAACTAGTTACAACTTTTCACTCTTTTAAAGTGAACCCTAATAGGAGCCAACCCTATTAAAGGATTTAAATCACCCTATTAGGAGTGGCCTTGTTAGAGGTCTTAAGACACTTCAATCTAGAAATACCACCTAGTTAGAGGATTTATAAAATGACTATTAAATCAACTTTGTTAGAGGTTTCTTCACTGCTACAGTTGTTAGAGAGTAACAATAATTGACCTGATTTATGAAGCAACAAGATTGGAGATTCAGATAATTGTTCTAGCTTATCCTATGGATCCTCCATGATCAAAATGTTCTTTGCAGCTCCTTGTATACTTATCTCTTAATCAAATATCCTTCTTTTTTCGCATCTAATATTCTTCACTTATTGCCCTTCTTTCAATCCACATCTTGACCTTTCATATATATGAAATCCAATGTCAAGTCAGCTTGAATATCCTTACAAACAAACAAATAACATCCATTGAGTTGACTTGCATAAACCAAAAAATGAATAAAACTAATCTACTAGAGGTCACCTAAAAATGGGTCACTCGATTACCACTAAGTTCCTTGGTAACTGACCTGACTCGGTTTACACTGAACTCCTTTGGTAGCCAAGTTGACTCGATTTACACAAGAATTCCTAAACTTCTCTTCTTATGAACTTTTTCTTGGCGAATATTGTAGTCTTCTAAACTTGGTTCGAATTGGAAGTGCTTGGTAGTAGTATAAATCAATGACAATATACAATTGAATAATTTTTATAAAGAGCATTGTTTGTAGCTACACTGTTTCTCATCTTAAGGGGGGTGTTGGAGTAAAGGATTAATTTAATCACATTTATTAAATTACCTTTACTCCCTACTTAATATTTTAGTTTATGTACATGCATTCACATTTAACAATTAAATATTAATTATTAAATGTCATTTACCTCTTAGGGTTTTCCTTTTAGGTTTCACACTCTTCTATAAGGATTAATCCATTGTATATTTTACTTACTCTTTTGTCTGATAAATATAATCTTGCATATTTTTAAAGCCAAACCCTTTCCTTCTCTTATCTTTTTATTTTCTTGCATGCAAGTGTTCTAATGGATCTATGGGTTTATATTGCTCAAAGTTAGAAGCCTTCCACATGTTCAAAGTGTACAAAGCTAAGGTGGAAAGAGAGACCAGTAGAGGAATTATAGTGCTTGAGGTCAGACTAGGGAGGTGAGTTCACCTCACAAGAATTTGAAAGCTATTGTGAAGAGTATAGAATCATAAGGCAAATGTCAGCTCCTAGGACACCTCAACACAATGATATCATTGAAATAAGAAACATAACTATCATAGATTGTGCTAAAACATTGAGGATCTTTGTAATGTTGCGCAGATCTACTTGAGAGAGGTTGTAAGCATAGTTGTGTATACCTTAAATAGGGTACAAGTGAAGAAGAGGACAAAGAAGACTCTCTATGAACTATGGTTTGGTCATAGACCATTTGTCAATTAGTTCAAGGTATTCAAAAGAAAATATAATATCAAGAGGGATGAATACAAAGGAAATCTTAAGCCTAAGAGTGATGAGGGTATCTTTTTGGGATACTCTACGAAGAACATAACATACCAGTGTTTGAATCTTTGAACAAATTAGATTGTAGAATTTGCTAATGTAAAGGTGGATGAGTTCTTAGATAAGAATGAGGAAGACAACAAGAAGAAACTAGAAGATTACAATAAATTTGAAGTATAGTTTACGACCAACTTCATTCTTAGAGTACCCTAACTTTTTTAAATAGCTATCTATTCTTTCATACCATGCTCTAGGAGCTTGTTTAAGACCATATAGTGCTTTGTTTAACTTACACACATGAGAATTTATGTCATGAGTGATGAACCCTTCTAGTTTCTCAATATAAACTTCTTCTTCAATTTCACCATTTAAGAATGTTGTTTTAACATCCATTTGATGAACTTCTCATCCTTTGGATGGTGTTATTGCCAAGATAGTCCTAAAAGATGTGTATCTAGCAACTAAAGCAAAGTTTTCTTCATAATCGATACTTTCCTTCTGAGAGAACCTGCATGCTACAAATCTAGCTTTGTATTTTTCAATGCTATCGTCAGGTGCATGCTTGATTTTGTAAAGCCACTTAGAAGAAAAAACTAAATTTTTATTAGGTCTGGGTACAACATCCCATATATAATGTTTTAGTATTGAATTATATTCTTCAACCATTGCTTCTTTCCAAGGTTTTCTTGATAAGGCTTCTTCAATATTTGAAGGTTCAATTTTGATAAGTTTAGTTAATAGTGCCACATAACATGATTGATTTCTTGTTCTCTTGCTTCATTTGATTACTTCATTAGGTTCAACATGATTCTCTTCTATCATTTTTCTAGCCCAAAGTGGCCTCTTTTTATAGTCATCATTTTCAATATTCTTAGGATTTGATATAGCAGGTGAAGGAGGTTCAATATCATTCTCCCTCTCATTCTCTATTAGGTGATCTTCATCTAATTTAGTGAGAGGTTCTGTATATGATTCATCACTATTTTTAGAAAGATTTAAGGCAATATCTTCTTCAAATTTAATATCTCTATTGATCTCAATTTTTCTTTTACTCAAAACATAGATCATGTAGCGTTTGGTTGTTTCACTATATCCAATGAGTATTCCCTTCTTTCCAAATGGTTCTACTTTTGTTCTTTTCTCTTTAGGAATATGAATATAAATAGGGCACCCAAATATTCTTAGGTGACTAAGATCTGGTTTAATACCTATAAATACTTCTTCAGGAGTGGTGTTTTCTAGTAGTGAGTGAGGACATCTATATTGAATGTAAACTGTAGTGTAAGATGCTTCAGGCAAAAAGAAGTATGAAGATTTTGGTTATGCATCATTTCTTTGGCTGATTCAATAATTGATCTATTTTTATGCTCTACAATTCTATTCTATTGAGGATTATATGATACAAAAAAACTTCGTATTAATCTCAATAGTAATGCAGAAATCTTTGAAAATTTTAGAGATGTATTCACCTGCATTGTCTGATCTTAGATTTTTATTTTTTGTCCTTACTGGTTTTCAACTAGAGCTTTGAATTCTTTAGATTTTGGTAATACTTCAATTGATTCCTTTTTTTTTAGGAAGTATATCGAAGTTCTTCTAGAATAGTCATCAATAAAAATTACATAGTAGAGGCACCCATTTAGGGAATGTACAGACATAAGACCACATAGGTTTGTGTGAATAAGTTCAAGTAAAATTTTTGATCTGCGAATTATTTTAGGAAAGGATTTCTCAGTGTTTTTTTTTCTAGGGAACATCCTCTGCAAATGCCTAGTTGATTAGTTTTGAGACTAGGTAATCCTTTTACAATTTTCCCTATTGATGATAATGCATAGAAATAAAGGTCGCCTAGTCTCCTATGCCAAATTTTGGTAGAATTTGATGTTTCATGACTTAGGGATAATTTTTGTTGATTAAAAAGTTTATATAAACTTATATCCCTAAATCCAATAGATATTGCTTTCTTGATGTTAGAGTTCTTTGGCCAAGATAGAACTCTATTCTCCTGAAAGGTGATTTTGAATCCTTGATCAATAAGACTAGAGATAGAGACCAAAATTATTTTTATACTAGGTACATATAAAAGAAAATTAAGTTGGAGAGTGATACCTAAAGTTAGATGAATTGAGCAAGACCCAATACCTTTAATTGGATGAGTAGAGTTATCTCCAATGGTTACTTCTACTGAGGAGTATTTTGAGAAGCTTTCAATTTTACTCTAAAAATTGTAATATGACGAGATGTTTCACAATCTATAGTCCAAGTATTTTTGTTTGAGTTTAATTTACTTGAGAGATCTAGATAAAATGAAAGGTTTTATTCTTTTTCCTCTCTCTTATTTGACTTCTGCTAGGATTGCTTGAATTATTTTTCATTCTAAGAAGAAGTTGTGAGAGTGACCACTTGTTGATCTCAGATTGGTTTTAATGAGTGAGTGTCTATACACTTAAGTCATTTACTTAGTTTATGTTGAACAAGTAGTATATTCTGAGCACAACATGTATAAGATAGAGCATGATGAGTCACTCAAGTGTTGAGCTGATAGTGTATGTGGAGTGATTTAGGAGCTGAGTATGCAGTACATGCTGAGTTATTCAGATGTTAAATCACAATATAGAAATCAGTATATGTCAAGCATTAGAGACTTTAGATGTTGAGTAACAAATTTTTGTCATAGTTGTTTATATTGGCATAAACTACTATGTAAACCATTTTTGGGCTGACTTATAGATTGAATTACGATATTTTGGTGATAAGGACAAATCTCAATTTGGAATCCCTATGCATTATGTGCATCCAATCAGGTAAAGAGCAGGTTTTAAGTGACAAAATGGATGAATCACAGTTGTTGACTCATACCTAACCCTAAGTCACCTAAGTCCTCTTAAGGAAGGTAAGCCCTAAACTTCATATGTGTGTGGAAGGAGTGAAGAGAAAAGTTTGCATTTGCAAATAGAGAATTTATGGTGACTAAGGTATTGTGAATGGAAATTACATTATAGAATCAGTTAAAGGAGAACATAGGAAGGAAATAGTGAGCAACAGAGAGACATCTAATTAAGAAGGATTAAGAATACATCAGTTTAGAGGTGATTTGTTATCAAGCAACAAAGTGCTAACTGCAGGATCAATACTAAGACATTCTAACAGGTGAATTAGTTAAATCTCTTAACAGAGTAGTCCTAGAAAGCTCTATTGAAATTCTCTAACAAGGTGCTTACTTTATTGTGAGTTAAAGTCCTTTAACAAGGCACACTTTTAATATGGTGTTGAAATCCTTTAACAAGGTAAGACCTAACAGTCTTTGTAAGCCTTTAACAGGGCAAACCTTTCATAGGGTAGATCATGTCTCATGATTAAACATTGTAACCTTCATTGGATACACTTTATTACTGCAGTGGTGAAGATTTGTGGGTGTCATCCCCACCTTAGTTTTACCTTCTCATTGGAGGGTTTTTGGGTAATCATATTTGGTGTTATATATGTGTGAATGCTTACTTGTTTACATGATTTATATGTACATGCTTTACATAATATTTTAGTTTACTTATTAAATGTATGAGATGGATGTGTGGTGAATGTTTTATGAGTCAAAGTAACCCACCTTACCCACCCCCTCCCCTTGCCCTCTCAAAAGTTTACTTTTCTTATTGTAATTCCAACAATTGGTATCAGAGCCTAGTTCTATGAAAGAGAAGATTTGTAACTTTAAGGAAAGATCTTAGAAATGGAAGTCTACAAGTTGGGAAAGATCATTGAGAATCAAGGAATTGAAATACAACTCATTCTACATCAACTAAATGAAGCAAGAGAAGACTTAAAGAAATATTTAAAGAGAAGGAAGGAAATTTCTATTGAGAAGAATAACACACAATACAGAGAGATGGATAGTACTAAGCTATTTTCTAATGAAGACTCCAATAAATTTGATGCAACAGTTGTAGATCTAATGGAAAAGAACAGAGCCCAAGTTGAAGAAATCATAAATCTCAAGCTAGAGAAAGAATCGCAAGCCATACTACTATATGAGGTGACTGAATAGAAAAAGAAAGCTATGGAAGATAGAGCCATGATTGAAGATGAAAAAAGATTTTTTGACCAATGGACTGGAAGATAAATCATTAGAGCTAACTAGGATTGCTAACATGTAGTCAGATACTTTGAGTCAAATGATGAATGCCAACTATGAATTGAATATCAAGGATATTGACATAACAACATTGAAGTTGCAAAAAGAGAAATTGAATAATGACCTAAAAAGGGAAAAGGAATTTTTTGAAAGTTTCATTAAACCAAGTGAAGCCATCAAATACTTTAAGCAATTACTGAGATGCCCAAGATCTAATAATCATACACCTGGACTAGGATACACAAGTACTGAAGAAGGAGAGTCATCTAAAAGTGCTAAAGAGAGGAGAAACAAAGGTAAGAATTCTATACCTACTTTTCATAATTATGGTAAGAAAGGACATACTGCAAATAAATGTAGAAGCAAGACTATAAATCAAAGTGTTAAGAAAAAGAGCATGGGTCACTGTCAAAGTGCAACAAATAAGGTCATCAAGCACATTAATGTAGAACTAAGACCATGCACACTCAAATATTTGAAGGATATTTTTATAACTGTCAGAAGTATGGACATAGAGCTTTTGAGTGTAGATCCAAACCCATGTGGTCATCAAGCAAGCAAGCAAAGGTAAAGAACAATGGAAAATCTTATAATTGAGATTATAATACAAGGTTTAGTTGTCATTATTGTCAAGAGTATGGACATTTTCTTGAGAATTGTATTACAACACACTTTAGAAGTGACTACAAAAGGTGGTTGAGTCAAACCGCATGTTTTAGTTGTTTGAAGATCAATCACATTAGTCGATATTGTCCAACAAGGTCAAAGGCACCAAGTTGTGAGTTCAATAAAGGAAAAGGTAAGGCAGATATTGAAATTGTAAGAAGTGAAATGAACAAGACATGGAAGAAAAAGGAGGATTGCAACACATCAAGTGGAGAAGGGTCACTTCACCCAATGGGTCAGGTGATCACACCTTATCAAACTAAGCAATCAAATGGTATGTGGGACTGATATTCAAAAGTCATATCATATATCAGTTCCAAAGAATTTAGTTTTGAAAAGATTACATAAGCATGAACAAAGATGGAAGATGTTATTAGGAATCAAAGAAAAATATTTAAGTTTTTCATGTTACTACCAAGCATGTAAAGTTTCCTATGATTGCTGAGTGAAATACTAGAGGATACCGAGCTAATAGACTAGCTAGTTATTGTCAAGCTTGTAATGGTTTTCGAATGAATGAAAAGACTAGTGGATGTCGAGTGAGTCAAAAATTGGTTGATGTCAAGCTTACAACTGCATAAGCACTCAACATTAATTACAATACTTCAAAGGGGTATTTGATCAATTTTTGTTCATTCAACATCATTCAAAATTGAGAGAGAGCAAAAAGGAGCTAGAGGTGATATGAAAATTCCATTTGCAGTGATTGTAGGTGATTTGAACAACTATTCAACATCATCTCATCATATTTTGCAAGGTATTTATCATGTGTTGAGCTATGCTATTTCTAGTTTCATAAACCCTAGTTTTGTAAAATGGCATCTAGTTCTTTGAAGGCAAAAGATGTAGAGGGACAAGGAGTTTTGAATGTTTAGTTGGTTAGCAATGAATTAAAACAACCTATTTTCAAAGCCATACTAGACATTTTATATAAACAAGATACCTCTAGTGCACTATCTATGATACCACCAAAATTTTTAATTATTCATGATATTAGAAAGTGTTACAATTGTAAGATTGGTAGTATTGGTGACATGGAAATAAGAGAAGCATATGGAAAACTTTGTAAAAATGGTGTGTTAAGGGAAGAGTTTAAGATTGTAGAAAAGAAAAGGTTAACTCATGCCCTAGATTTCCCTAACATTTTCAAAACTAAATGGATCAAGATTGTTTTGAGTAGGATTCATGATACTTCACTGTGGCTAGATAATGAGCCAATCAAAATTACAAAGATAAAAATGCATAAGTAACAGGGTATCCAACCCTAGATTAACCAAAGACTATGAGGAGTGAATCCAGAGAAGTTATTGAGAAGGATACAAGGATTTTCTAAAATGAGAGAGGAATGACCATAAATGCCATCACAAATCCTCTGTTAGATTTTGTAGTAATGGTAATTGCACATAAGTTTTACCAATCAAGTAGATTGAATAGTGTACCTTGCATTGTAGTAGATGTAGGTTACAAGATTGTGAAGAAGGATCATAAATATAATCTTGCCAAGCTACAACTACAATAGTTGATTGAAAACCTAGGAGTAATAAGGAAAACAAAGAGTGTTCAGTGTAAATTTGGATCTATTTTGATATGTATCTTCTTTTATGTTCAAAACATATTTCCTACATTTGGCATTGTGGCATGGAAGACAAATAGGTCTTTTGCAGTTCAAATAGGAGAGTTCATTGAATAGTTAGGTGAAAATTTTGAGTTAGTAATGACTAGTTACTTTTAGGACTTCAAGTAATCTATGAAGCAAAGATTGAGGATTCCATTATCATTAGTGGAAAAACATTATGATGATGTTTGTTTTCCAGTTGATGCTGATTATACATTTGTTCAAGTAGCAACTCCAAGAGTAAGATGGCTAAGGCCATTAGCTATGAAATTAATGTAGATGAGGCCTCTACAACATTAAAAATATTACTTGTAGAAGAAATAGACAAAGATGCCAAAGAATTTGGTAATTATTAAATGGCCAAATATAAGATTACCATGGAACTAAAGATTGCCTTTGTCATCAAGAAGAAGGAGAAATTAGTAAAGAAATTGAAAGAAAAATTTGGTGAAGATGTTGACCAAGAAGAGGATGAAGAGGAAGAAGACACTCAAATTCAAGCCCTACTTGCACTGACACATGGAAAGGGTGAAGATTAGCAAGAGGAAGAAACATAAATTTCAGAAGGTGTTGAGGAAGAAGAAGTCAAGGAAGAATCTTTTGCTATTGATCAAAAGAAGAGAAAGGATAGGGCAGAAGTAGTAAAGAGACCCAAAAAGATTGTTAAACCAAGCCAACCCAAACCTACTACACCTACCACAAGGGCTAGTGCACATGTCATTGCACAAAAGGCTAAAGAGAAAGCCAAAACTATAGACTAGGAAGGACAAGCACATAAAAGACCAAGGAGAAAATACATTTCTCAGGCTGAAGCTAATGAGGAAAGAACTAAATCTGATGACAATAGACAATTCCAAGTGGCGAATCATAATCCATCTTTAGATCTAGACAACCTATGTGTGAATGTTAGAAATAATGTAGATTTATAAAGATTTTCTCACATTGATTTTGAAAATCTTGGAAAAGTTGAAAAGAATCAAGTGGAGGAGGAAATATATGCCATGATGGATACTTTCAAGAAAACTCCTCTAGAGATTGCCAACTCCATACCTAAAAGCCTATATGAAAAAGTTGAGCAAAAATGACACTTTTCTTTGGATACTGAAAGGAAAATAAGAGAAACTACCCATGCTCAAGTCATGCCTAAACTTAGCAAGGCACAAACTGCTAAAGTCGTAAAGAAATATGTTGTTAGATTTGTTCCCAAATATAGTGCCTTCAACATATTACAAAATAACATAGAAGATGTTGTAAAGAAGATTACACAGATGTGGAAAGTTACATATGGGTTAGCTATAGTCAAAGTAGGAGAACAAGAGCCTACTAAGGTTAAAGATGATGAAGAATATGACAATAATGAAGGAACAGTTAAGTGAGGTACTAAAATGAATATAGATGATCAGACAACATTTGAGAACGAGTGACAATAAGAACATAGTGTATAAGATACATAATTTCCAAATGTCAACCCTCAACAAATAACAAGTGTGACTACTAAAACTATCATAGTAAAGGGTGTTTCTAATATCAATACTCAAAACATCAATCCCCTAATAGAGGAAGACTTGAAAAAGATACTTGATCGATCTACACTATAGGCTAAATTTTGTGACAACCCTATATTGGTGAGTGTAGATGAAATTTAGAAATTACTGACTAAGACTACAAGGGAGGAGGTGAAAACACAAGAACCACCTACCATCACCCCTTAAGTCACTAGTGTACAACCTTTAGATAAATTACTAGAAGTTACACTAGAAAAGGTTGATACAATTGGAGAGGATAAAGTGGAAACTCAAAGCCACTACTGAAGCATAGAATCAAACAAGTTAGATAGATTCATCTACACCTCCAACACAAGTTCAAGGTGTAATTTAAGGTAATGTGGTAGAAAAGGACAGGCCTAAAAATATTGATTTGAGACTAAAGCTGAAGGAGTTACCAACAATTCAAGCATTGGTAACTTTACCAGAATCTAGCACTCCTTCCAGTCACACTCTTCAGAGGCTAAGCACAAATGCAACAAATTTGCAATTCTTGGTGCCAAGTACAAGTTCATCAAAGGAAAAAGAGGTAATAACATATGGAAATGTATGCCTAGATGAAGAAATTGTTTTGCCAAAATATAACTATGCCACAATGACAATAGAGCAAATGTGTATACTTGAAGAAGCCCTAGCTAGAAAGAACCATCAAGAACTACTCAAAAGGAAGCATAAGCAAAAGTAAGCTTTGCTTGATATTAAAGATATCTTCCTAGATCCATTTAATTTTCCTACTCCAAATGAAACAAAACCACTTATTGAACAACTAAAAAATATAGTGGAAAAGGTAGGTGATGCTGACCTTGACTAATGCAAAATTATTAGAATGGTTTAAAAAGAAATTTCAAAGTAAAATGAATGAGAAAATATTTGGTGCTATAGCACTTACACAAGTTGCATTAGAAACTAAGATAGAAAGTGTGAAGAAGGTACTTGAGAGCATTTTCTCTCTATACACCAAACTATGTAATACTAAACTCTTCACACAAGAGACAAGGAGTCACATTTTGAGCTTGAAAAGTCAAATTAATTCATCAAGTGTGAAATTGCCCATGACTCTAGCTCAAAGTGATATTGTGACCCTAGAGTTAGTTAGTAGCATTATCTGTAGATGAAGCCAACATAAGGGCTAACCTAATAAGCATGCAAACAAGGAGATAGGCTATGTAGAAAGTCTTATGAAGAAAGATCCCAATCTTTCTATATTAGATTGCCTTGTTCACCTTGTTGTTGAGCTGGTCATCAAGTTAAATCTTTGGAGGTAGCTTGTGATAATTGGGATGCTACCCTTAAAATTATTCTTGAGGTCCATAAATCTTTCTTAGAAAAACACACTATCAATGTACAACCCATTGACATCAGTGTCAAAAAGGGGGAGAAAGAGAGCTAAGCAAAGGGGGAGAAAGTTAGCTTAAGATAAATGAGAGAAAGAGAGCTAAGCAAAGGAAGAGAAAGAGCACGGGGGATAAAGCAAAGAACAACAAGCACAAATAGCAAGCAAGTAAAAGAGCATCAATTGCAACACATCTACTCAATGAGAGTAACATTTTGAGTACATAACCAAATCTAACAACTTAGGGGAGTTATAACATTTTGAGGTATAAGTTTTTGCAAAACTTTGATTTTTTTGAAATTTTGTACAAAAGCCGAATAAGAGATATGTTATGCTCAAAAGAATAGTAGTATTAATGCACGATCAAGCATTTATGATACTCATGTCAAAGGGAGAGATTTTTTTATCTCAGACTAGTTTTGACAAGTGAGTGTCTATACACTTAAGTCATTTACTTAGTTTATGTCGAACAAGTAGTATATGCCAAGCACAACATGTGTAAGATAGAGCATGTCGAGTCACTCAAGTGTTGAGCAGACAATGTATGTTGAATGATTTAGGAGCCAAGTAAGAAATACATGTGGATTCTTCAAATGTTGAGTCATAGTATAGAAATAAATATGTGCTAAGCATTAGACACTTCAGATGCCAAGTAACATAATTTTGTCATAGTTGTTTGTATTGGCACAAGCTACTATGTAAACCATTTTTGAGCTGACTTAAAGATTGAATTACGATATTTTGGTGATAAGGACGAATCTCAATTTGGAATCCCTATGCATTACATGCATCTAATCATGTAAAGGGAAGGTTTAACCGGAAAAATGGATGAATCATAGCCATTGATTCATACCTAACCCTAAGTCACATAGGTTTTCTTAAGGAAGGTAAGCCCTAAACTTCTTATGTGTGTGGAAGGGGCAAAGAGAAAAGTTTGCATGCACAAACAAAATATTCATGGTGACTAAGATATTGTGAATTGAAATTGCATTATAGAATCAATTAAAGGAGAATAGAGGAAGGAAATAGTGAGCAACAGAGAGACATCTGATCAAGAAGGATCAAGAATACATTAGTTTAGAGGTGATCTCTTATCAAGTAGTAAAGTGCTAACCACAGAATCAATGCTGATACATTCTAACAGGTGAATCAATTAAATCTTATAATAGAGTAGTCCTAAGAGGATGTATTGAAATCCTCTAACAAGATGCTTATTTTATTGTGAATCAAATTTCTTTAACAAGGGACACTTTTAATAGGGTGTTGAAATCCTTTAACAGGGTAACACCTAGCAGTCTTTGTAAGCCTTTAATAGGGTAGACCTTTCATAGGGTAGATCATGTCTCATGATCAAATATTTTAACCTTCATTGGATACACTGTATTACTACAGTAGTGAAGATTTGTTGGTGTCATCCCGACCTAGTTTTAACTTCTCATCGAAGGGCTTCTAGGTAATCATATCTGGTGTAGTATATGTGTGAATGCTTACTTATTTATATGATTTAGATGTACATGCTTTACATGGTATTTTAGTTTACTTATTGAATGTATGAGATGGATGTGTGGTGAATGTTTCATGAGTCAAAGTTTAAAATACTGATTCACCCCCCCTCAGATGTTTACCTTTTGTATTGTAAGTCCAACACCACTTTTGTCACATTTGAAGCATTTTACTTTTGACCAATTCATTTTTTATATGCTTTGTTAAATTCCTTCTTGTTACATTTGAATTTTTCTTTCTTGTTAGAAATTGCATGAAGAGCTTGAATGTCTCCCTCTTGATTTATAATTAATCCTCTTGAAACTAATCTTGATTCTTCTTGAGTGCATTCATTTTTTAGTAATTCAAATTTAGGAAGCTCAAATTGGGATCTTAGACCTCAAATGAAAGTTTCCCAAGATAGTGGAAGTCCTCTTAAAGCTATCATGTTGAGTTCTTTGTCATTAACTTGGCTTTCAATTATTGCAAGTTGATCTTTTAACTCAATGATTCTTAGAAAATAGGACATAATTGACTCCCCATTATTCATTTTTATATATAGAAGATCTTTCTTTAAAGTTAGCAGTCTACTAGTATTATTGATTTAAAAGTGTCCTTTATAGTAGAGAACATCTCAATGCAGTTTTAAGATTGGATATAGATAGGAGAACATGATCCTTCACAAAGTCTATAATAATTTTCATGGCCTTGTTGTTTTGTCTTTTCCATGTCATTTTATCTAGATCATTTTCAGGAATAGATTTGTTTGATTCTATGTACTCTTCTAATTACATTTCTCTTAGTATTATCATGACTCAAATTTTCCACGATGAAAAGTTTGATGCTCCCTCAAGTCTATCCTCTAATCTTACATGATTAACCATTTTGAATTTGAGGACAAAATTATAATATTCATAAATTTGATATTTTACTTTTAATTTTGAATAATAGATTTTCCTATCAGGATGGATCTAATACAATATTAAATTCAAGATATCTGACAAAGACAAACTATAATTGCACATTGTACACATTAAGAATTACTTACTTGTATATCAGTTTGATTGTCTTGTTCTAATGATGTAGATCTTCAAAATTGAATGACAATGGAGGATGATAAACTTCTGTTGAATAATGTCTTTTGTTCACTTGCAAGGAGAGCAATAACAGTGATTGTATATGCCTTGTTATTGATATGTAGTCCTCAATGATTTCTCGACATTATTTATATAAGAACAAGGAGTTACATCCCCATAGAGACATGCCTCTACATGGGCAAAGGCCACATAGGGTCATGCCCCTACGTGGGCATAACTAACATTAGTTCCATGCATAACAAATTTAATTTGATTACTTTACAATCAGTAATATAATAGATATAAATAAGGGCACAGATAACAATAATCTTTTACAAGAATAATAGCCTGATTTGATTGAAGTCATTCATGAACATTAATCATATATATAATCATATATGTATATTATTCTTATTAGTGAAACAAGGTTCATGTAAACCATGAACTGAAGAGCTCAATATCACTTCGACTGATGCTATACATCAATAAAAGGCATAGACTATAGAGAAACCATTGCATGAGTGGCTAGACTAGATAGGGTCAAGATACTCCTAGTATTTGCAACATACAAAAAAATCAAGGTATATCAACTGGATGTAAAGTCTATATTCTTGAATGGAGTTTTTGAGGAGGAAGTCTACATTGAGCAACTTGAGGAATTTGGAAATAAACAAGGTAAGAATCAAGTATTTAGATTGAAAAAATCCCTGTATGAAATGAAACAAGCATGAAGAGTGTGGTATGAGAGGCTATACTCATACTTGGCAAATATTGGGTTCATAAGAACCATTGGTAAAGTTTTATGATTGCAACGATCTTTGTGGATGGTATCATCTTTGGAGGAGATGATAAGACAAGGATCCAACAATAAAATAGTTGAACTAGAAGGAGTTTGAAATGTCCATGATTGGAGAAATCAAGTTCTTCATTGGACTTAGAAAGGCCTAGTTAAAAGGAGGAATCTTCATAGGGAAGACTGAGTATGTGAAAGAAATATTGAAGACATTTAATATGGAGGAAGCAAGAATGATAGTAACTCTAATGACAAGAAGTTGTAAGATATCAAAGGAAGATAAAATTCTTGAAGTGAATGGAACATGATACTGATCCATGATTAGTAAATTATAGTATGTGGTTCAAAATAGACCAAACATAACACAAGTGGTTGGGTTAGTGGGTGGATTTTTGGCCAACCCAAAGGAACCATACATGGTACCTGTGAAAAGAGTCTTGAAAAAATCTAAAAGGTACTTAAGAATATGGTCTCTTGTATCCTTTCAAAGGTAAATTTAAAATAAGTGTCTTCACATATGTTTATTGGTTGGGAGCATAGATGAGAGGAAGATCACAAGTGGAAGTGTATTCTTTCTTGGAGGAAGACTGGTTGCCTAGACCGACAAGAAGCATAATGGCATATTACAGTGAACCGCTGAAGTAGAATATGTTGTTGCAACAATGAATTATACTGAAGTTGTTTGGATCAAAAAAATTCTTGAAGGAATTCAAGGTAAAATGGAGGAGCTATTAATTATCAACTATGATAACACTAGTGCAATCAATATATTATAAAAAATAGTTATGTAATCAAATATAAAGTACATATCCATTAGATATCATTTTCTGAGGGACAAAGTGCAAGAAAATGAGGTTAGGTTGGAATATGTACCA
Source organism: Cupressus sempervirens (assembly GCA_028749045.1). Classification (NCBI taxonomy): domain Eukaryota; kingdom Viridiplantae; phylum Streptophyta; class Pinopsida; order Cupressales; family Cupressaceae; genus Cupressus; species Cupressus sempervirens. The sequence goes on along the minus strand of CM053791.1, from coordinate 531,904,108 downwards.
ACCAAGGAACAATTGGAAAATATCTTTACAAAGTCTCCTTAGAAGGATACTTTCAAGTATCTGAGAGAAAGGTTAGGGGTTTAACACCTATCCAGCTAAACTAAGCTCAAACAAGTAAACATCAATCCATGATCAAGGCACAAAGAAGACTAAAGGTAGATTGATGAGAAAAAGGGATTACTCCATATGGGGAGCAGTCAAGAGAGAAAAAAGAGAGAAAATATGGATGCCTTTTAAATTTTCATCAAAGAGGGAGAAGTTGAGAGAAGCAAAAAAGGAGTTGTAGATAATCAAAGCATGAAAATACACTATCTTAGCGGAGATAATGAAAGAAGGAAAGAAAAAATGCCCACATAAAACAAAGAGTGCTTAAATGACTAAGTGTTTCCCTCAAATTCCAAAGGGGGAGATTGTTGGCATAGGTGTTTTGAAAATTTACCAATAGACTTAGTCATTAAAGGTAATGTCATTATTGGCAACACATATGAAGGTATTGTGATCAATAGAGATGCACAACTAAAAAAGCACACTAATGTGTGACTCTAAATCATAAGGGTAATTTGAGTCAAGATAATGTGGAATCCTAATAGAGGCAATGATAAAGGTCATCCACTTAGCAAAAGTATGCTAAGTGAATCCCCTGTAAGTAGGACGAAGCAAAGTGAAACGAAAAGTAGACACAGATGAGTTAAGTGAGCCACATCAACATGATAAGCATGAAGTAAGAAATCTGTGTTGACTAGTCATGAAGAGGGTAAGAGTTCACTTAGCATCACATTTAATGGTGATGGGAGAATGATCAAGGAGCAGTCAAAATAATTCAAGTTTGATTTCTTCCAAACAATAGAAAGTCATTGAGAACACATGGCACTCATGACTCCTGTATGAACATGCCATAACTTGAGAAGAGTGACACACTACTACAAAGAGTGTTGATAATTTGCTAATGAAGATATGTAATTTTTGTCATTTATGGAAAGACATGGTGTACATGCTTGTAGAAAACCTTAGAAATAAAGATACTTAGCTTTTGGTACCCAGAAAATTGTCTAAGTATGAAATTGGTTTACAATAGTGTATTGTTTTATATGCAAAATATTTTTGACATTATATTATGACAAGTGAAGTTAGATGGTAATGGTATACATGTTTATGATGATGTGTATAACCTCAAACATTAGTATCGACTAGACAAATAAAAGATATTCAAGATTTACCGAACATCAGAATTGGAGGTAAAGGAATTATGTTGTTTACAAAATAGTTACTTGACCAATTAGGGCCAACATCCTATATGTTTATTTTAAGTTAGACAAGTCATTATAGTCTTAGTTGACCTAGAAGAAATTTGTGAAAAGGTATGGTATTTATGCACAAGATATCTTACGAAAAGAAGTGTGTAATTGTATTGTAATAAGTGATATGCAAACTTTCTGTGAAGCAATATATTCAAAGTTTTGAGAACCTGATTTTTGTGATCGAAGATTGAGCTAGGGTCAGAGATCAGTCAAGAAGGAAGTTACAAAACCTTTACACTTGAAGACTAATTACTTGTTTGGGTAGTGATCTCTTCTTCTAATTGGAAGTGCATGTTTGGGTAGTGGGCTCATCTTGTATCTACTGTGCTACAACTCCTAATAGGGATTCAAAGTCTCCTAATAGGTACTCTCTATACTAAGTTTTCTCATTGACTCCTAACAGGGTCCATCCTCTAATAGGAACATATATATCAGTATATTATCTAGTGGGTATCATCCCCAACAAACTTTTCCCTTGGCCAGGGCTTCCCTAGTTAACAAAATATGGTGTTATGAGTTATCTTTGTGTATGGTTACTGTTACTATTTAGCATTACTTACTTACTTTCTTATGTATGGTTCAAAGTAATAAATAATATCCAATTAGCAATTAAAGTTTGTAAATTGTTGATTCACCCCCCCCCCCCCCCACCCCCTTAGTAATTCCTATTTTTAACAAAGAGATCTTCAGCTAATTGTAGGGAGGGAATTGAAAATTTGAATTCTTAGATCAAGTCTTCCAAGTGAAACAAGAGAAAGTACAAATGCATACAAAGTTGGAAGAGTAAATGTTAGATTGCCAAGCCAATATATAGAGAGCCAAAAGAATCAAGCTAAAGTGGAATCTCATAGTTTGAAGAAGAGTGATTAGAGAAAGGTCATCTTCAATGAGTGATTGTGCTAAGAAGAGGATAGTGAGCCTGAATAGTATAAGGTGTATTGTGTGAATAAGAAAGGAAAAGAAAGCACACAAGTGATTATAATCTCAAAATCGCAGAGTCGAGAGAAGGTAGAGCTTAGTTCCAAACTATTCAAGAGAGATGAAGAAGGATCTATATCAAGCTAAGTTTAGTAGATAAATTAGCAGATCATTTTATATTGTTCACTAATCTTTATGTCAACAAATCTCATTGAGGGTGGACCTCAACAAGTTCTTTGTGCAAATACCTTAGCAGGGTGACACATTAACTTTTGTTATGAAGTCCTTTAACCCAACTTCTCCTACCAAGGAAAGACTTTAATGGGCCTTTTCAAAATGCCCTAATAGGGTGGCACCTTACAACGCCTTTGTAAAATTTTAACAAGGATAAGCTCTTGACCTAGCACACTTTAGCAGAGTGTAAACTTGTGAGAATCATCTCACACATTGTGGTTTTATTCTAGTTGGGTTTCCATGAGATAAATACTGTGTTATGTGTTGTTATTTTCATGTTATGTGTTTTTGCTTCATCTTGACCAGTTAAATTATACCTAGCACTAACCCATAGATAAGTGAGAAGTATAATCTAAAGTAAAAATTTGAGATGAGTGAAGTATATTGATCCCCATATTGGCCTATGGTAGGAAAAACATAACCTTCCATTGTAATTATGTTTCCCTCTTTCATGACTCCTACCTTAATTTCTAATGTTCACAACATTGAGTGCATCATAGGAGGAAGACTTTGTATTCCTCCTTCACATGTCTTCACTAAGAAGTGTAACTACAACCTCATCAAATTTTATTTTACTTTTGGTAGAGATTGAAGTTTCAACTTCCATTACTACCCCTTCCCAACTAAATTTGGTAGTGAACATAACAAAAAAATAGATTTTATCTTATCATCTAGAGGTGTATCGGCTGAAATCAATTTAGAAACCAAAATATTGGACTCATTAAGGTGATTGAACATAGCTCCACCTTCTTTTATTTTCAAATTGTACACATTTCTCATTATGTATATCTTGTTTGATAATGATGTTATTTTGTATAATGTAGATAATTTTTAATGAAGCTCTCTCATTGTATTCTTAGTTGAGAAATTAAATAACACAATACTTGAGAGAAAAAGAAAAAATGTTTCTCTTTCCTATAGGTCAAGTTTCTTCTGCTAATTATTTGATAAGGAACCTTTACCATTATCTTTACTAAGCAATGTAGATACTATATCATGCTTCATAAGTAGTGGTTTCATCAACACTTTTCACAGCCCAAAATTTTGCATAGAAAATTTATTAATTGTCAATTTGTCTACCTCATCCTTAGCATTGAGAAATCTTCACCAATTTCCAAAAAATCGAATCAAGCTCTCTAAGCTCTAATAACAATTGTTGAGTTTAATAATTATAGAAAAAGAAAAAAGAAATCTAATTAGCACAAACACACATATCCAGAAATCTCACACAGGCAAAGAATAACACACAAGAATTATAGTGGTTCACCCACAAATTGGACTACATCCACTCTTCATGGGGAGGATATAACTATTACACAATCTCTACTACAACATTGTAGCTTCAACCATGGAAGAGGAACAATTTTAATATTAACAATCAATGGTTACAAAAGGAATTAAATGATTGGCATTCATTAATAAAATCATTAGCAATACAACCATTATAGTAAATACCAAATTCGGTGATCTAGGCGCCATGAAATTTTAGCCAAAGATGATGAATTTAATTGTGCATGGGTTGGTTACCCAATCAATTTTAATGGAGAAAAGCTTTATGATGTAAAAGAATACAAAAAAAATGAAGTTCATACAAAGTTGGGAGCCGAAGAGAAGGGGTGGAAAAAGTGGCTTGTGGTGGAGCAAGGATGGAGTTAGTACGATGAATTACTCAAACTACTAACTGAAAAACCTACTCAAACCTTTAGTGATAGTGGAGAAGACATTTTAGCTTCTTGGATAAAGGTCATCTAAGCCACTAAAATAATGATGTGGAGCTAATTCAATCAAGTTATAAATGATTCGTATTTTCTTTTTCTACATTTAATTTAAATTTGTGTTTCTAATCAATTAAAAGTAATAGATTATATTTTCTTGTTGTAGTATTCTAAAATACTAACATAAAAAAAGAACAAAGTTGTAATAAGCAATGTCAAATCATGTTGATAATAGAGATCTACGAAAAGGAAATGATTTCATATAACTAGTGCTTGCACCAAAAAGGTGCAATGGGTGTGCTAATAGGAATATATATACTTGACAATTGGAAACCATAATAATAATAATAAAATGTAGATATATTTAGAAGTGTGACTAATGCAAAATAATTGTACTTCATTATAAATGACACCAAAATAATAGTTTACTTTTAATGTTAGAACCTAACTTAGTTGAAACAAAACCTAAATTATTCTGACCACATTGTCTTTGGCTCCAAAATTGTATGTATCTCGAATCTAATATCTCACAAAAGCTTATAACTGTTATGCTTTGATGCATGCACATAACTTGTGTGTAAGCTTTCTTGTTGCACATGCCATGAAAACATGTCACAAAGGATGGGGACATTAGCACGATCTATGATGTTATATTTGGTTGTAAATTTATAGAGGTCTTTTGAACAAAGTGATTTTGTGCCTATTTAATTGGGTCACTTTTCAATATGATGTCTTATAATTATCTTCCTTCACCATGATGAACTACCATTCACTATTAGTAGAACCATTTTATTCTCCAAATGACTTGTCTTGCATGGTTTGCGTTGTTCAACACTCTAACCACAGGCTAGAAAATTGGGATTTATTGAAATGGAAACTGGAAACTTCAATGATCATTCAATGCTTCTCACTCCTTTTCCTTTTTAGAAATTTTTTTTTATTCCATGCATCAACTTCACCCTTTGGCAATCTAAAACATATCTATCACACCTACCGCACCTATGTAGCATTGAATTTTAGATTTAATTTTTTTATGGATATTATTATTCTTGGATGTGGTTTGGTTACATTGAATAATTTAGTTTATTATTATTAATACATTGTATTACTTAAAAAATTTTAGTTGTATTATTATTAATATAAATCTATTAAATTATATTATTATTTAATAATTGTATAAATTAATTTAAATCATTAAATTTATATTAAAAATATAAATATAAATCTAATAATATTTTATATATTTCGATAATGTGATTTGAGTAGTGTGAATTATAAAATTCGTAGATAATAATTAAACAAAAATTTGTAAATAATAATTAAACATAATACTCTTGTTTCAATTCAATTTTTTTTTCAAAATTAAACAATTTGAAATATAATTATATCTCCATAAAATTGACTCTATATTTAGATATTCTAATTTTATAGTTTTTAAAACTAATTGTTTTATTTATTAAATCTTTATAATTTATCATATATATTTACATTAAATAGACAAAATTATTTTTATGCATTTGGTTAGAGAAAAAGAATATTATTGCACATTTTTTTAATACACATTTAACTTTATTAATAGTAAATATTTGTAATTTGGTTTGATTTGATACATACTATAATTTAAACATATATAAATGCAAACTCCTTAAGCCATAAAATATTAAACATATTTGAATTTACATAAAAAATAAATTTAAAAAGGAAAAGCCTACAACACAACTATAACTAGTGAGCCTCTTATGTGAGAGTTCTTGGGTTTGAATCTACTCTCATTTAACTTATAACAAGTGCCATGTAGTGGATGTACTTGTTGTTAATTATAATTATAGTAAAAAAAAAATTATAATAAATAAATTATAGTATAATTTTAGTTTTGTTTTATACTACTACACTAATTATAATAATAAAATAACAAAATAAGTGAGTGCTTTTATTAATATGTGTCCATATAGAGTACAAAATGAAGTTTTGCATTTGATTTCCTTATATGAATATTTTAAATTTTTAAATATTGATTAGGATTTCTGTTCATATAGAGTACAAAATGAAGTTTTGCATTTGATTTCCTTATATGAATATTTTAAATTTTTAAATGTTGATTAGGATTTCTATTTAGAATTTAGAATAGTACAATATAATTAGAGTAAAATATGTTTTAGAATTTAGGATTAGTGTGTTAAAAAAATAAAGAGTAGTATTAGTATTTAGTTAAAAATATTGAATAGAGGTTAAATGTGGAGAAAACTAATAAGCATATTAATTCATGATTTTGTGCAAAATAACTTCACTGATTATATTAACCATGTTCTCTACCATAAATTTTAGCCAAAAATATTGCAATATGGAGAACCTTCGAAAGAAGGGCTCCTATAACACAAAACTATTCTACCAATCATAAAATTTCTATAAGATATAAAATTTATAAATCAATAGCAAAGCTTTAGAAATATTTTAATAATTAAAAAATCATTGCTTGTGATTGGTGGATTTATGTTAAACTAATTGAGTAATCTTCCAAAATGAATGCAATAGTACTAGTGGCAAGTACAATAATAATTAATCCATAATTTATCATTTTTAACCAGCTCAATAACTCAAATTTAAAAATATTTGTAACAATAAGAATATTTATTGGATAATTCCACACAAAATGTAAATTCACTATTAAAATAATATAAAGCCTCATCATAACAATGTCCTCCTTTCCTAACATAAATTCTCCAGAAGAGGGCTCATATAGATCAAATTATCCCAAAATTAGTTTATTGATAAAGAATTAGCATCAAGAAACTCTTTTAGAAATTATTCTATTGACTTTTTTATATATAACTTAGAGTTTCAAGATATCCACACTATAATAATTTATAATTTTGCTATGTTTCTTTGAGTTTGTGTTATTCTTGAACTTTTTTTCCATGTCTAATTAACTTGTAGATTTAATTTTAAGATTGCTTATATTAAATGGAAGAGTATAAGTAATCCTAGTTAGTTCAAGAATTCACTAATTCTTTTAAACTTTTGATTTATCTAAACATTAATATTTTCCCGTTTGTGATTTCATGGATTGAAAGTTTACATTCCATCTTGAAATTTTGGAACATCCTTTAAAAAAATTATATTGAAAAGTGAAAAATATGTTGTAAAATTGTTTTCTTTTTCATAAACCTAATTTATTAAAAATTTGATTTCTTGACAAGAATATAAATTGTTGGAATTTGATTTGATAACTTGTGCTCTTTGATTTAGTCTATTATTCTTGTTAATTATTATAAAATTTATTTATATAAAAATAGTTTGTATTAAAAAATATAAGTTACTAACAAATTTTACTTGAATAATTTATTAAATTATTAAAGTGATTGGATTTATATAATGTAAATAATAAATACATAAGAGTTTATAATATAAAGATAATATGTGAGTCTCTCATTGATGAAATTTTGGATTACACATAATAATAATTAATCTCAACAAATAATAACAATTAATCTACTTAGAAAAGAATGTAAGTAATAAATATTTAGTAAATTAAAAATTCTTGACTATTAGCAAAATTTGATAATGAACAATATCGTGTGTCTTTGCTATTATCAGCAAAATTCTAGATATAAGCATTGTAATTACTACATGTAGCCTGCAAAACTCTCAGGTTCAAGCAGCGATTTTTTCAACATTTAGGTGGAATTTTATGAAAGGCAATGAACTTTCTTCAAATATGAGCTATAACATTATATTGGCTCTGCTCTGCATAAATAGTGAATAGCAAAACAAAAGCACATAATCAAAATAAAAAAATTGCGAAACAAATAAAACATTTTTCCGAAACAAATATGGGAAATAATTTAACATGAAAGAACAAACAAAGTCTTCTACACCTTTGATTTGCAACAATAGATTCTATGCCCTAAATCAACTTATAGAAAGGAATATTTTAGAGCTTCCATAAGATGGAGAAAATTAGAATAAGCATGATCTAATCAAATCAATAAATTGTCCACTTAAATTGCAAAATTAGGGTAGTAAGATGGACAAAGATACATGGAAAATGTTGGTGTATCGAATAAAATGCACAAATAATCAATAGATTGATTGAAACATCACTTGGATGACAACATGCATTTTTTTCCAAAACCAAATATGCCCAAAACAAACAAATGAGAAATCAAGCTATTCCATTTCAAATGCATAGATGAAATAATCCCTAAAACAAGTATCAAAAGAAAAAGGTACGGACTCAAAGAAGAATGAAAGATAATCATTTGGAAAATAATTCCAAGGATCTAGAAAGTATGGGATATGCTAAGCCAATGTAGATTAATAAGAACAAGAAGAAAGATTATTTAGACCAAAGAAGGTTGTTAAATAAAACAAAACACATAGAAAATGATCATTGGACTTGTCAAAGAGAAGTCAAGGAAAGAATTTATAAAAAGTCATGATCATAAGCAATCATTTCTTAGAACTGGTGGTTTCAATGCAAAGACTTTGGAATGTTTGTAGTCTAGAGTAATCCAAATCTAACAAAATCTACTATGGCAGAATGGTTGAAGGTAGGTTGTGAGGATTTAGTAACTATTTTATCCTTCTTTGATTCTTTAGCATCCTTACAATGTAAAAGAAAATCAAAGATGTTCTACTTCTAAATTCTCAATATTTTCTTAAAGGATATAGCGTAAAATTTTGTATTTGATCCCCCAACTTTGATAACACTCACATTAGTAAAATGAATAAACCAACTTGGATAATAATAATAATAAATATAGTGGAACTTAACCATATTCACATACTTAAAGAAATTGAAAAATCTATAGGTGAGTTTCTAGGACTAGAACCTAGCTTTCCAAGTTGCAACGGAACCAAAATCCTAGTTAGTAGGAAGACTAAAATTTGGGATCTAGACCCAATTAAAATTATCACCAATGGGCCAATCTACAAACTACAACCTAGTTTATACCAAAATCAAATTCAAGAAATAATTTTTTTTGATCTAGAGTCTAGGCATAGTGATTACAATCTTTACTCAATTGTGCTACCAACATCAAATTTGAGGAATCAGTGCTTCAACGGTAAAAAACAAAAAGTGCTAGGGGTTATTTGTAATAAGAAGATGGACGTCAAAGTTTAGGAGATGCAGTGAGTACAAGTAAATTCCTAATAAGCATGATCCAAATTTGAAAACCAAATATCAAAGGAGAGATAGTGGAGATGATTTCAATCTAAACCCTTAAATTAATCAAGCTCAACATTGTTCAGGCATAAGTGAACAAGAAGAGGATTACTCAAAATAGAGAAGTGGAAAAGGAAACTACAAAGATAATAACATATGTGATTTAATAGAGAAGGGGAAGGATACAACTAAGTATGATAAATGTTAAACATACAATTCAGCCATAGTGGATAAGATAATGATGCTAGAACAATGTGAAAAATGTATTAAATAAAATCTATTCATTGAAGACATAAGACAAATAACATATTACACAACAAGTTGATGACAGACATAAGGTTGACTTATAATGATATTTGTGATCAACTCATTCTATGGGAAAATTCTCATCACCCCCACACAAAATTTAAGGATCAACTTTTGGAGAATGATATGAGGTTAAATCTAAAAACATGGCCAATGAGCGGTAAAATTTGTGACAGCCAAAAGATAGGAAATAAAAAAATAGACATAAATCTAACTCTAAGGATAAATAATCATATCCTACCTTCTAACAACCAGATGGATATAGAGATTTTGACAAGGCCTTTGAAACAAACATTATATAATAATATTGAAACTAATTTCGAGCAAACAATGGACAAGGATTTACCTTTATCACATCATCTCTCACATGAAAATCCACCAGAATAAGAGGAAGGTATAAATAAAGTTATCATAAATACCAAGCACCTAACATCCCAAGAAAGCACAAAAGAAAATAATTTAAAGGGAGGTAAAACCAAAGATTCATAAAAAATAGAGATGGTAAGAGGGGAAAGAATAAGATACAAAGGCCAAAAAAGAGAAAACAACCTATGGAAAAAACAAGAGGTCAAAGTAGAAGATATCAATCTAATGTTAGAAAATGTAGAAGTAGAGAATATAGGAAAGAAAACTCAAGAAATAGAAAGGTAGATGGATAATTAGGCTACTAATATGAAAAGGACGAAAATCAAAAAAGAATAAAAAACTATATAGGTTTTGGAAAATGGAAATAGGAGGTAGACATCCCCTCAAAGAAGAAATTATGCTTGGAAACCAATAAGGGGAGAAAAAGTCTACTTCTAATCCTCAAAAGACTGAAATTAGAACAAAAGATGTTCAGAATCAATTAACAAAAAATGATGAAACAAAATCAAACAAAGTAAATATGGAGGATCGACCTAAATTCATCATTCCTTTGGATGAAGTTAACTTAGATGAAGAAGACTTTCTTGAGGATCTTGATGCTGAAGAAGAAGATTAAGACAATGAAGAAGTGATGGAGGAAAAAAATTTGGGTAGTTGAAAGAATCATTGAAATAGATAAGGAGGATTTTGAAGATGAGGTTTTAGAGGATAATATAGTTAAACACAATTTAATAGATACCAAAGGAAATAGTGTATCAATATCAGATAAAAACATAGTCTTAAATACTTCAATAGGAATAGGGGAAGATAAATAATTAGATATAACAACAATAAAAGAGTATAACAATGTAAAAGAAAAGGAAAAGAAAGCTAATTTACTTTCCCAAGAAAAAGTAGAGAAAAGAGATAGTGATTGAACATATATTCCTATAGAGGTGGAAACACTTTTAAGGGAATTTGAATTGATAACTCAAGAAGAGATATCAGATAAAATGGGCTTGGATTATCTAGATAGGAACAAAGAAGGAAAATTTTGAAATTGGAGGAGTTCAGGATCTAGGAATTAGATGAACTTCATCAAGATATTGTAATACCCCAAATAGGGAGCTAAGAACACCACATGTAGAAGTGAATTTTCTTTTTTAAACCTCTAAAATTGGTGGGTATAATAAAAGCCTTCTACTAAATCTTTAACAAATAAATAAATCCCCAAAAATTTTATTAAACAAACCACAAAATAAACTACATTAAAGGGCATGAGTATGATCATACATTTATTCTAAAGTAACAACCACCTAGTTCTTACTTGAAAAATCTGTACAAAAAACTATATTACTGTGCATAAAACTTTATCCCACCTTTCAATAATATGGATCACAAATTACATGGTCCTTACATGTTTTTTTTTCAATTACAAGGGTTTACAATTTCAACAACTTAATATACATGTGATACAATATTTCTCCAATGTTCACTAATCCAAGAATTTCCATGAACGTGAGGAAGCCAAAGTGTAGTAAGAAAGCTAAGGGACCACAAATTAAGAATCCTGACCTCGGTGGAAAAATGATTGCCATCCAACCATGTGAACCTTACAATTCACCCCCCAAGCTAGGAGATGAACCTTAGATCTACACAAATCAAATAACTCAAAGTATCCAAAATAAACACCTCTATAGGCTAGAAAGAAAGTGTTCACAATTTCCAAGACTCAAGAAAATTAATACATAAATACAATTGTGTTCAAAGAAAAGATTGCACAAGGAGCAATAAAAATATCAAGACAAAGATACATGAATTATTAAAAAATATCCTCTACCAATGGGAGGGGTCAAAAGAAACTAAGATGCTTCTAGGTTTTGATTGAAGAGTGTCACACTACTAGATCAACATCCTACAAATGGATAGTGTTGGTGTAAATAAGTATTTACTTATTACACTTACTTAAGTTTACTTAGGTTAATGCATTATTTATTATTTTATTATTTTTATTTGTATGACACTTAGGAGTTCACACACCTTTTTGAGTTGTCATGTAGACAACACAGGAGTACGCAACTCTATTTTAACACATGGTGTCTACAACATTGTTTTGTGTGTCACACCCTTGTAGGCTTATCCTCACATCATAGCACATACTTTCATGCTTAATGGAGGATAACCCATATCTGGTGGACATGTGCTTGGTTGTATGACACATCATGGTGTTGATTACGAGACATCCTAGATGTATCTCAAAGGCCTTTATATACAAGCACTCCTAATGTACTTTGACATTGCATTAATAATGACATATTGAATACATTGTCATTATGATCATATTCTCTCTCTCTCTCTCTCTCTCTCTCTCTCTCTCTCTCTCTCTCTCTCTCTCTCTCTCTCTCTCTCTCTCTCTCTGGTCTATTGTGTGCTTGTGTTTGAGTTCTTAGTTCCTAGGTGAATTTTGTCCTTAGGTAAATTCTTACATGTATCAGAGCAACTTGGAGACTTTCTCATCACTTAGCTGTTCAAGACCACGCTTTGCTTTAGCACCTCAGCTTGAATCCAGAGTACTGCAAAAATTGGGAGCGTCTAAAGCCAAATCTGACCTCGCCATTGCATCCGGAACGCTGAACCAATAAAAATCAACTATAAACTTGGCTAGCTTGGCCTAAAGTCAACCGTGAGGCAAAATTTTTTTGCAAATAGGAACCTAGAGGCCCCGATTTGCACAACGGGTATGGTCATTTTAGTATTTTAATTTCTATGCAATTTAATTTTCGTCAAATTTTTGGAAAAAATTTCGCCCATCTAGCAGAGAAATTTTTTGGGCAAAACTGGGCTATGAGCTTGCTATGAACTCCTGACCTGCACAGGGTATCTTTTATTTTATTTGCAGGTCATATATTTCTCATTAATTGCAAGGGCCTCTATACTATCTCGGCCCTACAAATTAGGCGGCCAAACCCACAAATTAGCAGAGGCACACTAGAAACTGACCGGCGAAGAAAAACCCCCCAATGGCCATACAAAGCCCGACATCCTGCACGGGCGATCTCACTTCATTATTTAGAGTGAGCACTATTGGTTTTAAACCACTACACAATCCAAGGCACAACGAATGTGGGATTATTTTTGTAGCAAGCTGCATCGATAACAGACGATGTTAGTGGAAGGAACACTAGCGAATGGCTAAAGACTTGCTGTGAAATTGTGCCCTAGGCCATCGTACAATTTTTGACCGAGTCTGTCAACCTCACCAGTGAGAGGAAAACCTCTGGTAGGCTCTTTGTTCTATGTTGGGTGGTAGTTTGGTTTTAAATAGCGCATTGTGCACACTCCCAACAAATGTGGGACTATTCCCACTAATTTTTGGCATGCAGAGTGGATCTCGCAAGCATATTTGACTCTGATCTTTGGCATCAACTTCAATTTTTTGGCATCGTGGATTTTAAAATCCTCGGCACCTGTAGTGCATGAACTTGTACCACACACAGTGGATAGCTCAACGATTGCATAAAGAACTCCGATAGCTACTGTATTTTCTGGCAAGTGTAAACTCTCGACGATTGCTTTTTTTTCCCGTCCATGAGCTTAGACTTTCCAGCAACCCTGGTTCAAATTTGGGGTTGAGGGGCATCTTCGATGGGAATATTTTGACATCTTTCCTCTTGCCCATGTGCCAATATTCCCAGCTCCCGCTTGTTCTTCCCGGCAAATTTTTGGCATCCAACGACTGCCCAGTTAGTGCCATGTTAGCAGAACTAACTTGGTACTGCCATGCAATCCTATGGAAATTGTTCCTACAAAAGCACCACATCACTGTACTGCTTGAAACGTGCCATTCCATACAGTACAGTCAAACAAATCATTTGTCATGTCATCGCAGGGTGCAAATTTTTGCTGACATCATCATAACACTATGCTAAAATTGACAGCCATTTGACTGTCATTCTCAGGCATTTTACAACTGCCATTATGACTATTTGATCATCAAATTTAGACTTATAGCTTTTTCTCCAAACTCCTCTCCAAATTGCTTTTCAGTTTGGTAGCCTGACTTTGCGAGCCCTTATCTTGGACATCCGAACTCCGATTCAGGTGCAATTTTTTTTGAAATTGGGTAAAATTTCCTAAATTTTCTAGTGGTGGTGCTATTTTCTAGTTTTGGTGCATAGATCTTTTAGAAATTGTATTTTTTGGTGACTGTACTTGCATAATCCTGCATTTTACAACTTTAGAAGCTCCGTACGAGCACATCTGGTCACTTTTACAGGTTTTTTTTTTTTTGAAAGTGCATATTTTTTTTGTCTACTTTCTAGATTTGAAGTCAAATTCTAGGGTTGTGTGGACCAATTTCTCACTTTTAGAACTTGACCTTCTTTGGCATTATAAAACTTTGATTCTTTTTCATAATTGTTGTAAAACTAAGCTACAGTGCTTAAGTGATAGATTTAAGCCTCATAAGGTAGTTGTAAAAGCAAAATCAGAAAGTCTACTTTGTTCATTTTGATAAGTGGCCCATTGTAAATGCACTACTTATAAAGTGCCAAAGCATCTTTTTTTGGGTGGGTCTTTTGATTGAGTGAAAAGGGGGGGTGTGTATTGTGTTTTTTGTGTCTCTCTCTTGTGCTCTTTTTATTTCTGCATCATGGGTTTTAAATGTCCTCCTCTAACTTCACGCAACTATTCTACATGGAAAGATATTGCATGGAGTAGATTAATGGAAAAAGGATATAGTCTACATGTTGATGGTACAATTACCAAACCTACTGATGCTAAAGAACTCATTGATTGGCAAAAACAAGACCAACAGGCTTTAGGTGTTATCAGGAGTTGTGTACATAGCGATCTTCTCTTCCACATTAAAAATTGTTCAGACTCTAAAGACACTTGGGATAAACTTGAACAATTGTATGGTAAGGTGGATGAAGAAAAGGGATTTCAGATTGAGGATGATCTACTTCTCTTGGATCCTAAGAATTATGACACAATTCAGGATTACATCATTAAAGTCAATGAGTATAGGGCACTTTTGAAAGATTGTGGAAATTCGATGAAGGATGACAGGTTGATTCATCACATCCTTAAGAGGCTACCTTCTGAGTATACTAGATTTGTTTTGAGTTTTAATACTCATAAGTTGACCATGGGATCTACTTACCAGAAGCCTTCCTTTGATGGATTTGTAGACATGTTGATTTTTGAACAATCTCACTTGGTGGATTTTGGACTTCTCAAGTCATCTAAGACCAAAGCCTTGCTGGCTAGTGATGATCAAAAATCAAGTCAAGGGGGGAAAAGCAACAACAACAAGAAGTAGTGGAAGCAGAAAACACAATCTGAGACACAATCATCCTCCTCTCAAAAAGGGGGTTCTTCTTCAAACAAGAAGGGAAGTAATGAAAAGAAGGACAATTTTTTTTGTGCATACTGTAAAAAGCCAAATCATGACGAGCATCATTCCAAGACAAAAAGAATTGATGAGTTAGAAAATCTACTCAAGAAGAATAAGATTCAAGTGCTAGGTACTTCCAAGGATTCAACTCCAACCTCTTCAAAGGGTAAAGGTCAAGCACTTATGGAAAACTCAAATTCTTCTTCAGAATGGATACTTGACTCAGGTGCCTCTTACCACATGGGTTCTTCAAAGGCAGACTTTTCTTCATTGAAGCAGTCAAAGGTACCACACATCTTCGTGGGAGACGATACTAAGATGGAAGTTGAAGGGAAAGGACATGTCGAAATGGAAAATGGGCAATTCAAAGATGTTCTCTACATTCCAAATATAAGTTCTAATCTCCTATTAGTTTACCAAATCACTCACCTTGGAGATGGTCATAAGGTTGAGTTCCTTCCAGACTCAGTGATGGTGCGAAGTCTCAAAGATGATTCATTGGTAGTAGTGGGGAAAGTCAATGATGATAAGAGGCTTTATTCCTTCTCCCACTTTGTGCCTAAGATTCCTTCCCAAGCCTTGTTAACTCACTCTACTTCAAACATCAACCTATGGCATGAGCAGTTTGGTCACCTTGACTTCCACTCTCTTCAGCAACTTTGCTCTAAACATATGGTCAAAAGTCTACCTAATATTAACTTCTTTAAGGGAGAGTGTTCATATTTTTCAGTGGACATGAATCTCAAGGAGAAGTATGATAAAGGGAAGTCTTCTCGAGCTCCAGTTGTTCTTCAACTAGTTCACATGGTATTAGCAGGACCCTTTGCAGTGACTTCAGTCAGCCAAGGCCGCTACATACTTATATTTTTTGATGACTTTTCAAGATTCACTTGGGTCTTCTATCTTCATCATAAGAATGAAGTGGTTCATAAGCTTCAAGACTTCAAGACTCATGTTGAACACAAGTCAAGGAAAGCCATCAAGGTACTAAGGGTGGACAATGAGAACAGATATGTAGACAGAAGACTTAAGAACTTTTGCAGAATTGATGGGATTGATCTTCAGAACTCACCAGCATTCAGTCTACACAAGATAGATGTTGCAGCTATGTGGATTAGGACTCTCAAGACCATGGAAAGTTGCATGATAAAGGCCAAGTCTCTCGATCCTACACTTGAAGTTGAAGCCATTAGCAGTGCTACTCACATACTTAACATGTCTCCTCATCCAACCTTAGATGGAGAGACTCCTTTTGAGGCATGGTGTGGCAGAAAACTAGTTGTGAGTCACCTTAGATTCTTCAGTTGTCTAGCATGGGGAAACCTTTCTTCTAAGAGGTGCAAGGCATCGACACCTAGGCCTTGTACCTTCATCGGTTATGAAGATAATTTGAAGGTTTACAAACTTATGGTTCCAGAGACACATGAGATTTTTGTGGAGAAGGATGTTCATTTTGAGGAGAGTTCACCCAACTTATCCTCTAATCCTCTCTACACATTGTATACAGTGGAAATTGATAGTGACACCATCGATAGTGCTTCAACAGGTTCAGACAAGTGGGGTTCTATTGAAAATTGCAGTGAGAGGTCACATCAGTCTAGTCCACATGCTTATATTTCCATAGTGAAAGGTCCAACATAGCATGCTACATCTCATCTTCCAGCTCCAGCTTCACTTGACTTGGGAGATAGACTTGAGGACATACATCTTCTCATTGATGAAGGTGATCCTTCTACAGTTGTTGCAAGGGCTCACTCTAATCCTCATGTCCATTCTCTACATGATCAATCTTTCGAGGTTGGTGTGATTGTGGATCCTTATGAACAAAAATTAGTGGAGGTCTCTTTGTCAGTTGAGGAGACAGATGATGCAATGGAACAGGTTCAACAGACATCCTTGACTGATCTGCATTCATTCTTTTCAGCACAGTTGGTAGGGGTGAACTTCAGCATCAGTACAAGGATACTTGAGTAGGTTTTAGGGCCAACACACATCTTTAGGGTTGTACCTTTGGCATTTTTTTCTTCCTAAGGGGAGGAACACCATTATGCATTCTTGGACTAGCTTCTTCATTGGAGTGGCTTTCACTTGTTGGCATTCTTCTCTTGGGGGGGGGGGGGGGGGAGCCTATACTATCTCTCTTCCTTCTCTGATTCTCTTTTGTATATACTGGATGTATGTCGTAATGGGGGGGTCTTGATTACTCCATCCATCAATGCATCCTTATTTATCTCTCTTTTTGGGGGAGGGTTTTTCCTACATGGTTTTCCCTCTTTCCCCTCTTTATGAGAGATTTGCATCTTCATTATATACATGGGTACCTAATATGGCCTAGTAGTCGGGACCCATTATGCATCTTAATCCTAGTTTAGTAAGCTTAAGGGCATTCCCCTAAGTTGCACTTAAGGGGGGGTGTTGGTGTAAATAAATATTTACTTATTACACTTACTTAAGTTTACTTAGGTTAATGCATTATTTATTATTTTATTATTTTTATTTGTGAGACACTTAGGAGTTTGCGCACCTTTTTGAGTTGTCATGTAGACAACACAGGAGTACACAACTCTATTTTAGCACATGGTGTCTACAACACCGTTTTGCATGTCACACCCTTGTAGGCTTATCCTCACATCATCACACATACTTTCATGCTTAATGGAGGATAACCCATATCTGGTGGACATGTGCTTGGTTGTATGACACATCATGGTGTTGATTATGAGGCATTCTAGATGTATCTTAGAGGCCTTTATATAAAAGCACTCCTAGTGTACTTTGACATTGCATTAATAATGACATATTGAATACATTGTCATTTTGATGATACTCTCTCTCTCTCTCTCTCTCTCTCTCTCTCTCTCTCTCTCTCTCTCTTTGGTCTACTATGTGCTTGTGTTTGAGTTCTTAGTTCCCGGGTGAATTTTTCCCTTAGGCAAATTCTTACAAATAGGCTACTAGCTCAACCTCCCATAGATATATAGGCCTTCTCTACCCACCCTCATGAAGAAAGCATACATTATCTAGGCATGGGAGAGGCATATTAATATGTTAATTAGTGTGATAACCCAACCCAATCTAATTTTAATTAAGTTTCCACTTGTTTAAAAATCTATCATTGGTTTACCCAGAACTAGCCACTTTGGGCTCTAGCCCCTAATGCAAGCCACCCTTCAAATCTATACCTAGCAATCCCTCCCACAATAAAATCTCATAGGAAGAAGAAAAAAATGATAAAAAGAAATCCAATAAATAGGAATTGGGAGTACAAAATCACCAACCCATAAGAAGAAAAGAAACATTTCTTCGAGATCATTGCATGGCTTGAAAATAGAATAGTAATCAAACTATGCATCCAAATTTATAATTGTGGTTAATTACCCATAACAGAACAAAGCTCAAAATAACTTCTAATTTCTATGAAAAGAGCATGCGGTAAAATCTGAAATACAAGACATAGAGGCGTGGGATAGTTGTGCATACCAAAAGAAAACAAAGGTCAAGGCTCAACAATAGTGTAAGACGAGATGTGTTTCTTTAAGTAGTCTCACAATTAAATTACTTGATGTATGTTGAACATTCAAATAATTTCATAGATTATAAATAAGAATTAGTTTCATTTTCTTATTTTATATTTTTCTATTTCATACTAATATCAACCTACCTTTGATATGTCTTATGTCTTCACATTAACTAGTTTTTCTTATAGACTCTGATCTCCCCTCTAGCGCTTACAATTGGTATGCTCAGGCCACTATCCTATTCAGATCAATTAGGATAGACATCAACCATCTCCCTTTCTACCATTTCTCACTAGATGCTCTATCTCACCTCCTCCCCTCTAAGTAGGAGTTGAATAGATATGTTAGACTCGACTCTACATGCATTATATTATCTAGGCCTGGGTTGATCCTCCAGGGGATTTACACCCAAGGATGGCATTCTTTTCTGAACACTTCCTAGATATTTGAGATGGGATCATTTGGCACCCTAACTACTTACATAGACAGTGGACCCATCCCCTACATATCTAATCTCTTAGCTCCTTCATGGTGGGCTCTCACTGACTCCAAATTCAGACCACCACCATATTGATAAAGAGGATCGAGTTTGTAGACTTTGTACCATGATAGAGGTAGAATCTAAGACCTATTTAATTTTCAGATGCCCCATATACTACAATATTAGAGGGAGATTCTATTGTTTGTTTAGAGAGTGCAAATCCCTCTCGAACTTCTTTAGGTATACAGATTAGCATTGCCTTGCACTCTATCTTCATGAATCCATATAGCTTCGTGACCACACTTTGCAGCTATCTTTCCCCACGGGTCAAACCTAGGTACATCTTATCACGACCTTTTTCTCACTCTTATTTCATGCTCAGGCTACAAAGTGACTGTATAGTTTCCTTAGCACTGACCACTCCATATCATTGAAACCCCAGAGTGCTCCTCTTCACCAAGGACACTTCTCTCGCAACATTCAGTGATAGAATAGAGCCCCTAGTTTCCCCCATCCATCTCATTCATTTTTGTCCTTCTTCCCTTCAATGAAGGATCCCTAATCCTCTTCGAGGCAACTCTTGCTCTCTTCTTCATCTTCTTTTTTAGGTTTGTGCTTGCTCTTTTGTTGACACTATTTAGTGTTCCTTTTGGTGCTATCTTCTTGGTTGTGTGCTCCTAGTTTCATAGACCAGTGTTGTGGTCTCTTATTGGAAATTAATATATTTATCTTATCTTATCTTATCTTACAGTAAGGATACATGATCACTAAAAATATTTTGAAAGAGATTTAAGATAACTACTTAAGTTCATGATTACTGAAAAAATACTATCGCATCTCTTTTCTAGCATTATAATCTTAACAAGTAGAAACATAACATACTAAAAGGAAAAATTATAGTAATTTATACAATCACAAACAACTTATGTGACTAACTATTGTAGTTTTTGTTAGTAATCTTAGCCTATTAGCATCTGCTATGTCTCATACAAGTGATCCTAACAACTTAATTACTCATTAATACTATATACAATTACATGTTACATAATCTCCTTAGCTCATAATGAGAAAACCACTAAAATATGCTATCCAAATTTAATATCACACTACACAATAATTCTTAATGGGAATCGGATTTATTACTTGACGAGTTAACAAAATATTGAACCAAGATTAGATGAATTTGAAATCTACCTCAACACGAGAAGTACTTGTCACACTCTTTACTTGTTTTTCCTCTTGCACACTCTCCATAGGCTGCCCTTTTTTCATGTAGCTGATAAACCTTCATTACCTACCATGCTTGTTGTCCACTTATGATCTTTCCTTTAAAAAAAACCCATTGTTTCTATTCTCCACACGTTTTGTTCATCTTTCCATAAGTTGGCTTTTGTTTCTTCTTAAAATATTGTTTCTAATCTCATCTTAATAATTAATATAGCATTTATACAAATTCTTCATCCCTTCTTTTAAAATGGTTATATGAGGCCTCTAAATACAATATTAATGTTTATTCTATTCCACCCCAAACAATTTGTTAATGTTTCCAATAGTGACACTAATAAGAATAATAAATATTGTAACAATTATAACATTTAAAATTGTAGATCTGTTACACTCTTTCTTCATATACATAATCATATATGATTACCAAGACTACATTTTTTAACAAATTAATAATAATAATGACTATCATCGTGAAACACATTCTTTTCATTATAATAATCTTTATTATATTATTAATATTGTTAATGGTAGTGAGATAATTACTAAATTATATACACATATTTGTGTATATATATCTACACATATTTGTATATCTATATATTTTATAGCATTAATATTTTTTTTGTATCACTATAATCATAACCTTAATCTTTAATCAAATATTTTATTTACCAATACTAATAATGATAATGATATTAATATGCTCCTTCATCTTACATTACTCTCATTTATACTATTGCAATATACACAACCATTTGATCAGCATACTAATTATCTTTTAGCTAACAATGGTATCATCATTATCATGATTTTTTACCTCTAATGATGATAATGCTTTAATTTACTAATTCTTTATATTATTTCATGTATCCTTTGTTTTTCTTACTAATATCATTTTTTTTCATTGTCTTCTAGAGGTGACTCACATTTCCTTCCTTTTCTACTGGCAGGGAACAAAGGGTGCAAGAGACAAAATGACAAGTGAAAGCTAAAAAAAACCCAAAAACATAATAAAATAAAGTGTGAGACATGACACCGAAAGCAATACTGAATCAATATAAGGGTATTAGGGATCTGAAGATCATCTCCATTAACCACTAATTTTCCACTAAGAGATGGTACACTCAATCCTACCAATTTTGGTAAATGTGCATGGTACTTGCAGCTACATCACACAATCGAAACACAAACATATACATATGCAAATCCCTAAACATGAAGATAGTATGATCATATACACATCCTCCATAAGGTTAGTATTGTTAGTACATGTGTGTGTGTGTGTGTGTGTGTGTGTGTGTGTGTGTGTGTGTGTGTGTGTGTGTGTGTATATATATATATATATATATATATATATATATATATATATATATATATATATATATATATATATATATATATATATATATATATATATATATATATATATATATATATGAAGAAAGGAACCAATATAAATATCCAAACAAATGATCATAAAATTTAAGACAAGTTGTAAATAAAGAAATTCATAAACTCAATTTCATTGCATAAATGTCTAATTAATTTCAATTCATAATAAATTTCATAATTATTTATCCATCTAGAGTCTACACTAGAAAAGTGAAACCATATCAATATCATGTCTCTAAGATTAACATGTTATATCATTTCAACATACACTACATTGCAAATTTTTCGCTCTGCAAGTTGCCACTCTTTTGAAGTTTGAATTTGAGTTTGTCCATGGTGGGCCCTAAGCCTTTGGACCCTCCACCTTGCCCTAATTTATAGATAGTGTTGACCTTGCACATAAATTTGGAGGTCATGATTGATGGGTGTGGGTTCGTGGAGGAGGTGGGAAGGAATCTTTCTGACCCTAATCTTTTGGAAACTGGGGTCTCAGTGGGCTGCCTAGTGGTAAGTGGTGAGAAGATGACAAATAGGGCCCTGGGAGGTTGGAGGAATGCTCTTGTGGGATCCTAGATGGTTAATGTTTCTAAGGAGGAACCTAGGATAGCTCACAATGCCAATGGGCCGATGATCTCCCTCCTAGATGATTGGGTGGATTGTGTTACCTCTAATTAAAAATTTTTTGTGGTTGGGAGATTTGTTGCCTTCAGATCCATGATAGAGATGGTGCATAAGCAGGTTAGCTAAAAATGGAAGATAATGGGTAGTGTTGATATCTCTACTATGTCGAGTGGCCTTTTCTATTTTAAATTCTTTGGAGAGGAGGATTTCAATTTTATACTCTCAAGTGTAAGGAAACTCAGGTGTGGAAATAGCTTCCTACACTAATCTCATAAGGAAAGTATGATGCAAATCCTATTAAAATCTTCTACACTTACAGATTCAATATCATGTAAACAACAATATTGCAGCCAACCATGCATATAGAAAATAGACAGAAAAAAAGAACACATAACACAAGGATTTGCCGGTGGGGAAAAACCTTTCGATAAAACAACCCCACCCCTTCAAAACCTGCACAATGTATTATCTTCAACACGAGGTTACAATACACTTGCAATGCAAGTTCAACATCAACAATAGAAGACTCCAGTAACTACTCGCAGTACCAACAATACACGTTTTTTGCATCTCTTTGCAACCCTAAAAATGCTTATAGCATGCGCTTCACTTTAGGGCTACTCCCAAAAGGTAAACCATATTAGGGTTTTACCATTCTCCGAGAAAATAGGAACTCAAAATTTTTTTTCAGGCCGATGCCCCTGTAGACACCTAAAAATCCTTTAGAAAATAAAATATTTTTATTTTCTGAAAAAAATTCTTGATGACATCATCATTTATTAATTAATTAATTAATTAATTTTTATGCCATTAAATCCCTTTATCTTAATTAAAAATATTTAATTAAGGAATCCCTCCCAAAAATGTTTAAATCTTATTTAAACATTATTTCCTTATTTATTAATTATTTAATTAATAAATTGACCAAAAAACCCAAAATAAAAAAAAAAAAAAATTTTTGCCCAAAACTTGGCCAATTTCCTTAAGACCACTAACCTCTTCCAAAATCTTCTAATCCTTCTTTAATTTTGATTAAAGGTTAATCCCATCATTTCCTACCCCTAATCCCAACTCAAAATATTTAATTAAGATTAAATATTAATCCTCATGTTTATTAAAAAAGTTTTAATAAATATCTCCTCAACCCAAACCCTTGAAATAAATAAAACTTTATTTATTTCCTAAAAATCTAATTTATCCTCATCCTAAGAAGTTCTAGACTCTTCTAGAAAGTCTTCATCCTCATCCTAGGAAATTCTAGACTATTCTAGAAAGTCTTTATCCTCATCTAAAGTCTAGACTCTTTTAGAAGATGTCTTTAAACCTAATCCTAATCCCCTCTTAACCTTGTCACATTCTCTAAACATGGGTTAAGACTTACTAACCCAAGCAAAAGTTAACAAATATCTCCTCCTTCACCCACCCTCATTAAATGTCATCCACTTGCCTATCCCTAAGCTAATCCTAAACCATCCTAATCCATCCTCTAATCATTTGCACAAGCCTAAGCAAGCTTAAAACCTTCCTAATCAAGTCCAAGTCGAAATTTCTCTCATCTCCCTCAAAATATCTCAACCATAAAACTTTATGAAGCCTACTAGGCCATAAATGACTCTTCCAAGCCCTTTTATTGCTCTTACACGCCATTATGAGGGTCTTTATGAAGATTTTATCCCATTAAGCCTCCTTTGTTGACTCATCCTTCCCCTTTCTTCCATCCTCTCACCCTGTGACATGTGTCACTCCTTGATTGGCTGTAAGGAAGCACAATCCATGTGCTCTCTTCTCATGCAATATGAGCCCTCCATGAGCTTTTTCCCATCCTTGCATCTTAGCCCTCAATCCCTCAAGCCTTTTGCCTATAAATTGGATCCTTCCCCTTTGAAAAATAACACAATCCATGAAGTAAAGTCATAATGCCATTTTAAGAAGCCATTTTACATCAAAACCATACACTCACACCCAAATTCCAACTCCATTTGAAGCCCTTTTTGAATCATAAGCGTGAGCATACATCCTATCTATTTAGACAAAGCCACTCAACAAGAGAGCTTCTTATTGAGAGAGCCCATTAATGGCTCATATTGTCAATTGAGAGCTCATCTTAGTCTACCTTGAAGTTTATGAATTTTGTTTAGTTTGTAGAAGCTTTATTTAAATTTGGTTTCTATTAGCATACTAACATTGCTCATATACATTTTGGCACGCCCGGTGGGACAAAATGTATATACTAATCTAATGTGCTAGAAATACTAATCTAATGAAAGCATTTACACATTAAACTAACATAACATATATGAGAGACAAAGAGAAGACAAACTCAAATGAGAATGTGAGCCATGGATAGGCTCTCTTAATGAGATTTGTTCTCTTGTTTTTGAGATGTGTCTATGTGTAGATTAGGGTTGTATGCTCAAGGTTCCCAAAAACTAGCTTCAATGGAGATGAAAAATGGCAAATTGGTAGCTTTGTGAGCTCTCAATTTGGCATCATAAGGGTATGGTTGATGGCTTTTGGCTCTCAAAAGGGCATTACAACTTTAGCTCCAAGATTGTGATCGAAATGGCTTGGGATGGGATTCAATTTATAGGCTAAGGGCTTGAGGGATGGAGGGCTTAGATGCAAGGATGGATGAAGGCTTAAGGAGGGCTAGGATGCACTCCAAGGAGAGCACATGGATTGTGCTTGTTTAGCACCAATGGGAAGGTGACACTTGTCACAAGGAGGATGAGTGTGAGAGGGTAGCGTAAAGGGTTGGTTAAAGGCATGATGAGCAGGGTTGAGTATGTATGAGGGATGTAAGAGGAATGAGTGTGGAAGAGGGAAGAGTGTGGAAGATGGATGTAAGAGTCATGAGTGGGCTTGTAAGAGTCTTTGATGGTTTGTAAGAGCACTCATGACTTGGTGGTTGGGATTTTTGAGGGGAGACTTTGGTTTGGTTTAGGAAAGTCTTAAACTTGTTTAGGGAATGTGACAACATTAGGGGGTGGATTAGGCTTGGGTTTAGGATTAGATTAAGGATGTTAGAGATGTGCAAGTGGATGTCATTAATGAGGTTGGGTGAGTTAGTGGCTAAGCTAGGTTAGTATGGGTGGATGGGGTGGATTAGGCTAAATGGAGGATTAGGGATAAGTTAGGGGTTTTTGGATTTGAGGATTTTATTTATCAAATAGACTTATTTAATAAATGGGGATTTTTGGAATTAGATAGAAGAATAGGATTTAATTGATAAATGATAGGTTATTTGATTTATCAATTAGGACTATAGATGATTAATTAAATTAATCAACCAGGGGATGACAAAGGATTAATTAAATAGAAATTTAATTAATGATGCCTTTTTAGATAACTAAATAGGATTACTAAAATAGTGTAATCAAATTTAGGTGTCTACACCCCAAACCCCACTATTGGGGTAGAGTGTATAGTAATCAAATATCTTAGTTGCCACATGTCTTCACCTATCATTGAATCTTCCTAACATAGCTCTTACGTGTCATAGGAATCCATCATAACCGTTTTAGTCATGATCTCCTTACACACAATTCAAGATGTCGACACATCAACATTATTTGCAAGAAATACATTTTACAAAACAAATAATAAGAATAGGAATTATACAAGGTTGAGACACCTTATTCCTAACATCAGGAACCTGGTACTATGGGAAGCATTGTCTTGCATTAACAAGGTGGCAACTGAGATTTGATGCTAGTGTGGAACTCAGTAAGCTAGCTCCTTTCTGGGTAAGGCTACCTGGATTACCACTTGAGTTTTGGGATGAGAAGATACTAAGGTGGATAGGAAATTCCTTTGGTCACTTTGTGACTATGGACAAGGTGACAATGTAGAAATCTAGGCTAGTGTATGCCAGATCCTATGTGAATGTGGCATTGAATCAATCTCTTTCAACTGTAGTTACCCTAAAAACTAAGTGGGGAGAGAAGTACCAACACATAGAGTATGAGAACACTGGGATTTTTTTTTAGAAATGTGGGCAATTTGGACATCTTATTGTTGACTATAAAATCCAAATACAGAAAGAGAAACAAAAGGTTGGATCCCCTAGAATAGTTAGAAAGATTGCTGGGGAACCTTCAGATGCCTTGAGACTAGAGAAAGGGGGGTGCTAATATCCAAAATATAGAGGATAACATGACTCAAGATATCCTAGTTAAGAGAGTCGGGGGGTAGAGTGTACCTGAAGCAAGGGAAGCTCTAGAGGAGAATAGAAAAATGGAAGAATACCCATTTAGACGTGAGATAGAGGAATTAAGTTCACCATTGGGGGGCTTAAGGAAGGAGAAATAATGTAAGAGGGTGAAATAGGGGCACACCACTCCCTTCCTAGTTCTCAAGTAAGTTTGGGTGATATGTGCTTACAGGAACATATTGAGGTAGACTGTGGAACCTAGGAATGGGCGTGCACTCCTCTAAGAGTGATATAGACCTCCCCAATGAAGATCGCTACTAAGGTAATGGAAAGTTTGGAGAAAGTTGAAAAGGAATTAAATCCCCATCTCACTACAAGAGGATGAGAATGGGGAATGGGAAGTGCAAAAAATAAAGAAAGATGGGGGGCAGAAACCAGATGTAGGAACTTGTGGGACAACAGGAAGATTGTCTAGTAGAGCAACTAGGATCAAACAAGTAGCAAGGGACATGGCCAGTAGTGAGTAGCTTACACTAGAGACTGTAACAAGAAGTAAGAAATGAAATTTGTCTCTTGGAACCTAAGGGGGTTAAATAACCCCCAGAAGCAATATGCTCTAAAGTAGTATATATTTCAGGAAAAGGTTGATTGTGTGTTAATTCAAGAAACAAAAATGTCTAGTGCTAATTCTATTAGACTAGTTTGTCATGTCTGGCTGGGAGCCACCTTTGTACATATGAATGTTGAGGGAGCCTCAGGGGGTATTGCAACCATGTGGAACCCATGCTCTATGATTGGGGCTAAGATATGGAAGGACAATTTTTTTATAGTAATATAGTTCCAAACTAGCAATAAAAAATGGGGGCTTATTAACATGTATGCTTCTAATAACAAGGTAGAGAGGAAGGAAACCTATCGAAAGCTAAAAAGGATTATAAATACCATGAAAGATGAATAGTTAATGTGTATGGGAGATTTTAATACCCCCCTCTATCACTCAAAAAAATTAAGGGTAAATAGAGATAACCCTAAAAGCTTACAAGATCTTCATGATTTTATGGGTAGAATGGATTTTATTGATGTTGATTTAAGAGGGAACCCATTCATGTGGACTAATAATAGAAAAGGAAGAGATCTAATCCAAGTAAGATTGGATATATTAATGGTGTCAAGGAATTGGGACCGATTGGGTAATTCTCTTCTGGAAAATCTCACAAGAACTATCTCTGATCACTCCCCTCTAATGTTTCATTGGGAGGATGGTTTGAGAGGAGGATCAAAACCTTTCAGATATGAAATTATGTGGCAGTCCCACCTAGAATTCAAAGATCATAACCAAGAATGGTGGAATATAAAAATAGATGGTACTGCTATGCACA
This sequence comes from Cupressus sempervirens, assembly GCA_028749045.1. NCBI lineage: Eukaryota > Viridiplantae > Streptophyta > Pinopsida > Cupressales > Cupressaceae > Cupressus > Cupressus sempervirens. The sequence goes on along the minus strand of CM053791.1, from coordinate 531,875,956 downwards.
GATTAACACAAAAGCTAGACAACATTAGGAGGAATGTTAAGGGTTGGGCTAAAAGTTCATTTGGTGATTTTTTCAAAATTAAAGGGGAAGTGAAGGAAAAACTTAAAAAGCTACAAAAAGAGATTGCAGGGGGTAATAATTTGGATGTTGTTACTTAGGAGAAGGAAGAATATAGAAAAAAATGGAAGGACATCATTTTAAGGGAAGAAATTTATTGTAAGTAAAGATCAAGGGTTCAATGGTTAACTGAGGGAGACAGGAACACTACTCTATTCCATAGGTCTGCTTCTAATCATAAAAGAAGAAACATGATTAATAGTTTGGAAGGAGAAGGGGGAAGAGAATATAAGGATCAAAAGGAGATGGGGAGACATGTGGTAGAATATTTTTGCAAGGCCTATAAGAAGGATAACAATATAGGGAATCAGGTTATTAGAAGAAGTTTCATAAATACAATCCCATAGGTGCTCAGAGATGTGGAAAATAATTGCATTTTAGGTAACATCACATAAGAGGAAGTGAAAAGGGTTGTGTTCTCAATGAAAGCCTATAAGGCCCCAGGTCGAAATGGCTTCCCCTCTATATTTTTTCAGCATTTTTGGGAGGTCATTAAAAGTGAACTGATATGTGCTACTAGAGATTTCTTCAAAATAGGGAAAATGCTAAAAAGGATAAATAAAACCTTTATTGCCTTGGTTCCCAAGACCCCGACACCAGTGAGTCTACTAGATTTTAGACTGATAAGCCTCTGTAATATAGTGTATAAGATATTTGCAAAAGTATTAGTGAATAGAATTAAGCCTTTCCTGGAAAGTATTATAGGAACACCATAGAAGGGGTTTGTGTCAGGTAGAAAAATCCTAAATGCATCAATTACTACACATGAAATCATACATTCTATGGAAAAGAATAAAAAACCTAGTATGGCTTTCAAGCTAGATATATCTAAGGCATATGATAAGGTAAAGTGGGATTTCCTTTATGATGTGCTTGGAAGAGTGGGGTTTAATGATAAAGTTATAAACCTTATTAAGATGACGGTAGGGATAGTTTAGTATGCTGTCCTTCTAAATGGATCTCCTTGGGGTAATTTTATTGCAGAAAGAGGATTAAGATATGGTGATCCGCTATCTCCTTATCTTTTTATTATGGTGGTAGAGGTGTTGGGGAGATCATTTTTTAAATTAGTTAATATAGGATATGTGTAAGGAATAAAACTTGCAACTACTACTGATACTAAGGTGTTACAACAATTTGTGGACGACACATTTCTGTTTGGCAAATCCTCTATTATGGAAGCTAAAGCTTGGAAAAGTATACTTAGAAATTATGAAGAAAGCTCAAGGCAAGAAATAAATTACTCTAAGAGTAAGCTTTATTTCTTCAATATTGAGGCTATTATATAGAGGAGGATAAGGAACATATTATGTTGTCAGTCAACCAACCTCCCAGACACAATCTAGGACTACTATTAACCACTAGGGAGGTGACTAATGAATTTTTGAACACTATTGTGGAAAGAACCCAAAGGAAGCTGGCAGGATGGAAAGGGAAGATTTTGAGTAATGCTGGTAAATTAGTTACTCTTTGTGGCCCTCCAAGGCATTCGAATCTATTTTTGTCCCTTTTTAAGATTAATCAAAACATGGCTAACAAAATAGAGAAAATACAGATGAACTTTCTGTGGTCAGGAATGGAAAATAAGAATAAATTAAACCTAGTTAGTTGGGAGTTGTAAACCAAAGAAAAAGGGGGGTTTGAGAGTTAGAAGACTTCGAGACCTAAATAAGGCTCTCCTTGCAAAAGTTGGATGGAGATTGGGAGAAGGAAATATTGATTGGAGCAGTATCATGAAAGCTAAATATCTCTCAAACTCCCTATTCTCCCATAATATGTTTAATAATGATCTTTCGAGAGGTTCCAAAATTTGGATGAATATTATTAGGAGTAGGGGGCTGCTAAGGAAAGGGGTAAGATGGATCTTGGGCAATGGGCACAAAATAAGGTTCTGGGAAGATAGCTAGATGGGAGGGAAACTACTAGTTTACAGCAAATTTAGAAGACTAATGGAGAATTTGAAGGAGCTGATAGGACAGCGAGTGGTGGATTATATTGATTAGGGAAGAAGGTGGAAGAAATTGTAAAATGATACGTATTCTTAGGAGGATATTCAACTCCTTAAAAAACTGGAAGAATTGATGGAAGCACAAAGAATCCCAATTCTAATTCAAGAGGATAAAGTGGCATGGGACTTAACTCATAGTGGTAACTTTACAGTAAATTCAGCTTACAAGCATCTATGGAGTAAATAATTGTACCCCATAATATGGCATAAATTTTGGATAAGCATTCTCCTCCCCAAATTTTTTTTTTGGTGGACTGTTTAGCATGGAAAAATTCTAACATTGGACAATATGAAAAAAGTAGTTTTATTATACCAAACAGATGTTATCTTTGCAAAGGAGAAGAGGAGAATATCTCCCACCTATTTCTAAAATGCCCATATACTTTAAAGATATGGGAGTTTGTTTGGGGGAAATTGGGATTATGTTGGGTGTTGAAGGATAACTTAAGTCAATTCATGGAAAATTGGGATTGTCCCTTCTATCACCCTAAACTAATACTTCTATGGAAAAGTGTTCCATCATATATTTGATGGCACATTTGGAAAGAAAGAAACAATATAATCTTTCGGGAGGAGGAAAAACCAGAGGAGGTTATCATGGGAATCATGCAGAAATTGCTAAAGGAAAATAGAATGACTGCTAAATGCAAGCTACCAAAGGAAGAACCAAGTGGAAAAGAAACACAAATAGCAAAGAGATAGGGTATCCAGGAGGTTTTAATCATTTTGATAACTCCAAGGTCTTAAAGAGACAAAAAAAAAAATGGGAACCACCAACCTTAACATAGCTCAAAAAAAAAATTGATGGTGCTGCAAAAGGGGGTATAGGAGCAGTGGGTGGTGTGCTAAGAGATAGAAATGGATATGTGTTGCTAATATATTTTGGAAATGTTAGAGGAGGAAGTAATAATCTAGCTGAAGCAATGGCTTTGCTCTGGGGCTTGCAATTGATAAGGGAAACGTAGATAAAAGAAATAACCATAGAAAGGGATTCCAACTTAATCATTGATTTGGTGAAGGGAGTTTCTAAACTTGGCTAGAATATCCTAAATGTTATTATGGATATAAGAAATATTTTTGATGGGATGGAGAAAGTCCAATTACAACATATTTACAGAGAAGGAAATATGGTGGTAGATGCTTCCATTGCCATGGGATTTGAATTAAGGAAATTGATATGCTAGAGAAACTCAAAAAATTTAAAGGAGGAAATGAAGGCCTTGATCAACAAGGAAAAGGAGGGGAGCAAAAGTTAAGCATGATTTGGCAAATAAAGGTCAGTGCCAATTTTGGCAACATTATACCTAGGAAGACGAAATGTGCTAAATATACTAGAAAGTTTATGGGGAAGTTGATAAGATGGTATCGTACTGATTGGATAATAAATGGAGGTGATTTGAGGTGGTAGTTATTTTGCCATTATGGTAACAAAAGGCAAAATTTGAATTACTTACTTTTTGAAAGTACAAAAGCTTTCAATACCAGGCTGTCAGTACATTTAGGGATGTGAGAATAATAATGCTAAGAATTTTGATTGGGATTTCAAAAAAACCTGAAAACTAGTTTGGGAGACGATTAAAACCCCTATTGGTGTTAATCGTAGAATTGTTGTGATATTGTTGATTAATATTTACAATAATCTCGACAATAAGGAAATTCAAATGCAAATTGGTAAGGTTGGAGGGTGGACAATTAGAAAGGAGGAGATGGGTGGATATTTGAATAGATTGGAATAATCAAAGATTGTAAATCTTAAAGACAAAATGACAACCTAGTTTTTGTTAAAGGAGGGGGGATTTCTTCCCTATATGTAGGCAATGGAGGGATATGACAAAAATTATGCTCTCCAATTTGTGAATGGGTGGAATGAGCGCAAGGTCACAATAAATGGCATTACATTCCAAGTTAATGAGGAAGTGATTGCAATGGCTATTGGGTTGTCCATGAGGGGAGGGGGGAAATGGTGGAAGGTCACAAAAACTATGGACGAGGCTAGTATGATCAACTTTTTTGAGGAGAATGAAGAACCAGTAAGGTATAGGGGAGGATTCAAAAGGGACAAGCTTCTAGCTCAGTGGGACGATGTCTGCCTGGTGATTATGAAATATCTTACGCTTAAAGGCAAGTTTGGAGCTTACTACTATCACTTTCCACTGCTCAATCATTTTAGAAAAAAAGATTTCATTTCTATTTCATTTGTTCTCTTTCATTCCCTACAGAATATGGTTAATGATGTTAGGGAAAAAAGGAGTAAGGGTCTAAATTTTACCATTATCTATTAAGGCCTAATTTTTAGGCTCTATCAGTTCCACCTCACCCTTTGTCCCCCTAGGTTTATAGTGGTTGATAACCAGTGCCAAAACTAGAATTCCCTCTTGAGTACCAGCATAGGTACCAAAATCTACACCCCGCGCCCCTCCCCTAATGGAGATGTTAAGAAAAAGAAAAAACTAGAGTTGGCTATAGAAAAAAAGGGTTGTAAAAAAATTAATGTTGAAAATCCTATAGAGGTGGAAATTGAGGAGTCAGAAGAGGAGGGAGTGGGTAAGGGTAGGAGAAGGTCAGTAAGGCTAGCTAAATCCCAGGCTAGGTACAACTCGAAGTCCAAAAGATATAGGTTGGAAGAGGAGAAAGAGGAGAGTTATGAGAGCAAGGAAAGGGAGCTGGAGGAGGAAAATCTCTCTGACTCCAAGAGAGATATTGAGGAAGGGAAAAAAAGAAAAAAGTGAAAACTTGGTAGATAATTCCCAGGTGTCTGCTGGTAATACCCTGGTGTCGACTGGTAAAGACATTACCATTGAGACGCATGTATAGGCCAGTTTCACTCTTCAACCCATTACTTTTTGTGATGACAATAACAAAGTGGACACTTCCTCCATCACAATTTCCTCCCTGATTAAAGTAAAATGTAATTTTTTTACTAACCCTCAACTTTTGTAGGATGAAAATCAGTTGACAAAGACTAATGAGGGACCTAGAAAGGTTGATAAGGATGGAAATGAAAAAGAGGAATGAAATGAAAAGACTGCACCACTAGAAAAAAGAGTCAAAACCTTGGAGGAGGGATTTTGTACTTTCTCTAAATTTGCATTGAAGGTCACTCATACAGCGGGTACCACCCTCCAATTGCTAGCACAGGAGAAGGATGATTTGGGGATGGACATGGAAGATGATCAACTCCTCTACAAGTTTCTTGTTGATGACTAGGCCTAGGTCCTTTTGGCCAAGAAAGGGAAAGAAAAAAAATGACTATTTTTAAGGGATTTAAGGATCCTAGTTTTTTATTTTTATTTTTGCTGCAACATATTTGCTAGTTCACATCTGTTACTAAGACTTGGGTTGGCCTATTTGAGCTAATAGTTTTTTATTCAAAACTTTATAGTTTGTTTCATACTGTAGTTTTTGGCTATTGCGTTTGGTTATATGATCTTGAACATTAGTTGGTTAGATTATTTTAGACTTCTACTAGTTTTGCTTCCTTATTGTTGGTGCTTTTTGGTTGATATTGTCTATGTGGCTGGGTTGCACCTTGTTATTTCTGTAGGTGTTTGCTAATAGTGTGCTAGTTACCAAAATTTTTTGTAAGGGCCGATCCCTTTGTTTTGGTCACTTTTTATTTCAAAAACATGTTATATCCAACAATAATAAGTGACAAAATCACAACTATTGCCAACCAGAAATCAAAAATAAATAGCATGATCCTATCATATTATCATCTTTCCATTAAGAGAATCATAACTGAGTCTAAGAATATTGCATCATGTAAATACAAATAGTATATCTAGTGGAATCAATATAAGTATCATCTAGTGTCTACATCAGCTACATAAAGTAAATCTCTAAACAATTGAGTCAAAATGGAGGTGCACTACAATTATTGATAAAATAAATGGTGAAAATAGTCAAATTAAGAAAATAATATGTAGGAAAATGGATGAGGATTTAGTAACAAAATTATGAAAGAATTAGAAAAAGGGTATTTTTATAATATAGAAGATGAATCTATTGTTGCAAGTGTGCAAAACGCTAGTAAAAATCTCGAGAATCATGGTATTATGGAAAACTCATAAGGTTTAAAAAATTCAATATGTGGAAAAAAAAACAAGAAAAGAGGAAGGAAATTCTTAGTTGAACTTGAGTAGAGGTCTGGATAGCAACCAGAAAGAGATTAATGTTCTTATGAATGCAAGGAAGTGGAAGTTTCTTCCCATAAAGCCATAAAGCTAACTGCATAGAATGTTAGGGGCCTAAATGCTCCTAACAAAAAGAGTTTTCTCAAGTGCAATTTAACATGATTTTTATCATATATAGTACTAATACAAGAATCAAAACTGAACAAAGAAAGAGGAAAATTTAGTAGAAAACTAGGTTCTTGGAAAATAGAACTAGTTGATTTAGTAGGGGCCTTGGGTAGGATTGGTATTATATGGGACCCAAGGATGGTAGATTTCAATCCACTTGTATCCAAAAATAATTGGATGGGAGGGTATGTAAAAAAATTCAAAAGTAAAATTCAATTCCTACTTATTAATGTGTATGGGTCAACACCAACACTGAATAAGAAAGAAAATTGGAATGCGATCAATAGTTATTTAGAGTCAAATCCACAAGAAAATGTTTTCCTCAGGGGAGATTTTAATGCAATTCTAGATCCAGGAGAAAAACAAGGTGGATCCATGACAATTAACTAGGTTATGCTAGATTTCAAAGCATGGTTTGCAAAATATAAACTTATTGACATTCCAACTTCTAACAATCTCTTCACATGAAATAATAGATGAGTTGGCTTCTATAATATAGAAGAAATATTAAATAGATTGATATTTGAAGTAAATTTAGTATCTTTTAATGATCCTTTTAATTTAGTCATTCTCTCTAATGTGGGATTTGATCACTATTTGGTTAGACTAGAAATAGTTGAATCACAAAAACTATCAAGAAATCCATTTAAATGTGAAAAATATAATTTTAGATAAATAATTTTTTAATAATATACATCAATGGTAGCATGAAGAGAAATTTGAAGGACTGAGGATATTTTGTTTCATAGCCAAATTGAAATCATTAAAAGAAAAAATAAATAAACAAAATAAAGACCATTTTAATAACATATTTAAAGAAAAAATAGAGAATGAAGAAGAACTGAAAAAGTTAAATGAAGAAATCATTAGGGTGGTAATGAAAAATGAAAAATATATCAAAGAAAAAAGAACTTCTAGCCAAATAGGAAAATATGGACTAGCAAAAGAAGAAATATTCTAAAGTTAGAAGAAGATATAAATGCAAATTTTTAATATAATAGTACTATTAATAGGAGAAATGTTAATAAATTAAAAAAATCAAGGATAATTTAGAAAGGGTAAATGAAAACCCAAATGAGATAGCAAAAATTGATGGAGACATATCCAAAGACCAGAATGAACACACAGGAAAAGAGAAATACTATTATCAATGAAAAATGCCCTATGGGTTTACAATAGTATGATTCTGGAGAAAGAAATCCTCCACATAGTACCCTCTCTCTAATTCCATTGAGAACTGCCTTTACAATGCCATAAGTGTTCTTAAACAAGCCCCAAATGGTTTAGGGTTAGGAATACATTATAGAATATGCTAGTTGGCATCCATCATCAAAATAGAAGGTTCCATAAATCATGTTAGAAGTCAGTGTAAAATTAGAAGAATCTAGAAATCGTAGTTCAACTTCTGGGAGTCATAACTTTTGAACCATGACTCTGATTGACTAACCATTTACATTTTCAGAAAGCTCTCAAAGTTCTCTACAGCCTTATGGACCAGCTTCACTTGTCCCCCATTTTTCAGCCTCATACAAGGCCATTTAGTGCCCCGAATCTGACTTTGAAGTGCTCTTAGGAGGTCTCTAGGAAAATTAAAATTGCAATAACTTTCTAATCGTAAAGCCTTTTGACCTGATTCTTTTTTCTGGAGTGCTTTAAATTATAATTATAATCATCCCTCCAACTTACACCCTCTAACTCATCTGAATTTTGGCTTAATTACAAAATAACCCCTTTTCTACATTTACACATATCCCAAGGTGCTTAAAAACTCTAACTCAGAAAATGAATAGTGGAACTGTGAGAGTTGGAACCTTTATTTGACCCGAATGGGTATCCATGAATAAAAACACATTAAATAGAAACTATCTCTAAGCATATTTTTGGGTGATACAAGATTACCCTTACACCACTAGATGCTCCTGCATCAAAAACCTTTGTCAATTATTATACATATATCCTTAATAACTTTGAATCATCAAATTTAATAACTCAAAATAAGATGTTAGGATCTATTTCAAACATAATAAATGTAGAAGATAACTAAGACTTAAATAAGAAATTTACCAAAGAATAAATTAAAGATGCCCTTTTTCAACTTAATCCTAATAAATCTTTGAGGCCTTATGGGTTTCAAGCCTTTTTCTTTCAGAAATGTTGGGATGTAAGGGAAGAGAACCTTTGGAAGGCTATCACTCCCCCTTCTAACTAAAATTAACAATATATTCCTTCAAAACTTTAACCCTTAAAACATTCACCACAGATCCATCTCACAATTTGCATGTAAACTGAAATAGCTAGCTAAACATATTCATCCATAGCATGAAAGAAAATAACATTCAACATATGTATGACACAAGATATTTGGTTACCCATAAACCCTTCAATGAGAAGGTAAAAATGAGGTGGGGATGGCACCCACAAATCTTCACTACATGTAGTAATAAAGTGTATCCAATGAAGGCTACAATGTTTGATCATAAACTATGATCTACCATGTGAAAGGTCTACCTTGTTAAAGGCTTACAAGATGGTTGAATCTTACCCTATTAAAGGATTTTAACACCCTGTTAGAAGTGTGCCTAATTAAAGGACTTAAAACTTGCAATGAAGTAAGCACCCTATTAAAGGATTTACAACAGCCTATTAGGACTACTCTTTTAAGAGATTTAATTGATTCACCTGCTAGAATGTCTCAACAATGTTCCTATGGTTAACACTCTACTACTAGATAACATATCACCTCTTTCTTGATGTGTACTTGATCCTCTATGATTAGATGTATCACTTTTTTCCTCTAACTAATTTCCTTTGTTCTCCTTTAATTGATTCTACAATGTATCTCAATTCACAACTCCTTAGCCACCATGAATGCTCTGTTTGTGCATGAAAACTTCTCTCTTTGCTCCTTTGACACATCTTTCTTTTAGGGTTATTCCTCCTTATGAAGACTTAGGTGACTTAGGGTTAGGTATGAATCAATAATTGTGACTCACCCATTTTTCCACTTAAAATATCCCTTCAACTGATTGGTTGCATGTATTGCATAGGGATCCTCAATATAGATTCATCCTTATCATCTAGAATCACAAAATAATCCTTAAGTCAGCTCAAAAATAGTTGACATAGAAGTTTGTGTCATTACAAACAACTATATCCAAAATTGTTTACTTGGCATTTGAAGTGTCTGATGCTCAGCATCCATTATATCTTCAATGTTGTAACTTGGCCTCTAAATGACTTAGCATCATCTGTATGCTTGACACATACTATATATCTTTTCTTGGCATATACTATATGACAACTTATGCTCGACATACATTACTTGTTTGACATGAACTAAGCCAATGACTTAAGTATATTTTCACTCATATGTCAAAACCTATCTAAGATTAGCACTTGAATTATATTAATGACATGTACACAAAATAAATAATATTAATTGAAGCATGATCACAACAAAATTTAATTAATTGTGCATACCAGGTTGTATGAGGTCTTAAATACAACCATAGTTTTTTGATACAAAAGTAACATTCTAGCCTTCATTTTACTATATCATCTTGAAAATGTGTATGAGTAAGTGCTAATGATTTATGTTGCCAATCTTCAATTCATTGTGTATTCTCGCATTCTCCCCATTCATCTGTAAGAAAAACTTGACAAAACCAAGCAAGCTCCCTAGTCCATATAGTCCAAGTGTTAGAATTTGAACTCCTAAATGAATACCATTTAGATGACCCGCTAATTGTGTCATAGTCATATCTTGAAAGAATATTCTTCTCTTCAACTAGTTAGAAGAAATATCTGATTGTAGAGTTCTGACTTCATCCTATGTATAAATATTTGTTACACCATTCCACAATTTCATGTGCATTTTTAAATTCGGCCTTTTCCTCAAATTTTAATTGCTCTTTCAAAGGGCTCTCTTCACACATGCCCTAGAACCATCATGTTCTCCTTTACCATGTCCAGTCTCAAAAAGCCTCCACAAATGTTGGATACTAGTTTGCCTATGTGTCCTACTCAACCAATAGAGAATTCTAGCATTCTTGAATTGTCTTGTACAATTATTTGACCATATCCCGTGTTGTATCATCTGAATTTGTCTCTCTCTTAAATTATCATAAAAGACCTTGAAAAAATATTGGAAAAACTCAGATGAATGAAGTTTATCATCATTCATATAGAAATGGTACTCTCTTAATATTTTTTGATCTTCCTCTATACTATCAAGTGCATGCTTATAAACTATATAACCATAAATTATTACTTGCACTGAATTTTAATATTATGGTTGTACCTCATCTTGTGGTGCAAGTGTGTAGTTCTCCACAAAGTCAACAACTAAAAGTATAGTACCAATTGGAAATGTATTCTTAAATATGTGAAATTGTCCATCAAGCCATCTAGCATATTGAGAGTGTTTAACATATTTTGGTATGATCACACTCTTAAACTCATCCATAAATGCAAGATAACTAAATTTATCTATAACTAGATCAAACCTTCTTCCAATCTTCCCATCCTTTAATGGATATTTAGTAGTTTTGAAACTTTTTACATCAATTAATTGTTGTCCAAAAGTAGTCAAAGAAATTTCATGCAAACATTCATCTAACAAAGAAAGATTGTCACACATATCACATGTACTAGAAAGACATGCATTTGAAAAGAAAATATTTGTGATTTAGGTGGATAAAAAAACAAACTTGATATGAAATCCTTTCTAGTTTGAGGTGGCATTTTTACACCACATTCCTGCAACATTGTTTTATGATGCATGGTACCACATATAGTCAAAATACATCATAATGGTAACAAAATTGAACATGAGTTTTACAACAACATGTGATTCTTTCCTTGATGATCCTTGCATACCATGGTTTACACTTTTCAAAAGATCTTTGACTAGTGATAACAGTTAACATCTTATCATTTAAAAGTTTTCTAAACAATTTAGATTGAGTCATGTCCAAAAAGTGTTTAGGATGTGGATCACATATTTTTGAGTCAACTCTCAATTTAAGAACATCTCTTAAATTAGGTGATACTCTTGTATTATCATGCCAAAAAATTTCGACCAAACTTTTGACTTCACTAGTAGGTTTCATATCACATCTTGGGAGTCTACCACTACAAGTCCACAAACTATTTGTTGGAACAAATTCAAACTTAACCCTTTTCTTTATAGCTCTTTCTAAAGTCTTACGATTCACATTAAGATATCCACTTATGTTAATCAATCTTTTGTTAGTAGTTGATTTGTTAGCTAAAGTAGTTGTTATTGCTCATTGTGTTGTATTTTATCTTTGGAGAGACTTGTTGTGTTGTATTCTTATCTTTAGAGAGACTTCTCTTTCTGATAACATCAAAGGCACTAGTAATAGTGGATACAACTTGTTTTAAAGACTCATTTTTATTGTTGGGTTTTGCATACTTTCTAACCTTTTCATTAATTTTTGCATTTTAGACATTTTAATTAGTTACAACATCAACTAACATTGAAACCCAAATTTCTTATTATAAAAAAAATGTCTACATAATCTAGCTCATGTGTCCTAATTTGTCTCCATGGAACAAATCCATGAAGATTATCTAGCACATTATTCAAAAAATGAAAATTATGTTCTCGTACTTTAGTATCATTGAGACATGTTTATTCAATACTTGGTGCTTCCATGCCTACATTCATACTATTATTTTTTTTCAATTAGCATTTCATTATCAATGTTATTTGGAATTTTAATATCATTTTCATTTTTTGTTGGTATTTCTTTTGGAGCTTGCACTTCCATTAGAGTTTTTTGTGTATGATCATTTGCAAATCTATTCTCATGAAGAAAAAATAAATCATTTAAATCATAACCCACTTCTACATAATCTCCAATTTTTTCATGAGAAAAAACTTGAGGATTTGGAGACACACCTGTATTGAATGTTTGATTAGAATGTGCACCATATTCTCCTTGTATTTGGTTCTCTTCTTAGCCTCTTCATCCATCATGGTATCCTCAATGTCTTTCTCTTCTGAAACATTGCTCAACTCTCTAATTCTTGGTCTTCTCTCTTGTTGACATTGTGCTCCATTCTCTTTATTTGTTGCAATCTCCTCATTTGTCAAAAATTTTATGTTCTTCTTTCTTCATTATTTTGATCCCATGTTTGCACTAGTTTTGAACTCAAATCAATAGCTTGCAATAATAAAATAAAATAATTGTGACATAAATTTATTAGTGCAGCTTGAAATTGTCATTCAATCATTGCAATGATTGATAAGTGTTATGTAGGGTAGCTTTCAGGGCCTGTATTTTGCATGATGCTTAATGACAGGAATCATTTCAAACTCCTCTCTTGAAAAGCTAATCTAGGATCAGCTCCAAGGTTCCAAGTGATATTGCGACCTATTGGAATACACTTAGTAGAAGATAAATGTGAATGTTCATGAGAAGGCCTTTGCTAGTTCGACCAATTTTGGATAAGATGTTGAATCTACTTGCTATCTCAAAAGAATAACCCCACAAAAAGAAATATATTTTTGTATTTTTGTATTTATAATGAATATAGCTTTAACTATGCAACTATATGAATTCCTAAATTAAACAAGTGTTTGTAAAAGAAAATAATGAAGATAGGGTAACAAGAAGTTGAAGAAAATGACTTTGAAAAATAAATCCCTAACAAACATAAGCCACAGAAACAACATGTCTGCGAGTTAAGCCTTTGAAAAGATAGGTAGGTAACCAATGTAAATAGGAGAAATGCTTCCTCAATTCCACTAATACAATTGTCGATGGGAATTTAGTAATCGTAAGATGTTTCACTTTTCATCAGATTGCAAGGCCATGGAAAGTGCACTCATGTGATATAAAATCTATGTAGGAAAAATAGGTGATCTCTTCTCCAACTAAGTACGTTAGCAGAATTTGTAAACATGTGGCAAACACCAAAATTAAATTATCAATCAATCAAAATAACACAAAAAAACTATTGGCCCCATTACTGAACATACATTCACAAAATATAACACACTCAGACAAGAATAAATACACTCTAAACGAGAGCACAAGTAGCATATATTATTGCATCAAAATAATGGCCTGGAATACATATGTAATTCCTCAATTTATAGGAACTATTCTCCTCAATTTAAGTTGAGAGTGACAGATTCCTTCATGCAAATATATGATTCTAAACTAATAAAGCAAATCTATTTATGTACAAACTGACTCTCTAACTGGTTCTAAGTAGGACTTCACCCTTATTTATATTATTTAATCGGTGCATAAACCTTTACATCTCTTAAAATAAAGAAAGCATGAGAAAATAAGAAGAAATCCATTAAATGATGTAGGACTCTCTGGAAATGCCAAAAATAGAAGCTCAACCTTCTCTGGAGGTTTGTAGAGCTAAACTGTTGTCAGAATTCATTTTTGATGCATGGAGAGCTCTAAATTTGGAACTAGTAGTTAACTGTCAGTGCACCTCTAAGTTCTTCAAAAAATTCCAAAGCACCTTTGGAAAGGCGCACCTTTGGAGAAGTGCACCTTGGGAGAAGCACATCTTGTGCACCTTGGGAAAAGTGCACCTTGGAAGATAGGTCCAAAAAATGCAAAATTTTACCAAGTATCAATTCAAACTCAGCCTTTTCTAAGTGCCTAAAAACTTCTTTGATTCACACAGTGACCATTAATTTTGTAGTATCCATAGTGGGATTTCCAAGAAAGACCTCTTTGATCTAATAATCTTTTGGGGTCAAATCCTCAATATCTACATGTAGAGGAGGGATAGCAACATGGGTGAACAAGTCTTGATTTTGATCACTTATAATGAAGGCCAATGTCCATGCATCACCCATGGGTGGCTCAAGTTTCTTGAGAGCTTCAATTAATTCTCTCATTCCCTCTTCCTTAGTACAATACAACTACCTTTTATGTCTAAACATCACTTCTTTCTCAACCATCTTGTAGTATCTTCCATCAAAGATTTATCCTTAGATGAAGAGGGAACTTGTAATGCTAGGCATTTTCCCTTATCGCTCCTCTCTCTCTCGAGTCTTCTCCTTTTGTGAGAGATCCACATTAGGTATCTTTGTATTTTTTGAGTCCACAGTCCTCACCTTTATATCTTGGGAAGTCTATTAAGGTTCCTCATATATTTTACCCTCCTCTAATACTTCATTGGTGGGTCTTTGTTGTGGTTCTTCTTCCTATTCATCTTGTACCTATTCTTCATTATGTAGAGGGAGAGGAGTAATTGAACCTTTATCCAAGCAAGATAATTCTTAACTTGGTGATGGTGGAGCAATTAAAGGTCCTTGTGGCTGAGGTGGAAATTGACTCCAATCCTCTTGTGGAGGTTGATTTGTAGGTGTATCCCTTATCTGGTCTCCTACAAGTTGAGTGCCTATAGGCATGAAATCAAAATCTAACATCTTAAAGATATCAGCTACTTGGTCTTCTTGCTCATTAATCCATTCTTGTAATTCATCCTCCAAAGGTGTAACCTAAATAGGTTGTGTAGGAATGGATGATGGTGTTATAGTGGTGCTCCTTCTCCATTCTACCTCTATAGCCCTAGCAAGATGAGTCCTTTGACTCAAGGGAAGGTTATCCTCTTCATCTTCATCATCCTATTATTTTTCCTCTGGAATAACTTCTGGGACTAATCGAAAAGAAATAACCTTTCTTATCACCTTTTGTCTCCTTGTCCTTTTAATTACAATTTTCATCTTTCTTCTCTTGGGAGCCGACATAGAGGCTTTTTCCTCTTGTATAGGCAAAGACACTTCCTATGCTTCTTCTTTAGCTCCTTGCCCTTGTTCTGGTGATGGCACTGGAAAATTATCCTGAGTTTGGGTGGCCTCTACATTCTCTGCCCCTTAGCTCCTAGGTGCTTGAGTTTCCTCCTCTTTGAGCTCAGTTTATTGAGGGGAAGTTCTTTTGCTTTTATTTTACCCTTTTGTGCCCTAAAGTATCCAACTTCTCTATCAAGTTGATGCACTATTTTTGGTCTTATTGGAAACTAAGCTGTGAATGTTGGCACTATCACCTTTACTCCTCTACCTTTCACTATGTAGGCAATAGCTTGGAAAACTATAGTTTGTGGAATCAAATCTAGCTTGAATGGTCTCTTAATCCATTCCTTGGTTACCTAGATTACATGCCTCACCGTATGATTGATATCTATATTTTCTTCTCTATCAATCTCTACATTCATAATAGGCCAATCATTTATCTTATCTCGGTTATACAAGGGATCTAAGACCTCTTCAGTATCTTCTTGCATGATCTATAATGGGACCTTCATTTTCAAGACATTGCCTACCAAATCAAGAGTCATCTTGCAATAATACCTTATTCAGATTTCATAGTCATCCACTGCATTTATCCAATGATCCTCTATGGCATCTTTATGTTGGAACTACTTTCCTACTTACCATGTATTGAACTCTACCAATGTTATCAAAACAAGGATGAGGAGAGTTATAATCCTCCAAGGGATATTGATCTTGTTCAGACTCAAAAGTCATGACATCTTGCTTATGTTTAACACCAAATGGACCTATAGTGATGAGCCATACCCAAGTCTTCTTATGTTGCTTCCTTACTCTCTCATATGTAGATGAGAGTTGTCATGCCATCTCTAGCAATATAACTCTATCACATGGATACTTAGGGAGCTTCTTTGGATTTACAATTGTACCTGCTACCCTTAAATAGGTGAATGTCTTGAATTGGATGTAATAGGCACCTATTTCTGTAATCTTTGTTTCTACCTCTTTTGACATCCTTTTTGTATAATCTCCCTCAATGAACTAGATAATTGTAAAAATGAACGCATCATTCACTATTCTATATTCCTTGTTGTGATCCAAGAGTTTTTCCCTCACTAGCTAGGGGTATACCACATAAGGCCATTCAACAACATCTTGGAAGTTGTTCCTTTTAAACAATCTTGGATAATCTTTCCCACATTAGGCCATGCACCAAATTTATGCTTGATGGTATTTCAACCTAATGTACAGGTCTACCCTAGAAAGATGAAATACTTTCTCTATATTCTTGGGCCTTAGATCTAGGATGATCTCTCCAATTATGCTTTTTACCACCCTTTCCTCTAAAACATAATTTTTTGCCAGTGACATGATCAACTTAGAAGATTGTACTAAAATAGGGTGTGAAGTTGCATTTACTAGTCTTGATCTGATAAGTGTAGATACCATTGGAGGCCTCTTGATTGGTTTATTACATAAGACTAGGAATGTGTTCTAATGAATATGGTCTAACTCAGTGTCTTGAATCTTTGAATGAGCATCCTAGAAGTGTGACTTCAATGGAACAACTTGAAATTTGAGACCACTAGTTTTAGAGCCATCTTTGCTGTGAGGGAGGATGAGAAGGAAGCCATTTTATCTATCCAAAATAGACATCCATTATTTTGGAACACTAGTAAATTTGAACTCAATTTTCAACAAATTTTGGTTGAAATTTTGACCAAGGTTGGTTGAAATTTTGCCCAAACAGTTTGTGGCAATTTTACTCATCAAAATTTTGACCAACTTGTAGGTTGGTCAAAATTTTGAGGAATGCATTCATCAAAAAGTTTTTGTCTTGACTAACTCTAATTTGTCATTTTTGGTCAAAATTTGTCAAGAAATGGTCAAAATTTTGACCAATTCTTGGTTGAAAACTTTCAAGAATTGGTTGAAATTTCCATCAATGTTTGGAGGAAAAAATTCAAAATTTGGTGGAAATTTTGACCAATTCTTAATAGAAAACTAGAAAGAATTGGTTGAAATTCCCATCGATTCTTGGTTGAAAACTTTCAAGAATTGGTGGAAATTTTGACCAATTCTTGAAAGTTTTCCACCAAGAATTGGTCAAAATTTCCACCAAATCTTGGTCAAAAACTTTCAAGACATGGTCAAAATTTTAACCAAACTAAGTTGTTTTTATAAAAAAAAATAGAGCAGGTGAATCCCCCAATGAATGCCTACTCGTGTTAACTCTCTATTAGATCATCTTCTTCGATCACTCAACTAGTGTAGTTTTAGAAGGGGCTTGGCAGTGGTTTCCATTCTATAGTGCATCTGTTCAGTGATTTTGAAGTTGATCTAATGGTTATCCCTTCTCTAATATTAGGTGTTTTCTTAGTGCTCTAGTAATTTTTTATGAACCTATCATGGCTAATGGGCACCAACTCCGATTAGCTAAGGCACCAACTCAAAAATCAATATCTCAAAATAACATAATAAGCAATTTATAAGAGTGAAACTCAACTCTTTCAATCCCTAAGATGTACATACAAAAACACACATCTCCTTCAAAAATCTTCAACTCAAAATCATATCCCCAATAGATACTTATTCACCACTCACGGTCTTCTTTGTTCAATATAGTTATGTCTAGCAAACGCAAACCAAGAAAAAATAAACACCCACCATTATACAACTACAAGAAGGAAGGATCTTCAACACCCTATAAAAAACTCAAATACTTCTTACTACTAACCTATGATTAGAATTTGTTGTCAAAAACATGGCTAACAATGCCCAACTCAATCCACAACCTCATATGAAACCTCTTTTTTATACCTAGTCTTCTTCAATCAGCTCCCACACAAAAAAATTCACTCTAAAAATATATGCAATTTCAAACTCTCCTTAGTCATGTCTCATGCTCACAAAAACATCTGATAAATTACTAATATTCTCACATATTCCTCTTGTCAAACTTTATCCCCACCCAATTTTTTCTCCAATAAATGTCTTCGTTATTTTATTAAGAGCACGTTACCATCATATTCAACTACTATATTAGATTAAAAATTCCATTGTTTCCAACACCCATACAGTTACACAAATCAGCAAAGATAATTCCTCTACACACAATCACCCTTATCAAGCCAACACAATAAACTCTCCCTAATTATGTTTTCCTTTTTCTACAAATAGAAATGGACCATGAATATTGTGCAAAAAAAAACATTATAGCCCATCAATAATTAAATCATGCCTCAATTTATCATCGATTCATAACTACTAAAATAAAAAATAAACCTCCAATGCAAAATGCAAATTGTATCATTGAAAATGATTCCATGAACAAAGGCTAAGCTGATGAATATTTTCATTAACTGTTGACTTGGCAATCTAACCTGGCAAGACAAGCCAAGAAGCAAGTGAAGTGGACAAGTAGCTAGCTGTAATTCAAGCACACAACCAAGTAGCTCAACCAGACAAACAAGCCACTAAAGCACACATCCAAGTATCTCAAGCAACTCAACCAAGTGACCAAGTAGCTCAACAAACAGTTGAGTAATGAAGTAACTCAAGTACACAATCACGTAGCACAAACAACTCAAGAAAACAACTAGACCTAGAGGTGTTGTGTAACTTATGGATTGTGATTTAGGTGTTGTGTGTAGGCTAAAAACTATTCTCCTTTCCTTTTTTTGTGTTGGTGCTTAAACTAAAGTCAGTGCCTCCACAAGTGGAATTTGGTGCTTCAAGACAAGTTTGTGCTTTCTAAAAGTCAGTGCTCTTTGTGGGTTTGTGCTCCCTTATGTAATCTGAGATGGTGCTCATAAGGTGAATGAAATCTATTCTATGTCATGTTTTCTTGAACCAAAGGGGTTTTCCATAAGAAATTTGGTGTTAGCATCTTAATGGTTGCTTTCTTTATGTTTTATGTGGTTTCATGCAAAGATTCAACAACCCTTTTAGTATTTCTTGTGTGCTCTTCACCTCACACACCAAAGCTTCAACATGCCCACATTTTCTTCCACCATCTTCCCATTAAGTACAATAAATATCCACAGAAGCACATCTTCCACAAATCAACTCATCGTTATGCATTTCTCATATATACTAGCTACCATTAGACTAGCATGGGAATAGAATGTAGTAAAAACATTAAAAATAGGTATGTTCATGGATACCATATGCATAATGAAAAGAAGATTAGGCAAAATAATATTATATACATAATGTGTTTGTTCTGATTGCATGCAAAGCAGAACTGTAGTCCACAAAAAAAGAGTTTTTAATTATTTATCCTACAAGATAGATGTTAATGTTAGGTTAGGTTCTTCACTACAAGACTCAATACCAATAATAGCAAAGAAGGCTTGTAAAAGATGGCTCTTTAAATTATTAAATTAACATATTTTGTGAAATAAAAAACTCTACTACATGATATGTTTTGGCAACTATCTCCCTATAACTGCATACCAACAGAAGCCAAAAAGACTTGAAATAGACAACCAGATGGACTACAAATGTGGGTACATGGTACTTGTTAGTCAATTGCTTTCCCTCATCACAGCACTGACCAATCAGATGAAAACTACCTTTATAATCATTATATATTTCCATACACCCACTTAAGACTCCAAATCAATAGACTAAATCTTTGAAACTAATGTGCTATGCATTGATTTGGCTAATCTAAAGGTTTCAAAGTACTTCAAGGCCTTGTTGTTTGAGATGTTCTCTTACAAAAATAATGGATGTGAAAGGAGTATACATTTTCATAGGAAGATAACTACAATAAAAAACAACAATATTATTATTTAGCATCTAGCTTGTATAGTACTTTAATTTTAATCTAATAGAAATGATCTTTAATGAGGGCATTTTTTGCTAAAAGTACTACCTCATCTGATGCCAAAGTACTACTAAATTCAACAATTTTTTGAAGAATACCATCAAATTGTGTCGTATCAAAAGACATCATTCCTCTCTACAAGAGAATAAAATTAGTCTAAGTTCACTGCAAAAAATAGGAATATAAATGCATAACCCAATACTTTTTTACCAAAAAGAGAAAAATAAAGAAACACATATAAACCAAGTGTGTGTTGTAACAATTTATCATTTATCTAGATGCATTTAGTGCATATGAAAAAAATGTCAATTAGAAATGATTATTTCATTAAAAATTTACCCAAAAACTTTGACTGTGAAAACCAAGTAATTATAGACACAATATGCAACATTTCCATTCATTTATTATTGATGAGTTTCAATAGAAGCCAAGAAGCCCATAACTAGCAAGGTCAACAAAAAAGGAAAAAAAGAATTTGATACATCCATTGATGTTATTCAATTTTCTACCCCAAATTCAAAGACAAATAAAGAACATTTGAACTATTCTTAAGCTTTTATTTAAGAAGAGGCCCCATTAATCCATATTTGAATAATCATAGAGTTCTCCCAATTAAGCATAAAATACTCAGGCATACATAAATTTTCTTTAATGAATTTTATGAACAAGGCATTGAGATGTACACTCTCAAGCCGTAGACATTTAAAACATTTGAAGGTTACTTATTTCAAAAACTTCTATTCTACAATTTATCATTAGGTCTATAACTACGCATACCAAAAAATTAGTGGTTGGTTCATATGTAAAAGAATCAAGGAAAAAGTGAGATACAATGTAACATAAAAGTTAGCAGAACCTTTAGAATTGGAAAAAAATCAATAAGAAAGGTGATTGCTTTGTTGGAAAAAGGCAACACCTCCCTATTAAATTCTACGAGACAACATTACAATTTAAAAGTTGAGGTAACAATAAATGCTACTATGAGTCAAAGAACAATTGAATTCTAGCTTGCTTAAGGTTGTATTAAGATATCTATAAGAATCATATTATTATGGATTAATAAGTGTAAAAATCCAAGATCTTCTGAATTATAATTTTTGTAGAGAATGTGGTGTTTTGCATTGTTGCACAAAAAGAGGGAGACATTAAGTACATTCCTTAAAATCACTTTTAACATTCAACATTAGGCACTAAAAATTTAACATTTACCTACCATATAAAAGGACCAAGATTCTCTCAATTATGCCCTGGAAAAACCAGAAGCTCCATCAAAGCTATAGTTGTGGATGTAGTCGTTGTTGGAAAAAAATTCTAGCCAAACCATGGATGGACTAGTTTCCAAAAAAGCTAATGGCTCAGTAGTAGAGCACACTGACAACAAATAGATAATCCTAAATTTTATACCAACTGATCCATGAAACAGTTTCAGTCCCAATAAAAAAAATTGGGTGATTTTCAATGGTGTCATGAACACTCTAGCAACCCAAAGGTTTACTTCTATTGTTTGACTTTGAAAAGTATAAGCAAGTATAAGGCACATTTTCAGATCTAGCATAGAAAGAAATCAGAGGAAAAGTTGAAGTTTCATAATAACAATGCAATCATGTGAGAGGAGCTACAAAGTCAAGTTGTTTTAGATGGATAAGTATGATGTTAATCAGATTGAATGAAAAGAAAGAAAAGGGCCTCTTCATTGTTCACATCAATTTTGAATGTCAGCTCGTGTGCTAGCAATAGTTTATATCATTGGAAGTTTGTTATTGTGATTGATGATATTAATCAAAAAATAATAAGCAGAGGGTGTGTTGGAATTGTACTTCAGTAGACAAGATGGGGTAGAAATTACAGTAGGCATCCTCAAGAATACATAATCCATCATTTGTAGATTTTGGTAGCAAATCCACTTTAAAAATTGGCTATGACTCTTACTACATACTCTAAAGGTCCACCACCTTTAATAGCTCTAGTTTTATTATCTATATAAGTGACATTGTAATCTACTATCTCAAGAAATCTAGCATAACTCCTGGATATCAATAACTTAGAAAAAGAAAGTCCTTCTTTACTCAACAAATCATTGCAAGAAATGAACACAATATTTTCCATGTTGATATTGTTGTATCAAAATAGTTCTAGTGCCTTCACTAGAAGCACCACATTCCAACACAAAAGAAAAATGAAAAAATTGGGATAGCAAGCACTAGAGAAGAACATATTAGATTTTTTAGTTTATTAAAGATCTACAAAAAAACACCCATGCAATTGAATGTTCACTTCTTAGTCAAATTGATGAGTAGGTAAAAGATAAGAGAAACCTTTTATAATCCTAAGAATCCTCTTAATTACAATAAATTCTTCGGGAATGGCCAATCCCTAATGGCCTAGGTCTTTTGTTGGTTGACTTAGACTCCTTGTTTGATGATGACATGTCTGCAAAATAGAATCTTCCTATGGCTAAACTCACAATCAACAATGGCTCTTCTATGCAACAATCACATTGAATTCCTTAAGTTTTCAGCTATCAAGCCCTTTCATGCCACTAGACCCTCATCTATTAAATTCAATCTGACCCACAAGAGGATGTTAAGTCATATCATGAGTCTTCCAAGGAGGTGTTGACCACCAAGTTAACAATCTCCCTCTCAAAACTAATATATCCTTCAATACACATTGAAGGGAGAATCAAACTTGTGACCCAAGGCTTTGATACAAATTGTTGCAATCATTTGTTCTTGCACCGAAAGTTCAAACTATCAACGCTTGATACAAATATCACATTTAATTCAACCCATGGGTAGTGGTTAAGTCATGGCACGAGTCTCCAAGGAGGTGTTGGTTATACTCTCTACAACCTATACTTCAACCACCCTAGAGGGGTTAAATGCCTAGTCATGCACTTGTATCTATTCCCGCTCTGACATTATTTCTTGGTGACATTCTTCTTTTGAGATGAGGATCTCTAATTCTCTTGCTTCTTCAACAAACATTGCCTTGAGAGATTCCTAAAACTAAAGATTAGTTTCTAAAGTAGGTCTTTGTTCCTTATTCCTTGGCTAGTTGACGTCTAGGCTATCATGCATTGATAAGTGATTTGGTATTGCAACCACCTTTCACTTTTTTGATCCTTCATCCTATAAGAATTTCAAATGTCTGTACACTACAGGAACTAGCTAGTAATTATGCTTCTACCTCTTGCCTCTATCTCTTTTTTGGATGCCTTTCACTAGGCACATTTGATCTTTTCTTTGGAATTTCTCTCATATGATGCTTTTATCTTTTCCAGGCCCTTTCTTCTATGGTGAAATTTTTCCTTTTCTAACTTCTAATGGTTGTCCAAATCTACTATTTTTTGAGTCTGGATCTCCTATTTGGTCATATGTCAAGAGAATATTTTTCACCTATAATTTGTTGACTTGACATTCAATACATGACCTTGAAAATTTCATGATTGTCTTGGATAGCATGTCAAGATTTTTTTCTCCAAGTCCCTTCCAATTAATATGGTTCAATGGTCTTATTCTTTAATTTCTTAATGTTTTGCTAAATCAAATTTTCATCCTCCTCCACTTGATCTAGTAGTGGATGAATCCTACATATTTTGATCTTTCAAAGAGGCAACTTAGAAAACAACCTTTTTCTAACTTCATATACATTCTTGGCATTATCCCCATACTCTTCAAGGTGGCATAATATGCTTGTATTTCATGTGATCCACCATTCTAATTTTACTATAAGAATAAAAAGATTAACTTTTCATATGAACAACTAAATGATAGATGTCTAACTCTTTTGTTGATCTTTCAATTGCTAGCAAACATGGACTATGTTTGTATTTCTTACCAAACACCATTCTAATTTTATAATAAGGATAAAAATTTGACATTTTACATGAATTTCTAAATGATAAAATTGTAACTCTTTCACTAACCTTTGGTGGTTGGGAGACATGGACATACTTCATCCTAAGTTGCTATGATAATTGGGAATTCAATTCTACCCCTCCTTTTCTTCCTCTTGATTTTGTCATATGCAGTCGATTGCCTCACAAATTATAGCAACAACATTTTATATGTCTGATACCTTAGAAGCCTTTAAGGGTGAGAAGAGAATCATTGAAACCTAATATATGAGAATATTAAGAATTAGATGAACCAAGGGTTATACTTTTCCATTAACTTCATGGTTTCTTATGGCAACCTGTTATGGTGTCCACAACACATGCCTCATTCCTCTCTAAGAATGGGGACCCCCAACTTTTTTCGACTCCTAGACTCACAATTCGAGAGTTGGGAGAAGAAAATCCAGTTAAAAGTTCCAGTCATAGAGTCAAATTTGAAAAAAATAAAAATAAAAAAAAATAAAAAAAATAAAAATTGAGAAAATCACAAAAAATAGGGAAAAAATGCAAAAAGAAGAAGTTCACATGTTGGTGCGTGTGCCAAGGCACGCTGCACACACCCTGGCCTAGGCGCGGGGTTATAAAACCCAACATTCCTTGTTTATTTTTTCATTTTGTGTTGAGAGCTCGATGTAGTAAACAAGCCCCATGCAAGGTAAGGCAATGGTGGTATTTGGGAGGTCCTCTCGCGCCTACACTAAGGCCGCGACAGTGTATTTTACCTCCCACACTTGCTTAGGCTAAGGCCACGGCAATGCATTTCACATCCCATGCCCACCCGCGCTAAGGCCGCAGTAATGCATTTCACATCTCACGCCTGCCCGCGTTAGGGAAACTACGGTGTATTTTACATATTGCCTGCCCACCTTAAAGTGGTGGTGGCACATTTCACATTCCCTGCTCACACTAAGGTAGCGACAACGTGTTTCAAATGTCACACCCATGCTAGGGCAGCAGTGATACATTTTACATGTTGTGCCTGCACTAAGACAATGGTGGCGCATCCTACACTCACACTCAAGATAGTGGTGGTGCTATACATAACAAGCATCACACGCTATATATATTAAAATGTCGAGTGCAACACTAAGATAGTGGCAGTGCTATACATAACAAGCGCCACATGCTATATATATTAAAATGTTGACCACAACCCAAAGGCAGCATCGACACTATCAAGCGCCATGTGCTATATATATTAAAATGTCAAGTGCAACCCTAAAGCAACAACACTATCATGCACCGCACCTGTGCCAAGCACAACCCTAAAGCAGCGACGACGCTATCATGCTCCATGCCTGTGCCAAGGAAGGCCACAACACCTATATCAAACCCTAAAAACATGCATGCTTCACTCATTTTGTTTATTATTATTTTATTTTTGCAAAAATAAAAAAATAAAATAAAAAATTATATATATATATAACTTTAAAAATCAAAAAAATATATAAATAAAAAGGGAATAAAATTTTCAAATTAGAAATAAAAAATAATAAATCCCCAAAGGTGGACTTTTTTTAATGTTTTTCTTTTACGCTATCTTGTGACTAATAACATTTTTTTTCTCGTGATGTGCAGGTAAAGTAATTAGATGGCGTCCACGTCCAGAGCAACACCCAAACCCATAGTTCTCAAGTTCCAAGGCGTACCCCCAAAGTCAAGGCTACATGATGATTACACTAAGATCAAAGATATTAACGTTGGACACACTGACTTGGGAAATTTCCTGAGAGCTTGCAACAATCTGACAGAGAGGTCAACCCTGGTGTCTGCATTGATCCATTTCGAGTTAGTGAGTATAGTGTCACATCTTGTGTCAGTGCAATTAGTTGAATTAATCATGACTCTATCACAACACTTCGTTCTTGATGAGAGGGTGGTCAAGGGTGTCACAGGGGAAGTTGTGTTGGATCTGTGACTTGATAACATTGAGAGGATCTTCCATCTTCCTAGAGCCAACCAATTCATCTGACTTTCCTATAAAGTGGCTAAGAGATGGTACATGGAGCATCAACAAGAGGCCATTGACATTATACAATCCTCATACCTAATTGAGAAGCCTCCTTGGGGAAGGATAACCAAAAAAGTGGATATGACTTGAGGATACATGAAGGATGACATCAGATGCTATATCATTCTCCTAAGCACAGTCATGGGCTTACCTACAGTGAGTCATCTCACTACATTCATGGTCAACTTCATTGAGACCATCAGATATGCAAGGATACCACTAGACTAGGCCACCACACTAAGCAAAAACTTGTGTGATCAACTAATGATGGTGAAGGACAAGAAGAAGTTTTATATGACTTCTTATATGGTTTACCTACTTGCAGCTAAGGCAATGAACCATTCTAGTTTGTACAAGAAAGGCAATATGTAGGACCCCAATGCTTGACCATACATAGTCTATCCTTAGTTGGTGAAGAAGAAGCTCTCAACACAGAGCAAGGAGTATGGGATTGTGAATGATGCATTCATCTTTGTGATCAATTGATTCATTGAGGGAGACTATGGGAAGAGGTTATCTGATGAAGCCAAAGCACGGATCATGGCTCTTGGAGCCTACTTCATTTAGTTGAAGACATTCACATATCTTCAAGTAGGTGGTGCATCCATCAATCCTAAGAAGCTTTTGAGATACCCAAGTGACAAGTTGGTATTATTGGAGATCTCTAGGCAAATTGAGTTGGCCTATGAGAAGATAAAGAGGCAATAGATACCCTATTGGAAATGGCCACTGGTCATTGGGCCATATCAGGTGAAGTGGAAATAGGATATTCTGACCTTTGAGTGGGAATGGGAGAACTATCCTCTTGAAGAATACAACTCTCCTCGGCCATACTTTGACAATGTTCATAAAGTGGAAATCCTGGTAGGAAAGGACTTCCATCATGAGGATGTCATTGAAGATCATTGGATGAATTCCACAAATGATTATGATGTCCGCATCAGGGACTATTGTAGGATGACTTTGTATTTACTAGAAAAGGCTCTCCATTTGAGTATCCATGATGAGATAAGGCTACAAGACTCTAAAGAATTACTAGATCCCTTGTTCAATGCAAATAAGGTCGATGAAAGAATGATTTTGAATTCAGAGGTTGATAGAGAGGAAGGAGATGACATCAATCATCGAGCGAGACATGTAATTAGAATGGAAAAGGAATAGATCAAGAAACCTTTTCTACTTGATCCAAATCCTAATACTATAATATTCCATGCACATGCTCACCTAGAAAGGTGTGAGGGAAGGAAAGTCATAGTTCCTATCTTTCCACTCTAGTCTCCTATTAGGCTAGAGATAGTCTACCAGCTTGATTGCCCAGTGGGATATTATCATCCTCCTAAAAGGAAGGGAAAGAGGAAAAAAACCTCTCCTCAAAGGATTCAAATATAACAGGTTGCAGAACATGTGTCTTCCTACTAGCATGAACAGAGCTCACAAGAGTCCCAAGGTATTGGAGCCTCTCAAATCCAAGATGAACCTTAGTTGGCTCTTGTTGTGCCAAGCCAACCAAAGGAGGGAGAGATTTTAGAAGCCTCCATTCCTCCTATACAAGAAGAGCCCCCTTCTCCTTCTGTCTCCAAGAAACATAAGAGGATCAAGATTAAGACGAAGAAAAGGCAAAGGATTAGTAGAATATTAGTACCTAATCCATCTATTCTTGAAACTATTCTGGAGGAAGAAGAAGATGAGGAAGAAATAGAATTAGAAGAGAAGGAGGAACAGGTACCCCTACAAAGAAGAACTCAGTTAGCAAAATTTATAGAGTTGGAAAGAAGAAAGAGTGCCACTAGTACCCTACCATCCACCTAAGTAGAACCATTAGAACTCTCTTCTTTAGAAGATGAAGTGCAAAAATGGGTGAATGAGCAACAGGAAGGAGGTGAGGATGTTTTCTCCATGATGGATTTTGATTTCATGCTTGTGGGTATAGAGTTGTTTGGAGATAAGATCAAAGACGCCCTAGTAAGTGAACTCTAATAGGAAGACTAGACGTAGATGCCACCAGAAACACAAGTTCCTAATCTCACTCCTCCATCTCCACCATAGATTATGGAGGTAGATAAGG
This sequence comes from Cupressus sempervirens, assembly GCA_028749045.1. Classification (NCBI taxonomy): domain Eukaryota; kingdom Viridiplantae; phylum Streptophyta; class Pinopsida; order Cupressales; family Cupressaceae; genus Cupressus; species Cupressus sempervirens. Next base: position 531,847,949 of record CM053791.1, on the reverse strand, counting down.
GTTCAATAACTCCCCCACCTTTGAGTTCAAAAGAGGAGCAAGTTCAAAAGGAACCATCACCACAAGAGAAACTAGAGCTAAGGGCTACTGATGAAGCATCAAAAGAGGGATAGATGGTAGAATATGCACAACATCCTTCCCAAGATGTTGAGGAGCAAGCTACAAGATCTACGAAGAATAAGGCTATAGAAGAAGAGTCTTCACAACAAGAGATGACTCCAAGAAAGAGCGATAAAGGGAAGGAGGTAGTTGAACACACCCCTTTGTTATCAAGAGCTAGATTCACAAGAAAACATATCTGAAGATGGTTCTAAAAGGAGATAATGATAAGTGCTAAGCCTCAGTTCCATGCTTCAGAGGATGATATTTGTGATATTGCAGAGATCTTGAACAAACCTGACTCTCCATTACATGATGTGACACCATTTGCGTTTGTACTACCATACAAAACTAGGATTTATTTTCACAAGTGGCCCTCACTCCTAAAGGTATAGATGTAGAAGTAGTTAGTTTAGAGGATTATGAAGTGAAGGATGTTATGTTGGGAAGGCTTACATAGGATTCAACTTGACAGGTGATGACTATGGGAGTCAAAGAGGTTCTCAGGAACATGGAGTAGGATGAGATTGAACTATGAACTCTTCAAAGGCAAGTTGATATCCTAAAGAAATATCTAGCCAAAGTTTTTGGTCCTCTTGATTCTAAGTTCCCTAAGGAGACTCTAAATACCATTCTTAGAGAAGGGGAAGGTGTACAACTCAATCCATTTTTGAGAGCTTGTCAAGAATGGAAAGAAAGCCTTGAAGATAGAGGTGTTACCACAATCATAGGGAATTTGAAGTTATTGCATGCTATATAGGAGAATGTGAATAAGATCATAGCAATTTTGAGGCATGAATTTAGTATCATGGATGAGGTATGGGTATGGAGCAAGGATTTGTAAGCTTTACAAGCCATAAAAGGGAAAATGTACCACACTTTGATTGATGTATATACCAAAGAAGAGTGAGACTTGATTGATGACTAGATAGAGAAGATAGTAGATGGAAATAAAGTAATGGAAACATTACACGAGGAGATCCATCGGCTCAAGGACCAAGCCTGAGAGGAAATTTTGGAAGCAGAAAAGTTGTATAGTGATGCATGCTTGGATATTTTTGAAGATGAAGAATGAGAGAATCTGTTGCCAGTTGAGGTAGTAGTGGAGAATTTCAAGAAGGCTTTAGAGGAAGCATCCAGTGATGCAGACATTAGACAAGCCTTCAAAATAGAGGAAGCACTATTAGAGTTGGACACCAAACTTAGAGATTTTGTAGAGACTTGAATTGAGGTGGACAACTGTAGATAGAAGGTAAAAGGATAAATATGAGGCTTTAGATCTTCCAGATGCAGCCAAAATTACTGAGATGATAGATAAATTCAAGAAAAAACATCCAAACATAGCTTTGGGATGAAGAAGAACAAAACCCAGATGCCAAAATTTCAATTTTGACACTTAGTAAAATTTTGAGATTTTGACCTTGTCGAGGTCTGCAGGTCTACAACTCTACATTTTCATGCAACTATGTAGGTCTATAGCTCTGCATTTTCATATAGGTCTGTAGGTACATAGGTGCACAGGTTTGCAACTCTGCAATTCAAACGTACGATGACAATTAACTACCGATTCCAAAAATAGTGCCTTCCATGTATCAAGGACGCATTCTGATGGAAGTTTAACTCTAACACATGCCTAGTGAAGGACTAGCTTCTATTTTTGGTGCCTCCATGCACTTCCACTTTGACTGATGGCTTCCTCCCACTTTCTCTCTCATGCTTTCTTTTTTTTGACATGTAAAGGGCTCATGCATCCAATTAATGAATAAAATATAGATGGAGTCCCTCTAAGCACCAATTAGATTGTTAGTTTGTATATATTTAATTTGTTTTAATGTTTTAAAAGAATTTTATTGCATGAAGATATCTCTCACTCTCAACACAAATTGAGGAGATAGTGTCTTATAAATATTCCATTATAAAATGCAACAAGGGTCATCGTTATTATGCAATAAAGTTATGCTTTTGGTGCTCGCATTTGGAGTGTAGTAATTCTTGCCTAAATGTGTCATTATTTTGTGAATTTTTTTCATGAGATTGTGATTTACCCAAAGGTTTATTGCATTGTTTCTAGTTGTGTGATCTTTTAGTTCTGGTGTTTGCTACATATTTGCAAATTCTGCTGATGTATCTAGCTTGAGGAGAGATCACAAATTGTTTCTAAATAACTCTTTGTCTCGCATTAGTGCACATTCCATGGCCTTGCAATTTGATGAAGAGTAAAACATCATTTGGTTATTTAAATTTCTCATCGATGATTGCATCAGTGGATTCTAGGAAGCATTGCTCCTGTTTTCATTGGTTTCCTACCGATTTCTTCAAAAGTTTAACTCACAGCATGTTGTTTTCTATAGCTTATGTCCATTTAGGATTTCAATTTCAAGTGATTTCAATTTCATGTTATTTTCTTTCAATTTTTTATTTTATTTGGTAATCCCTTGTTAGAATAGGAACTCATTTTAGTTGCATTGTTAGATTGCATTCATTAAAAAATTAGAAAATACAAAAATATTGTTCTTTTGTGTGTTATTTTGAGATAGAAAATAGACTTACTTCATTCTAAGATCATAGTAGAACCAGAAAAGGCCTCGTCGTGAAAAATCACATTTATCTTCAACTGAGTGGATTTTGGTATGTCACAAGACAAATACTGAACCTTGAAGTTGATCCCAAAAAGATTAGCTTTTCAAGAGAGGAATTGTGCAATGGATTCCTGTCGTTGATCTCGTGCAAAATGAACGCCCAACACAACCTTGTGTGAAAGTTTTTCTAGAGAGATCTAATTATATGCATGGTGGAGACATCATTGTTTTTTACCTAACTAGGCACATTATATAAGTGCAATTCTAGCTAATATTTGTGTAAATTCAATTGATTTGGAACATGACTTGTGGGTTTTCGAATATCAATCCATCATACTTTGTAATCCTTGTGATCATATATGTAACATAAAGGCTCATATAGAAACCTTTAGATTACTCCAAATTTGTGAATCGTTTGTCCAGGTTGCCACTAATAATCCTTGACCAATCCACAACCTTGACTCCATTGGTAACTTATTCAATAAAATACCACATCCGAGGCTTGAAAATGAAATATTGCAAGCACTTAAATACTATGTTCAACATCATCACCAGGCTACTATACTCATCTATCAAATCCAACCAAACAATTTGTTTGGTAAATCTTGAATGATGAACCTTACACTTTAGCAACCAGATCCTGGGAATAATCTGCACATTTTCAAGGTCTAGTTGGATGTTTTTTTTGTAGTGGTTTTGGTATAAATTACCTCTAAGTGTTGGGAATTGCATAGATTTCTAGGTGACTATTTTAATGATAATTCATACTATGTAAGGCAAGAAGAGTAACTATTCCTTCAAAATTAGCACATGATAGAAGATCTAGCCCCAACCCTTCTAAACATGTTCTTGGTCTAGAATTCTACCTAATGGAAAGTAGTGGACTAAGTAGCCAAGAAGACATTACTAGTGAACCAAAGCCTATTTAACATACATTTAGTCTAGTGTCCTTATTCAACTAGCCAAAATGTGGAGTTCAAAAAATTCCACCATAGCTCACTCTTGTTGCATTCATTAGCCCCAAGTCTTCCAAAATGGAAATTATTCTTTAACAAAGGAAAATTTGGTTATATGATAGCAGATATGTGTTATCAATGGTGTAGGTGTGGAATTAATGGATGAGGCCTAAGGTATTGATTTGCAACATCCTACCCTAGATTTGGAAGTAGCTTTGTTCTGATGTAGATGTTGGTGCCCTATGGATTCATGCAGGAAGTGAATCCTACGCATCTAGATGAACTCAAACTTCTATCCTAGAATCAGTATCAAGCATGTTTACATCTATATCCTATGCATTCTTTGTAGAGAATTAGTCTCATCTAAACAATATAAATAAGCATTGCAATTTAAAATAACTCCTAGACAAAAAGCATTATTAATTTATTTATTCTTTGACAACTAAATAGGAAAGAAAATTCAAACCTACTTTAGTAAAATTATTTGTCTAGGCAATCATAGAAGAACTCCAGGAAGCATCATTATTTATATATATACAAACAAAATTAGAAACATGGCCTAACCAGTTGATTTAGAATGTTTCACTCTTAAGAAAATAATGGATGCAAACTATAAACATGGGAAAATTGCCAAAAAATGAAAAGGCCATATTGTATACATAGACAAGAAAGCACTTACAAGAGGAGTTCTTGTCATACAATGTGCTAGCACATAAATAGTAGCATAGATAGCCCCATGACTATCTTCAAATCTGCAAAAGAGAATAAACCATTGTTAAACACTAAAGGCCACCTTTCAAAAGATCAATAGTATTCAATTCTAAATAACAAGGAGAAACAACAAATATCCTACAGAAGAAACATACACAAACCTTATGATATTCACATCAAGATTCAATTGCATAGGTTCTAAGTCATCTCATTGTAGTAGACCATTCATTCTCATCCCATGAGATATGGTCCAACTAAATGACTTGTACTTTAGTGATAATGAATGAACTACCACTAATAAAACATGGGTCTATAGAGTTTGTCTCAAACACCTATACCACTGAATCTTGATTTTACTATCAGAATTTGAGACATGGTAAATAATACTTCTTATAAGTTCACAAACCTTCCTTTGTTAGAAACTTTAAACTTAGAAAAAAATTCCTTAATGAGAATAGATGATGAAGAAGTAGATAAGGCTGAGCATGTGATCCCCACCAAACAAGCTTTAGACTTATGAGTGTCCATGTCTATGTGACCTATATATTGTTTCAGCCATGGAAGGTGTTCAACATATATTGATGCAAGTATCTTCACCTCAAGCAAAAAATAATAGCTCAAATGTGTTAGCAACTTCATTTAATTTTACATTTTATAAATGTAGAGATCAAAATAGTAAAACAACAGTGTTCACTATAGTTGGAGAATGGTTTTGGAGGGTTAAGTTGGAAGTTGTGAGGAAATGTGTGCAACTTATCACTTAAACATGTTGAGTATTATGGAAAAGAGAGTAGGGGATTGTATAATGTAGAATTTTGAAAAACCATATCACCACTTAGAATGGGAAATATATCAAAGCTAGGTGTTTTGGAGCCAAAGGAAATGGTGCTTTTCCCTACAGAGAATCTAGGGACAAATTGACAAGTTGTGGAGGAGTACAAGAAGTGGAAGTGGAAAAGTGATAATTACGTTGCCTTCTCATGACAATGTTTCATTAGGGATTAAGCAAAGCTCAGGAACAAAATTCCTAGGGTAATGGAAATTGATTAGATGCTTATGCTCCAATTTGGTAAAGGAAGTTAATATATTTTTACATCATCTCTTTATAGGTAAAGAAATAAGCAAGTAATAAGCATCACCTTATTTGTGTCATCGTGAATATTCACTTTTAAAGAAAACACAACTCTTCAATGTATAGTTGTGACATATGGAACAACAATAATTATGTCATCCAACTTCCCCCCTTTATACAAATAGGCTGCCCTTTGAGTAGCATCAAGAAAAGGAGCATCTTTATCTTTGTCTAATGCATGTTGCCTTGCAAATTCAACAATTTTTTCAGTAGTTGTCTAAGGTCCAAAGTTATCCCGTACTACTTCAAGGACTAGTACATTCAATTCACCATCATACAAGTTTTCAAATAGTCCATCCATACCAGCAATTATAACATCTCCATGTGCCACATTAATGGTGAAGGTCTACAAGCATGCTTCCCAAATAGGTTAAAATTACTCTGATTAAATATCAGGTGTACAAGTAGAGCTGCAAGTCTAATGTAGTGAATCAAAAGGAAAATAATATATGCTTCCATTACCTGAGTAGAACTTGGAAGATCAACACCATCACTAGTTTGAAGCTGAAAACAACCATTAAAGCCATGCTACTAAATAGGGGACTTGAATAGTGTATGGCCACCTCTTATTACAATGAATTGTCTATAAGTTAGATTTGCTACACGCAGTCCCTGGAAATATAAAATAAAATAAAAATAGATATTCAGGTATAAAAGAAAACTTGCCTAGAACCATGAAGAAGTTGTTGATCTCATATTGGTTTTGACAATTGACTGTCAACACACTTAAGTCATTTACTTAGTTCATGTCAAACTAGCAATACATGTTGAGTACAACATGTAAATATTAGACCATGTTGAATTGCAATGAGTGTCAAGTCACTCATGTGCGAATTCACTCAAGTGCCAAGAAAATATACAATGCCAAGTGATTCAAGTGTTGAGTAAATAGTAGATGCTAAGCAATTTAGGTGACAAGTCAAAATAGAATATGTCAAGCATCAGAGACTACATATGTCGAGTAACATAGATTGGACATATTTTTTATTAAATGCAGAAACAACTATCTAAACTATTTTCAAGATGACCTAAAAATAGTTTTTGATTCCTTAGAGATAAAGATGAATTTATATGAAAAATCCCTATGCAAATTACATGTAGCCAATCAAAAAATGGGAAGATTTAAGCAGCAAAATGGATGATCCTAAGCCACCTCAGTCTTCTTAAGAAGGATGAAGCCCTAATTTTTTAAAGAGAGTTGAGAGCATTGCAAAGGGGTGAATGATCGAATTAGAGGAGCAAACAAGACAATTTGTAGAGCATTCAAGGTGACTTAGCAGTAAGAGTGAATTACAGAATCAATTAAGTGAAGAATGGAGGATAGAGGATACAACATTGATACATCAGATTGTGAAGGACTAATCAAAGATTGGATAGAGGTGATCAATTATCAGGCAAGCAAGTACCAATTGCAAGATCTATGCTAAGACATTTTGACAGGTGATTTCAGTTAAATCTCCTAGGCGGAATACTCCTAACAGGCTCTACCAAATCCTTTATGTTACGTTTATAGAATCTATTGCAAATGTAATGGCATTGCCTTGTAATCAGGTATATGTTTTCCATATGCAACATCCTCTCATTTATATTGAGCATGGGTAAATGAATAGACATGTCTATTCATTAAAAATAAAATTAATAATACAAACTTAATTATTTTATATATATATATATATATATATATATATATATATATATATACCAAATAATAAGCTTATATCTCACATACTATTATATCTCATATATAATTTTATATGAATAAACATAAAGTTATCTAACAGAAGCTACCAAACATTAACACTCCCTCTTAGCAAGGGAGGATAAACACAATACAAATATTACACCATTGGTAATATTAAGGATATCTCAGAAGTTTTCAACCATTTAATATAGCATATAATATCAAGAGTATTGATTTCCAGAATATCAACATATGATATTCATCAATTTCTCAAACTAGGGTATGATATCACATTTGATATCAAGAGTCTTGATCTCCCAAAATATTGACATCAGATATTCATCAAGTACTCAAAACAAGGTTTGATATCACATTTGATATCAAGAGCATTAGCCTCCTAGAATATCGACATCTGATGTTCACCAAGTACTCAAATAAGGTTTGATATCAGATTTGATATCAAGAGTATTGGCCTCCGAGAATATTAATGATATTCACCACTTACTCAAAACATTTTAGATATCACATTTGATATCAAGAGTATTGGCCTCCCAGAATATCAATGATATTCATCACTTACTCAAAATGTTTTTAGATACCTCATTTGATATCAAGAGTATTGGCCTCCCAGAATATCAATGATATTCACCAAGTACTCTAAGAATAATGGCCTCCCAGAATGTTGAGATGCAAGACATTCACCATTTACTCAATTTATTTCATGTCATTATACAAGTTGATTGTAAGATTGTCACCTTACAACAAATTCTCCCAAATACAAGTGATTATCATTTAGAAGTTGTCACTTCTTCATGATGCACACAGGGGATAGGCCCACACATAGTCACAATCCTCATAACTGTGACAACTTATTGAACATTAGAGAAACCAACTCAACATGGTTTACTCCCTCTCAATCAATAAGATCGGGTTCACTGTAGGTTAACCTAATAGCATCCTCAGTCTTCTCCCTATGAATCTTAATCTCCCTCTTTTTCCTGCAAGAACATTCTCAGAGGAAAAGATCAAGGCAAATAGCTCATATAGAGATATAAAATAAGAATGATAACATTAGTTTGATGTTTAGTAATTTAACTCATGCATATTACTAACAACATAAATGATTATAACATAACTCTTTGCTTTATATTTTCAATAATAAAATTAAGATAACATAATACTTAATTTTATTCATAATATAATACTTAATGATAATCAATTCATTTCATACCACATATCAACTATATATATTATGAATTAATTCATAACACATAACATATAGCATATCAGGTTTATATAGTATGAATTAATTGAATTATAAAATTGGAATAAAACATCAAATATATCATACCTTCACCAAGAATTCATTTGGTACCTGTCCTCTTTCCATTCAACGTATTACATAAGGAGTTGATTAAAAAATATACTATTCCCTTTTTGGTTTCGTACTTACTAAACTGTTTGGTTATAGCCTTGGTTCTCATGCAAATTTGATGACTAGTCCTCTATCTATTTGATGTCATCCACGTATGTGCCGCTCAAAGAAAACACATAGACTTGATTGGTATTTTAAGTTAGATATCAAAACACAATTTAAATGAAATAATATATTTGATGCCAAGAGAAAAGAAAAAATGGCACATGCTCATTGCAACGAGTGAAACCCAATTTCACTGACCAATAGGCAACCTGCTCTCATAATATGCAAAGGTGTAAATATATCTACTAATTGTATTTGTTTATCAATAAGATTAACCTTAATTTTACCTACCTCATTTTTTCAAGACATGGGCCCCAGTTGGTGTTTTATCTTCCCATCTCTGACCATTCTTCTTAATTCAATATCAGTATGTAACCTAGATAGGCGTCGAGTACCAATCAACCACCAATCCAAGACACCCATTGACCACCAATCCATGATGTGGGAGTGTAGTTTTCCCTATAGAAACTCTAGCATAATGAACTCTTCTATACACATAGACAAATTAGACTTCCACTCACCATCTTGGCCATCCCTTGATATGATGCGAGACAATAGATCAAAATCGGTGAGCATTATGTGTCTGCTATCTTGTACTAAAATATTATCTGGCTTCATCATAATCCATGTCGTCATGATTTGATGCCACACTCGCAATGCCTCTTCTCAAATTTTAAACTCAATCGAAGGTGTGCTAAAGCTTGATTATAAGACAAAGGTATTGGTGTATATCTCATTAGTGAAGATGGGATATTGTGAAATGCCTATAATATTCCACATTGTAGTTTGTGGTAGATTCTCCCACTCTTGCACTTATTGTGCAAATCAAAACATAAGATTAGATAATTTAGTTGGGGTTTGATCTGGGTTCATGCTAGAGAAACAACAGCCTGACCTAGTTATTGAAATCTTCTTCTAATATGTTTAAATTAATTTAGTCATTTGCAATGACTATCTTTCTTTAGATTTCTTCAATAATTCCTTCACAATATTTGTTTGGGATCTACCTTCAAGCTGTTAAGCTTTATGGAAGTAACCTGGCTCTGATACCATGTTAAGTTTATAGAATTTGCTGCAAATGTAATGGCATTGCCTTGTAATCAGGTATATGTTTTGCATATGCAACATACTCTCATTTATATTGAGCATGGGTAAATGAATAGACATGTCTATTCAATAAACATATAATTAATAATACAAACTTAATTAGATATATATATATATATATATATATATATATATATATATAATAAGCTTATATCTCATATATAATTTTATATGAATAATCATAAAGTTATCCGACAGAAGCTACCAAATATTAACACTTTAATAGGGTGGCATTCTAAGTGAATGACCTAAAGTCCTCTAACAAGGCACATTTCTAACAGGGTGTTGAAATCCTCTAACAAGGTGGGACTTAACAGTCTTTGTAAGCCTTTAACAGGATAGGCCTTTCACAGGGTAGATCATGATTCATGTTCAAACCATTGTAACCTTAATTGGCTACACTCTATTGTTGTAGTAGTGAAGATTTGTGGGTGACATCCCTACCCTAGTTTTACCTTCTTACTTGGAGGGTTTTTGGGTAATCATATCTAGTATTAAAAGTGTGTGTGTGTTTGATTACATGTTTACATGATTAATGCATATGCTTTATATATTATTTCAGTTTGTTATGCATGTGATGTATGAAAGGTGAAAGTTTTATGGGTCCAAGTTTAAACTCATAATTCACACCCCCCCCTCCCCCCCTAGAAGTTTACTCCTTTCCTACTTGTAATTCCAACAATTGGTATAAGAGCCAAGTTATCCAAAAGAAAAGCTTTGTAGCTTAGAGGAAAGATCTTGAAATGGAAGTCTACAAATTGGGAAAGACTATTGAGAACTAGGAGATTGAAATACATCTTATACTACAAATGAATGAAGCTAGAGATGCTTTAAAGAGTTCCTTGAAGAGAAGGAAAGAAATTGCCATTGCAGAAAATGACACACAATGCAAAGAGATTGACACCACAAAGCTATTTTGTAGATGGTAACAAGAGTGAATTTGATGTAGTAGTTGCAGATCTAATGGATAAGAACATAATCCATTTTGAAGAAATTAGAAATCTCAAGTTGGAGCAAGAATCACAAGCTATATTGTTATGTGAGGTGACTAAACAAAAGAAGAAAGCCATGGAAGACAAAGCCATGGCTAAAGAAGACAAAAGGATTCTAGCAAATAGACTAGAAGAGAAGTCAACAAACCTACCTAGGATCTCAAACATCCAATTGGATACTTTAAGCCAAATGATGAATGCTCATCATGAGTTGAATGTCAAGGACATTGAGATAGCTACATTGAAGTTGCAGAATGACCTAAAAAGAGAAAAGGAATTTTTTGAAAGTTTCAACAAGCCAAATGAAGCTATCAAATACTTTGAGCAATTACTAAGATCCCCTAGATCTAACAAAGATACATCAAGATTGGGCTACACAAGCACTGAAGAATAAGAATTAGCCAAAGTTGTTGAAGAAAGGAACAACAAAGGTAAGAATTCCAAACCTACTTGTCATAGTTGTGGAAAGAAAGGACATAATACTAATATGTATAGAAGCAACAATACAAATCATAATGTCAAGCCAATGAACATGGCTCATTGTCATAAGTGCAACAAACAAGGTCATTAGGCACATGAATACAAGACTAGGAGCATGCATAAACAAAGATTTGAAGGATATTGCTACAACTATCAGAAGTATGGACATAAAGCCTTGGAATACAGATTCAAGTCCATGTGGTCATCAAAAAAACCAAAAAAGGTAAGAAGCTATGGAAACTCTTATAATTGGGATTACAATACAAGATATAGCTGCCACTATTGTCAGGAATATGGACATATTCCTGAGAATTGTATTAGGACTCACTTCAATGGTAACTACAAAAGGTGGTTGAGTCAAACCACATGCTTTAGCTATTTGAAGACTAGTCATATTAGTAAACATTTTCCAACTAGGTCAAAGGCACCAAGTTGTGAATTTAATAAAGGCAAAGGCAAGGCAAATGTTGAACACATTAGGAATGAGATGAATAAGACATGGAAGAAGAAAGATGGTTGCAGTACATCAAATGGAGAAGGGATCACTTCACCCAATGGGTCAGGTGGTCACACCTCATCAAACTAAGCAAACAAGAGGTATTTTAGACTTATATTTAAAGTATTATATCATACATCAGTTCCAAAAGAAGTTAGTACTCAAAGGACTAAATTAGCATGAATAAAGATGCAAGATGTTGTTGAGAATTGAAGATTAAATTTTTAAGTTATTACGAGCATGAAATTTTTTCAATGGATGCAGAGTAAAATACTAGTTAGTGTCGAGCTACCAGGCTAGCTAGTTGATTATGAGTTTGTAGTAGCTACTGAGTGACAGTAATATTAATAGATGTTGAATGATTCTAAAATCAAGTTAATGTCAATTTTATAGCTGTACAAGCACTAAGCATTAATTGTAAGGGTTTTTGAAGGGTATATGGTCATTTTTCACTCATTTTTTGTCATTTTGAATTCAAGCAAGAAAAATAGAGTAGAAGGAGACTAAGAAATTCGTTTGAATCATTTGCAAAATATTTAGGCGACAATTTCACTCTGGTTCTTTAGATTTTAAAGGTATTTATCACAAGTTGAGCTACATAGTTTGCACTTGCAAAAAAACCCTAGTTTGTCACAATGGCATCTAGCTCAAGAAACGTAGAAGGGAAAGAGGTCTTGAATGTCCAATTAGTTAGTAATGAGGCAAAACAGCCAAATTTTAAAGAAATTTCAGATGTAGCTTACAAACAAGATCCTTTAGGCGCGTTGTCCATGATTCCCCAAATGTCATTATGGTTCAAGATGTCAGAATATGTTATAACTATAAGATAGGAGGAATATGTGACATGGAAATAAAGGAAGCCTGTGATAGATTATGTGAAAATGACATCTTGAAAGAAGAATTCAAAATTGTTGAAAGGAAGGGTTTGATGCATGCCCTAGAATTTCCTACCATATTCAAGATAGAATGGATAAGAATTGTATTGAGCCGAATACATGATGGATCCTTATGGTTGGAAGGTGGACCAATAAAGATAACCAAATGAATAATCCATGAGGTTACTGGTTTTCCAACCCTAGATCAGCCAAAGACTCTGAGGAGCGACTCAAAAGAAGTGATATAAATGAACATAGGGGAAAAGTGGAACAAATGAAGAATGACAATAGACACTATAACAAATCCACTAATAAAATTTGTAGTAAGTGTTATCTCTCACAACTTTTATCAATCTAGTAGATCAAACAATGTACCCTATATTGCAGTAGATGTTGGATACAAAAGTATGAAGAAAGAACATACTAATGATCTAGCTGAGCTTCAATTGCAATAATTAATGGAAAATCTTGGAGTAGTAAGGAAGACTAAGAGTGCACAGTGCAAATTTGGATCAATTCTAGTTTGCATATTTTTCTATGTATAGAATGCATTCCCATCTTTTGGCACCATAGGATGGAAAACAAATAGGTCAATTGTTGTTTAGATAAATGAGTACATTGAGTAGATGGGAGTAAATTTTGAAACTATCATGACAAGTTATTTTGAAGACTTTAAGAAGTCTATGAAACAAAGGATGAGGATACATGTTTCTTTGGTTGAACAATATTACAATGATATATATTTTCTTGTAGACATTGATTATACATATGTACAAGTTGCTACACCTAGGATATGATGGCTAAATCCCTTAGGTTATAAGATTAATGTTGATGAAGCCTCAACAGCCATCACTGCACTTCTAGCAGAGGAAGTTGATATAAAGGAAAACATATTTGGAAACTATAAAGTAATGAAGTCAAAGGTAGAAATGGAATTGAAGATAGCCTCTACACTAAAGAAGAAGGAAAAATTAGTGAAGAAACTTAAGGCTAAATTTGGTGAAGGTGTTGAAGAGGAAGAAGACGAATGAGATGAAGAGGATGAAGAGGAAGAACAAGAAAAAACCCAAGAACTTCTTGCATTAACCCAAGGCATGGGTAAGGATAAAGAAGAAGAGGAAATAGAGGGTGCCAAGGGAGAAGAAGTTGAGGAAGCACCAACACATGCCAAACCAAAGAAGAGAAAGGCCAAGGCACAACATGTGGCTAAAACAAAGAAAGTTTCTAAACCAAGCCCAACAAAGCCAACAACACCTATCAATAGAGAAAGCACACGAGCTACCACACAAAAGCCAAGGAGAAAACTAAGTAGACAGAACAAGGATGCCAAGTGCAAAAGAAGAAGAGAAGGAAATATATTACACAACATGACTCAGATCAAGAGAGAACAGAATTAGATGATCTAAGCCAATTGAAAGTGGTAAGTCATACACCACTTTCTGATCTTGAAAATTTGTGTGAAAATGTCAAAAACCATGCAGATCTATCTTGCCTTAAAAATGTAAATTTTGATGATTTGGGAAAAGAGGAGAAAAATTTAGTAGAAGAATCCATATATGCAATGATGTCTAAATTTAAAACTAGACCATTAGAATTTGCTAACTCAGTACCCAAGCAATTAAATGATTTAGTTGAGAAAAAAAAACATTATTATTTAAATTTGGAAAAGCAAATAAGGGAAACTAATTTGGCCCAAGTAATGCTTGATCTAACAAAAGGGAAAATTGCTAAGGCAAACAAAAAATATGGAGGAAGGTTCACACCAAAGTATAGAGCCTTCAACATTCTTCAAAATAACATTGAAGATGTTGTCAAGAAATCCACTCAAATGTGGAAATAATCTATGGATTAACTACTATGAAGCAAGGAGAGAAGGAGCCCTTTGAGGGTAAAAATGATGATAAAGAAGAAGATGAAAAAGAAGATAGCAAGGAAGAAAGAAATACAGTTGAGGAGGAGACTGAGAAGATGGATACTAACGTGACCACAACTGAATAGCAGTAAGAGGAATAGAGTGTGTAAGACACACAAATATCAAGTGCTAGTCCTCCTCATGACATTAGTACAACTGCAGAAACTATCATTGTCAAGGATGTCTCTAATACATCAGCTCAGACATCAATCCATTGACTACAGAAGATTTGAAAAAGAATCTAGATCAATCTACACTGCAAGCACAACTATGTGTAAATCCTATTTTGATCAGTGTAGAAGAACTTCAAAAGGCAATAACTGAAGTTACAAGGGATAAGGTGAATACACATGAACCACATTTTTTTATCCCTTTAGTTATTGGTGATCAAACTTTAATTCAAACAACTGTAGACACATCTATTAAGGTTAACAAAAATATTAAAGTAGACATAGTTGAGCAAAGGAAAACTACCAAAGAAGAAAAACAGACAACAACAAAGAAAATATGATAGATAGATTCATCTATACCTAAAGCACAAACACAAGGTGCAAGACAAGTTATTGTCATAGATCAAGATAAGCTAGAAGAGTAGGAGCAATTACTAAAGGTAAGGGAACAAGAGGCCATCCAAGCATTGGTAACTTCACCAACAGCTGGCTCTTCACCTACAAAGGTTCTTCAAAATTTGAGCACGAAAGCTATACCCCTACAAATCTTAGTGCTAGGCTCAAGCTCTTCTAAGGTTGAAAATGTAATTCACTATGGTGAAATTACTTTAGATGAAGAAATAGTGATTCCTAAATTTGACTATGCAACAATGCCATTAGATCAAATAGGCATTTTGCAATGACCATTAGAGAAAAAGAAGCATCAAGAAATGCTTGGGAAAGAATATAAGAAAAAGTAAGCACTGCAAGAAATTAAAGACATCTTCTTAGATGCATTGAGCTTGCCACCTCCTAAAGAAACCAAGACACTACTAGAAAAACTATCAGATATTGTGGAAAAGGTTAATAATGAAGACTTGGATACAAATGGTAAACTTTTAGAATGGTTTGAAAGAAAGTTTCAAGGGAAAGTAAATGAAAAGATATCTAGTGACGTAGCACTCACTCAAGTTGCATCAGCAAACAAGGTTGAGAATGTGAAGAAGGTACTTGAGAATATCTTCTCATTGTACACCAAATTGTGTGAGCCCACACTCTTCACCCAAGACAAAAAACATAGAATTCTAAGCCTAGAGAGGAATCTAAACATATTAGGCACACAACTACCTAAGAACCCAACTCAAAGTGAGAAGCATTTCCATACATTGCTTCAATCACATAGCCAATTAGTTGTGTTAATAGTAGAAGAGGCTAACATAAGAGCCAAATTGACAAATATTTAGGCCTCCCTCACCCCACACATGGAAATCCTCCATAAAGAACTAGGCTATGTAGAAACTCTATTGAACAAAGACCCCAATCTTTCTACACTGGATGGCCTAGTACACCTTGCAACTAAGCTCACTATCCAAGTCAATTCATTGGATGTTGCATGTGAAAATTGGGATGTAGCTCTTAAAATAAAATGGAAGTCTATAAATCCCTTTTGGACAAATACACTAGAAGTGTATAGCCCATTTGACATAAGTGTCAAAAAGGGGGAGTAAGTAAGAAAAAAGAAAGGGGGAGTAAGTAAGAAAGGGGGAGAATAATGAAAGAGAATTAGTTACAAGTGCAGTGAAGTCAAAGAGTGTCAAAGACGAATATTTTGGATACTGAACAAACATATTAACTTAGGAGGAGTTATAAATTTTGAGGTATATAGGTTATTGCAAAATTTTGAAAATTTTGAAGTTTTGTATATAAGTCGAGTCATGGATATGTTATACTCGAGAAGATTAGATTGATTATGAATATTCAAGTGTTTTTGACACTCATGTCAAAGGGGGAGATTGTTGATCTTAGATTGGTTTTAACAATTAAGTGTTAACACACTTAAGTCATTTACTTAGTTCATTTCAAACTATTAATACATGCTGAGTACAACATGTAAATATTAGACCATACCAAGTTGCAATGAGTGCCAAGTTGCTCATGTGTGAAGTCACTCAAGTATTGAGTAGATAGACCATGCCAAGTGATTCAAGTGTAGAGTAAATAGTAGATGTCGAGCAGTTCAGGTGTCGAGTCAGAATAGTGTATGTCGAGCATCAGAGACTACATATGTCGAGTAACAAAAATTGGACATATTTGTTTGTAAAGGAACAAACAACTATGTAAACCATTTTCAAGCTGACCTGAGAATAGTTTTCAATTCTTTAGAGATAAGGACAAATCTATATGCAAATTACATGCAGCCAATTAAAAAATGGGAAGGTTTAAGTGGAAAAATGGATGAATATTAGTCGTAGATTCATACCTAACCCTAAGCCACCTTAGTCTTCTTAAGGAAGAAAAATCCCTAAAATTTTTAAGAGAGTTGAGAGCATTGCAAAGGGGTGAATGATCAAATTGGAGGAGCGAACAAGATAGTTTGTAGAGCATTCAAGGTGACCTAGCAGTAAGAGTGAATTGCATAATTAATTAAGTGAAGAATAGAGGATAGAGGATATAGCATTGATACATTAGATCATAAAGGATTAATCAGAGATTGGATAGAGGTGATCTATTATTAGGCAAGCAAGTGTTGATCGAAAGATCCATGCTAAGACATTTTGACAGGTGATTTCAGTTAAATCTCCTAGGCAAAGTAATCCTAATAAGCTTTACCAAATCCTTTAATAGGGTGGCATTCTAAGTGAATGACCTAAAGTCCTTTAACAAGGCACACTTCTAATAGGGTGTTGAAATCCTCTAAAAAGGTGGGACTTAATAGTCTTTGTAAGCCTTTAATAGGGTATGCCTTTCATAAGGTAGATCATGATTCATGGTCAAATCATTGTAACCTTAATTGGCTACACTTTATTGCTGCAGTAGTGAAGATTTGTGGATGACATCCCCACCTCAATTTTACCTTCTCATTTGGAGGGTTTTTGGATAATCATATCTGGTGTTAGGTGTGTGTGTGTGTTTGATTACATGTTTACATGGTTGATGCATATGCTTTATATGTTATTTCAGTTTGTTATGCATGTGATGTATGAAAGGTGAAAAATTTATGGGTCCAAGTGATGTAATTCAATCCTCCCCCCCCCCCCCACTTTTAGAGGTTTACTCCTTTCCTACTTGTAATTCCAACATAAGTAAATGTGTCTATATCAATAAGTATAGTTGTGAACAACTTTTTCTTTAGAAGAATCTCAGAGATTCTAATCTACAAACAATTTTATGAATAAAAGATGTTGAACTTTTATGACAAAAACTAAAAAAAACATATGTAGGATAATAAAACAAATCAAAACAATGTAGGCTACTCAAAAAAAAATGTTACCTTATCTAAAAGTACTACAATGCAAGCAATAGAGGATTCTTGTGAATTTGTACTCAAATAGGCCTTCTCTAACACCTTAATAGGATCAATTAAATTTTGAGTCTCCCCTTTAATGGCAACAACAACATTTTCCATGAGTTCTCTAGCATAATATCCTACATTAATGCTCACTTGTGCCCACCCTCCCACTCCATCAGCTACCCCAATAGCTGGTTCATCGGTAAGGTAAAAGTGAGCATCTTCTTCACCTCTATCCTCTTTGTCTGGATGTGGAAGGTAGTGTGATCCAGAAACCAATTTCAAAACTTTATTGTCCATAGATGTCCTGAATATTAAGCATAAGAGACCATGAACAAGACTACAAAAAATTAATGCACATTTACAATAGTGTCATGAAACTCTATCAAGAAACATGTCATTTGATACTCAAATCCAACACAAAAAATGGTATATAAATGAAGGTGCAAAAATACAGAACACAAGGACCACTCTACTAAGAAATATTTCCCTTATTTGAATAACTTGCAGATAAGATCAATATATGACAAGCTTTTATCTAGGGCATATATATTACATGTAATGTATCAACAAGTAGGGGATTTCTAAAAGCATCCAAAACATATACGAAACCATCCAATAGAAGTTGACAAACACCACAACTTAAAGACCAATTTGATCACAAAGAATCTCTGTGTGCAACAAACAAAATAAGCTTAAGTTTCATATGTGAGTAATAATTTTGTAAACATAATATGCTACCTCATCTACTCTCAAAATATGCAATAATTCATATTGATTATAAAATAACAAAGCTTCCAAAAAATGTGCATAGGGATTAAGAAAAGTAGGGAATTATTGTATAAAGTTCAATTTATTATTGAGTCATTGATGACTTCGAAAATTTACATAAGTTTCCATAGCTTGTATGCACTATGCATCTATTTTTATTAGGGCATCATTTTAAAGCATATATGATAAATATTCTATCTAAAACCCATCAATTCACTGCAAATAATTCCCTTGTAACACACTCTCTTCCCAATGTGTAATTCTTGCTAATCATGGAATCAAACACCATTAATGATCCATTCACACATACAATGTATGCTCTCTATCACCAAAACCAATGGCACAAAACTTGCATCGCTGTGAGGACACATCTCCCCAAAAATATTGCATTCCTTATAAGGGAAAATTTCAAAAATTGGAGAGTTGGGGAAAATGTTTCTCCCACTCCACCACCAACTCTACCACCTCCACCTTTCCCCTGCTCCACCACCAACTCTTCCACCTCCACTGAAGATGCCGCCAAGTCACTTGCTATATGGCACATGCCATTACATACTGATTGAAACCTTTAGCTTTATGAAAACTAGTTTGCCTCTTGTGCAACACTTAGCTATGAAATTTTCAATTCACCTCAATTTGTATATCAGCGCTGCCCCCCACCACTGCTTCACTACCATCCCTTTTTTGTTCCCTAGTAATTACCAAATTTGGGCCCTTAGTACCCCCATCCTTGTAACCTGTCCTGCATCCTCCATATGAAACTCCATGTAACTAACAAAAAAGGTTGAAAAACATATATTCCAGCAGCAAACAAGTTAAATTAATGCTTTACGATTTTGATTATTCTACCAAGAGTAGATCAAATAAGGTTCTTTGGAGCCAACCCTAAAATTCTGACAGTTAAACTCACCTTCATGTTATAGATTGACCAGAATCCATGAGAAAGACACAAATTCTTCATCTACAAATTTGAACATGACTAAAAGTAAAGGTGCAGGGATGTGGAAAAATTGGTTCAACTATACTCTCTATTAATTAATATTAATTATCAAATGAATACATCAAAGAATACAAGCAGACCATTCCACAACCTTGAATCTAGTCTATACTACAACAATAAAATACATAGAGTTACAACCTTGAATAATAAGATATTAAAAACCCATATACAATCAGGAATGACCATTAGGACTAGCTACTCTAGTTCTCTATTTTGCAACAGTACTATAAATTAACATATTGCGTCAATCTATTCTTGAATCCCAACAAAACATGTCCATCAAATTTCAAAGCATAACTCAATTTCTAAACAAACATTGACTTTGGTGATGCTCATATGTATGCATGTATGTACACACACACATATGTGTGTGTATAGATAGATAGATAAATAGAGAGAGAGAGAGAGAGAGAGAGAGAGAGAGAGAGAGAGAGAGAGAGAGAGAGAGAGAGAGAGAGAGAGAAGACTTTGTGTCTACAGAGTGAGACATGTACCCAAAAATTCAACATGAAAGCCATAGCCAAATTTAAAGAAAGATCAATAGAATCTTCAAGTGTCATGTAAATTAAATAATACTAGCCAATATATACTTCTTACCTAAATTTGATAGTTGATCAATGCTTGAGATTATGTCAGGAGATCAGCCAAAGGTTGGCTAACTACATTAGACAATAATACTAGTAAAAATAGATGTGTTTATTGTGTGCTCATAAATGCATGAGTGTCCAAAAAATGATCTTCAAAATTCACATGGATGAGGACAAAAAAGGTTCTTCCAATCTTAATTCCTTTTTTCATATCTAAGATATTTTGCAATCTTTCTGTGCATGGTTTCCAACTTTCCATCATAATCAATTGGCTATCTTTAAAAAAGAAGTCAAAATTTCCAGCCATCAATTTCTCTATATAACATTCCATCTTTCTAGATTAGGAAGGTCAAAACAAAGATAACTAGATCTTTTTGTAGACTTCATGGGTTGAGAGAGAAAAATAACCATGTCAAAAATTGCAAATCCTTTTGTCCACTTGCTGAGTGTGCCTGAGGAAACAAATAATTGCTTTGTTGGAAAAAAAAAAAGTAAATCCAAGCTCCTTTTCTTTCCACAAAGAGGCTATAAATTATCATTTTCACTCAGCATAAATGCCTCCAGTTTATCTACAATGAAATCAAAAAGTTCTTGCACACATTTAACAAATCAATAGAATTAAATGACTAGCTAAATATAAGATATTTCAGAATATAGAACTGGGAAATCTTCTGAAGTGTGAAGGTATGATGTACAAGAGAGTTGGGAATTAGGTCATTTTCTAGGGCATATTTCCAATTTTCCACTCAACATATGTCGGCTCTACAAAGCAAAAATGGGAAAATCCCCAATTTTACCCACCAATTTCAATGTTACTAGATGTAGAATGAAGCCCCTAATACACAGGTGAATTTTTCAATGGATATGAAACCTTCATGTGATTATAATGATAAGAGTGAGGGGCAAAAGGATTTGGTTCAAGAAGATAAGAAATGTAAGGGTGGAAAAAAGCAATGCTTGCTTTCACTATTTAATGTTAAAGGTCTTTCACCATTGAAGGAAATACCGAGACCTTGATATTTTTGGACCATACTCGACACACGAATGAAGCCCCCCCACGCTCATACGAAGCTTTAGTAATATAATGTGACATAGCATTATAAAAGTTTTTATTTTTTTGTTATTATAACATAATTCAATTTTGAATTTGGTTGAAATGAATACATAAGTTGGTCAAAATTTCAATCAAAGAAGGCATACAATTTTTATTTTTGACCAACTTGAGAATGTAAACAAAAAAGAAGAAGGAATCATAGCTTTGGTCAAAAAAATTGGTAGAAAAACAAGTGCAAATTTACTAGTGGAAGGTTGAAAAAATTAATTTAAATGAACCCTAGTTGTTAAAAAAAAGACCTAGAAACCCTAAATCTTATTACAAAACCTAAAAAACCATTTTCTAACTCTGATGAACAAAAATTGCTGCACCTTGCACAACTTGAGGGTGCGCTAGGTGCGCCATTTCTAAGCAAAAAACCTCAACACTAAAGGTGTGCACATATCTCACCTTGTGCGGTGCACTATGTGCACACCCTTATAGTGCAAAGAAAACATTTCTATTGAAAGGGGTGCACAAATAGTGCACCTTGTGGGGTGCACTATGTGCCCACCCTTATTTTACATAGGGGGATGTTTTGCCTTTGTAAAGGTGTGCATGTGTGCACCTTTGATAGGTGTGCATATGCACACCTTTATCTTAGGTGAAGTTTAGCTTAGGTTTTTTTTTTTCAGTTTTGTTATTAAGTGTTTTAGGGAGAAGAAGGTGCGCATCTTGGATAGTTGCACAAGGTGTACACCTTTTTCCTCTAATGTTGATGTGTAGGTCTTAAAACTGTGGGCATGGTGCACCTTGGAAGGTGTGGAGATGTGTTTTTGATTCACCTTGAGGAGAAAAGTGCATGAAGGGGAAAGGGGATCCTAGGCTTTTATAGGCCTAGGATGGAGCGCACCTCTTGGAGGTGCACACCTACACATGTGTGCAAGTGTGCACTTCCAAGAGAATGTACTCTACACTAGTGCTACTAGCGCACTAGCACACCTTTAGGGGTGCATTAGGTGTGCTAGGTGTGCTAGAGCACCCCTTTCCTTGAAAAAATCAACTTGTAATCAAAAAATTGCTGATTCCAAGATTTGGGTTTCTCTGGCAGAAGGCTAAGCTAGGTTTAGACACCAAATAAAACCCTAAAAGGACTCAGACTCCAGACTAGGGATCTGAAGAAAAAAAATTATACTAGGGGGTCCCCATTTTTAGGAGAAATGGGGAATGTATTGTAAAACCACAATAGGGCCAATGGGTACTTTAGAATCGGGTACCCAATTTTAAATCGGTTAAGTATCAAGTGCCTGATTTCGATAATGGTTAAATTAGAATCGGCCACCCAATTTTTGAATTGCAAATCAGTTGCCAAATTTTAATGCCATGGGGTGAAAATCTACCATGGATGGGAATTTCCACTAGGTTTTTCCTTGGGGAAAGGCATGGAATGAACCAAATTTTGACTAAGGCATTTAATCGACAATTTTAGGGATTGTCATCATTTTTATACAATCTTCCCCATTAAATTTTTTTACAAAATAAAAACCCACTGTAGGTCTTACTATTTTGATTTCAAAAATGTAAATTTTATAGTGTTATGAGTTCATTTGCTATTTTTGCATTATTTATTAATCAAAAGTGTCTCTTAAACATAAAATAGTGAGATTCACTAAAACTCTAATAACTTTTTAAATTTTTCATATTTTTTAAATTAATTTACATGTCATCAATCTTCAACCAATTCGTTTGAAGTTTAAATAAATAAAAGTAAAGTTTTGATTAAATTATGGTGCTTGTACACGAGAGGTTTTAGAAATTAGATTAATTGTCAATTAAAATTATTATTAATAAAATATTCATCAAATCATCAATCTTTGGTGTATCAGGTAACTTCATTTAAAAGGCTTCACAAAAAATATTTAGTTGTGTCAAATTATGGTGTCCATACATGATTGTGGTATGGTCCTGAAACAAACATTTTGAAAAAGTGATTTTTAAAGATCTATACCAAAAATATATATTATATGGGTATACAAATAAATTACATATTCAAAAAGGAGATTCTAGACACTACAATTTTTATTTTTGAAGTTTTTTAAATATTTAATCTCTAAATGCCTCAAATTTTGGCATCAATTGACAAGATATTTCAAAAATAGGAAAAACACTTCAACTTTTTGGCCAAAAGTGAGACCCAACTTCTTGCACTGACCCATTTATCTTATCATATCTTATCTCCCTCTTCCTCTTCTTCTATATTATCTATTTGTTTTTATCTACCTCTCATCCTCTACCGTTATCTCTCCCTTTACCTTTCCCTATCTCTTTATCTATTTAACTCACTCTCCCTCCCCTCCCTCTCACTCCATGAATGCTTATGTTGTTATCACTCTATACCTCTATTTGTCTCTATCGCTTCCTCTTCCTCTATATCATCTATCTCTTTTTCTCTACCATTATCTCTCCCTTTACCTTTCTCTATCACTTGATATATTTAACTCTCTCCCTTTCTCACTCTTATCTTTTCCTTGATCTCTTTCTCTCTAAAATCCTAAATCTATATCTCTATCCTAGTTTTTGTCTAGTGCTAATGATTAAAAATGGTGTGAGTTCCATTTGATAATCAAGAAGAGAATAATATATAACTAAGGGAATTTTTCTAGTTATGATTCTCTACTAGCATGCATGATATGCTTAAACATATACTCCAAATGTTTCATCACTTCTTCAAGTTCTATAATTCAAATATTGGTATGGATATCTTTCCACGTTGCACATATTTTTAGTTGTCAATGTAGAAGGTGCAAATTTTTCTAAATCATATGTATTGATCATAGCATGATATTAAGTACTTAGTTTCATATGGGATACTCTGGCCTCTTGTTCTTGGGCTTAAATGCCCAAGGATACAATAATATAAAACATGAACTTAATAAGAAAATATGAGCCATCCTACCTGTAGGTCAGTTCAGAAGTGCATTTCTAGGAAAAATTTAATGCATTCATAATCCTAATTTATAACTTTCTAGCCTTATTCTCACTCATCTGCACCTCTACAACCATTATTCATTAGGCAAGAACTATGACACCTTGTGTCTCTTGTTTCATAGTTATATCAACCAACAATTATTGGTCTATTAGATACCTCTACTTAACGAAATTCAATGAACAATAATTAAAATAGAAAAATAAAACATTATCAAATCCAAATTCAAAAAGGGAGCGGGATGGGAGGAGGGGAGGGGTTCAGAGTCTTGGTCCCTTAAAGTGCTTGGTCTCCATGACTTATTTAAATTATTCATTCATTCATAGTCTACATTCAAATTTTAAAGACATCAAAATGGATAAGGATAATAAAGAGAATAATAAACCAATGTAGATGCAATTTGTTGTTGTTATGTTAGAACAATTAGATGAGTGGCAACACTCAATACAAAGTTCATACTCAAAAACCTCATTTTTGAGTGAAGAATCCAAGTGCAAAGGAAGATAATTCATAAGTAAACTCAAGCATCTTGGAAAACATCTTGATAACTCAAATTGTAGAGGCGATGATTTAGTGAGTTTGTCTCTTCTCTTAGAAGAATGTATGTTGGGGGGGGGGAGGGGTGCGCACGCTATAAGAACCAACATCAAATTAACTCATTTGGATAATGTTTCAAAGTTGTGTGTGATTCTTCCATGGAGGTTGTGTGAGGTTTATTGGGGGAGTGAGGCAGACAAGCAATGACTCATCCATAAGAGTTGCAAGGATGGAAGTGGAAGCACTAGCACTACTTTTGAAGGTGTAACTTGCAATGAATAGGGTAAACTTGCAAATGTTTCTCAATGGATGTTTTGTGCCCATTTTTTGTTAAGCTAAGATACCTCCATGGCCTCTATTTACACTACAATAAGTTGAGAAGAGATAATTTGTAAGCTTAGAGAGTTTGTCGATCTTTATATCAATGTCAATACATGGACTGTTTATTCTAACCAGTGCTTTATAGGGACTATCTCAATGCATATCCATAGCCTTCCTTTAGAGCATAGAGACAATTAAGTTCTTGAAGAAATTGAGAATCAAGTAGAGATATTTCTCAAAATTGATTTTCTCTTTTCTGAAAATTCAAAGCTTCCACCTTATAGATTTGTTTGCTTTTTTACTAAGATATATGAAGATTCATTCCAAAAGTGGTGTTTCAAAAAAAATTAATTAATGAAGGATCTAATTCAGTTTGTACATCACCATGATACAAATACGATCTAAGATTGAAAGATAAAGGAAAATGGAGACAAATAGTAAAAAAGTTCACTTCTTAGTTTCCTACCATAGATAAAAAGATGAAGACTCAATGAACAATTGTGATAACTCAAAGATTAACTACAATAAAAAAGAAGATATTTAAACTCAAATATTTAACATATATCCATTCTTTTCCTCAAATGCAAAACGAAAGGCTCAAATATCATTTAGTCCCTTTACAAAAATCATGTTTGGAACAAGAAAAATACCCTCTTCTAGACTAAATTACAATCAAAATTCCTAAAAATATAATTCTCTTGGATACCATAACCTCTTACCTTGTCTTCCTTTCAAATATATGAAAATCCTTTCTACTACCATAACATGTGGTATATAGTTGCCAAGCATACTACATACACAATATCTAGTCTAGTAGAAGTGAGGAATAATAATCCTCTAATCATATGTTTGTAGTTACATTTATTTTCAGTGAATCATCCTCCTTAGTCAACTTAGAGCCAATAACTATAAGAGTGAAAACAAGTTTTGAATTTTTTCTAAATCAATATACTTTAGTGATTCTTTCACAATACTAAGATTGAGAAATGAAAACACCTTTACTATTCTAACTTACTTGTAATCCAAGAAATAAATTGAACTCACTGATCATTAACATTTCAAATTCCTTCTACTTTTCTTTAGCAAATTTATTGAAACATGGTCACAACATATTTCCACAAATTAATATATTAGAAAAAAAAATCTAAGTTAAGAACAATGGGTTATATTTGAAAGGCTTGATAGTTAGAGGATATTATTAAATTAAATGAAATGTACCTTTTTTAATCCTTTTGGTGTCTGTTTAAACTATATAATTTTTAGAAGAATGGTACTATAATGCTAAATATTATAATAATTGTCAAGATATTGTTGAAATTGATTGTTCAACACTACCCATTCCATAAATGTCACTATGTACTAGAGCTCCAATGAATTTTATTAGTTAGGATACTATAGCATCCACTAGATGTTTTTTTTGTTGTGTTTTACTAGCCAATAAAATCATTTGATTTTTTCATAATAGTTGTGTATTATGATGTTTCTATATTGTTCTTTCATTTTCTAAATTTTTTTAACTTTGTAAAGATTTTTTTTTGCATATGATTGTACATTGAATAGTCAGTGTTGTGGAGTTTTATTTCTTATTTTTAAAAACATAAAAAAGTTCTAAATAGAAAATGAACACTTAAAACTTGTGCTTAGAAAAGACAAGTGCTTTCTTACTTTTTGCAGTATGAAGAGGAGGTCCATACAGACTGATTTGTCAAAAACGCATTTAGTGAAAGTCTATCTAAAATGTTTGTGTCACATTTGCACTATAGTTTTGTGGATTTTTTTAGTGCATGGAATTGATATTTTGTTCAGACAGTAGGTAAGTGCTTGTCTGAATAGCTTTGAATTTATTGCAGCTATCAAAAGAGTAGTCTTGGGAGCCTCATTTTCCATAGAAAGGTACTATTTGAATGGACACATTGCTTCATTTGTCTGAGTAAACAAGGAAATCATTAAATTCTCAAATCTGCAAGATTCCTTAATTGATAGTTGATTGCCTCTATCGAGATAGTCTTTGTGGATGTCGGTCTTCAGGAGTTATAAATACAGAGATGAGCAGAGTTGTATGGTTATCAAGATTAGATTGAAAAAGTTAGAGAGTGCTTTGTGCTTCTCAGGTAAGCATGTTTTTCTCTTCCCATTCAGTTCATTGTTTTCCTTGAAAATGTCTTGTGTTAGTAGCAAGACTAAAATATTATTTGGGTTAAGGTGTTCATAGTTTTTCCTATTTCGTGTTTGTCTTAGTTTAGATCTCAAACTGTATTCTTTTGAGACCTTTAAATGTTGTCACAAATTGGCCTCTGCTCCAGCTTTGAGCAATATTTGTCACGGGGATGTGGTAAGGGTTTTTCTAGTTTTTGTTGTTTCTACTTTCAATGTGATTTCATGATATCCTTGTTGTCTTTAAGATTCTGACTTTAAATCATAAGTGAGGGTTTCAAATTTGTGATCTTTTCATGAAGTGGATGTAAAAAAATTTAAGTTTGTTTATTTTTGGAAGCCAATTCGAGTTTAACATTTCTCAAATTTACTTATTATGTTTTCGAATGTGATTTTTAAAGATTTGACTATAAATGTAAGTAAGGGTTTCAATTTGTAAGTTTTTAAGGAAGTGGATGTAAATATTTTTTGGTTTGTTGATTTTTTATAAGCCGATTCGATTTTAAGGTTTCTTAGACTTACTTATTTTGCTTTTGAATTCGATTTGATAGGATTTTGACTGTAAATGGATGTAAAGGTTTTAAATTTTTTTTTCTGAGATGTCAATTTAAGTTTAAAATATAGATAGTTGTGGATTCAAAGTATAAACAATCTTGAGGTCTCATTTTGTGATTCAAGCTCTAGAATTTTTATCCAGGTGAGGCACTGCAGTGAACATTCATAGATTTTTTGAGATATGTCTAGTATTACTATTTGTTGATGGGATATATGTTTCATTTTTTCCCAAATCTATGCAATTTAAAAGTATTTGAAATGAATTATCCTCCCTTTCTTTTATTTTTCCATTTTAAAAAGTAAAGTTCATAAGTCCTATCTAATATGTTCATGTTATTGAAAAGTATTTGCCAAGATGAGGACTCTAGTGTCACTCATGCAATCAGACATGATATGCATACTACCAAATACTATTTATCTATTGTCATTAAATTCTTTTTTAGGTCTAGGTTAGATTTGAGAATCAAGTGGAGGTGTTTTCCCATGTTCAAGTCTTGGTAGCCCCCAGCAAGGCATTTGCTAACAACATAAAGTGGATACAACAATTGAAGGCCATATAATATTTAATATAATTCATTTGTGTCCATAATATTTGCGCCTAGGAATCAACAACAGATATTTCTCAATTTTGAAATTTCTAGCACATGGCCAAACCTTTACTTGAGATGAGCTTGGGAAACTTTTGGCAGTCCCTAAGAAGGCATTTGTTGCCTAATAAAGATGGCTAAACTTTAAGGGCCAAGTTACCTATTCGTGTTTAAGATGATGATACGACAATATATTGTGGATCTAGGTTTGTTTTTAGTTTATATATTAGAAAATTTTAATAAAAGTTATATGTATTTGCAGTTCAAAAGTTAAGAACATGAATTGAGCTGACAATACCAAATAGCATGATATAATAAATGAAACTAGCTACCCTTTTTTTTTGAAACACAAGACAATATCATTAGTAGCAGTTATTACCATAAATAGAAAACTGCAAATATCACCACTAAATAAATGTAAGCAATGATATGCAGTAGATAGTTTATATATGTTGAAAACTAAGACGTGTTGTTTTCATTAATGTGAAGCTAGCAATGATCACTTTTACAAAAAAATGTAGCTGGAAATATTAATAATATTGTCAGGACTAGTAATTAATATTATTCTCATTTAAATATTTTCTTCCATTTTGTCTAATACTCTTAAGTGTTTGGCTTAATTTCCAAGGCTTGATTTTGTTATTTAATTACTTTTAAAATTCATGAGTCGTTGACTTCTGGTTCACCCCTTGACCCTAAGTATGCCATTTTTTGGACAGTGAAAGCATTTTGGTTTTGCTTTAGTTAATTTTTGGGCTTCACCATGTTTTGTATTTCATGTTTGTAGATACAAATGGCTTTGATTATATTGTTGAATCTCCTAATTTATTCCAACTAAACCATTTTTGAATTTGGACTTCGCTATTATAAACCTATGAGTTTTAGTGAGGACTGAAAAAGTTGTCCAAATGTATGCTTACAATATTTTTCTTAGAATTATTAAAAAATAATTCTTTTCATAGCAATGTTACTAAATTAAATTAGGTGTCAATTTAGCATGATATGGAATATATTGTATGATAGTTTTAAAATTATGTGTGAATTGTTCCACAAGTAACATTATTGATTGTAACAATCTGATATAAGTATATATTTTTTGTTAAACTTGATTCAAAAGTGTGTTTACATGGGCTGAATTATATGCCACCTATTTTTTAAGCCTTGAAGACATATTTCTGAAACATGTTGTTGTTCTTTCATATGATTTAACTATGGGGTCTATTACTCTTTGCAATGCATGTGTTGTTTTTGTTCTAATTGGTTGCTAACAAACTCTGCCCTAGACATGACATATCCTTGGTTTTCCTTGTGTAGCTATTTCATCTTTCACTATTTTTACATTTTAACTTGTGAAGCCCATTGCTATCTAATTAAAGCTGAATATATTCTTGTTACTCTAGACATAATCGATGAGATAGTCCCCATTTTGTTTCTATAGGTGATGTAGTACCACTCCTCTTCTTTGAAAACTCATGTAATTTTTTGTTTTATGTTTTTCTATTTGGAATAGGTTTAGATTGAATGCATTATTTTTTCGAAAAACGTTTTTAAAAATTTAAGGGGGACCTCCTTTTTTTTTTTGACAAAAATTTAGACAGCAAGAAGTCAACCTTTTTTTGAAATTCTTCATGTCCATGAAGCTTTTGTTCTAAAGCTTAATGCAAAAATGTATCTTTGACTTATTTTAGTTGACAAATAGTCATCGCCAAAGTTATCTTGACAAAGTCTAACTGTCATAGTAACCCTGCCCTCCACTTTAAGCCAATTTCATTTTGAATAATAGTTACAACAATCAAAGAAAGAGACATGAAATCCTATAAAGATAGATGTATCAGTTTTCTTTGTAAAAGTAAATGTCAAATTTTGTGTGGAACTCCATTGTAACAAGGTTGAATGGATAGAGAAGAAAAATTAAACTATGATTGGGATTGGTACTAGGTAAAATAAGTATAGATTATTTGATATATCTAGAAATATGGTAATTTACATCCATAACTATTTTCTTATCTAATTTTGTAGACATTTCTAGCAGATTTGGACCTTTCAAAATGTGTGACCGAATTTTTATTCCATGCCCTAGCTCTTGCTAGGATTTATCAATTACTGGTGCAATTGAATCAATACATTTGGAGGATGTGTTTGTTACTGAATGCCCAAATGTCGAGAAATCTTTGTCCATGGTTCTCAGTGAAGAATTCTTACAAAATAAGTCTAGATCAACACATTATGCAGATATTGTTTTTAAATTCCTAACCAATTGAATGGACCTCTTAGAAGATAGACAAATGGTAAAGCAATTGGCAAATGCATATGTTAAGCATTACTTCAGGCCTCAAGAAGACTATGATCCATACATTGACACATATGTTATAGAGATGAGCAATGACCTTATAGGTGGCTTATTCTCCCCAGAATCTTTCACTTCATGTGCTATGACAACTTGTGTGTATAATTCCTTAAAAATTGCAATTGACAATCAATATAAAGCAGTTGTAGATCATGCCTTGAATGCTCACTATTTCAAGTTTTCCTAGTAGACTGCTTTGAGAATCTCAGATGTATGCAATGCACTAATATTCCTCCAAATTCATATGTCTCCTCCTCTAATTACATCCTATGCACGGAATAGCTACTCATTGGAATCATTGTTTTCTTCTTAGTTTACCAAAATTCAAAACAACTGGCCACAACTGGTTATCATGGATGACCTTGTCATTATTCTATGTATATAGTCTATAGCATAAGAAATTGAAAGACAATAATTTGTATACGCCTGTGACCTTGTTAAAAAAAGAATCAATTCTACCTATTCTATGAAAACTATGGCACATATAGTAGACTATTCTTCTATGATTTTATTTGCAATGATGTCTAATAATTTAATTTTTGCATAAAAATAAACGATCATCAAATTTAATATATTCAATATATAGGGATATATTATTTCATTGAGAATAGTAAAGGAAATCCATTTTAAATTATGAACATGTGAATGGAATAAATTTAGTTGACATGTTTGTTGTCTGATAAATATTTTGTAGTTTGTTACTACTATATCGTTTCATTTTCCATATTGCAATATTCTTTAGTAGATTTTGTAACTGAAAGAAGATCTTTGAATGAAATGTATATGTAAACTATATAATTCTTGTTTGATTAATAATCTTATTATACATTAAACTTTCTCAGATTCGTCAACACTGGTTGGAGAACTTCAAGTTCATAAAACATTTGAAGATAGAAACTTGAAGAATATGGTATGTTTCCATGCGTATTCTTCATAAGAACAATTTCATTTATATATTTTCTTGTATTGCCTATAGAATTCAATTTGTTTGAATATTTTTTGGTGTTTAAGAATATGTTTTCAATCCAATAAACATGACAATACAATATTGTACAATGATGATGTTTATTACAATTTCAAAACCACAATATTATTAGCATATGCTATTGTTTGCAAATATCTTCGATTAGTTATTGTATTCATATGTGAACAAATTTCATCCTTCCCTGCTTTTGAAACATATTGTTATTTACGCTTGTTGAATTCCTAAATGATTTTTTAGTTGTAGTATCATTTATTCTCTCCAATTTCAACATTCCATAGAAGCATTACTTGAACAATGGAGGAGTTTTAGGTTGATGGGTTGTTTTACATTTTTTGATGAATACCATCAATTGTCTCCTCCAATTTCTCATTGCTTGAACAATGGACAACCATGTTTGTTGTCATAAAATGCAAAAATATTTAGTTATTATTGGATGGTCTATTAGGAGAAAATTTGTGAAAAGAAATGTGCAAAATGTGTTGCGCAAATGTTGTTGGTAAGGTACTTGCAACTCGACCAAGATCTATTGAAAAGAGTCAGAAGAATATATAAAACATATTAATAAGTAGAGAACAAACTAGGTCAACCACCTTCCAGAACAAGTAAAACAAATGTGTAAAATGTTCTTCTTCGGCATAGTTGTTGCCCATCTTCCAGTGAGAGAAGTATATATAAGTTACATATCCTTTATAGTGGTTTCTTTGAAGCTTGAATAAGCAATGCATGTGTGTACAATGATCTCATTCAACATATTTGATGTAGCATTTCTCCTCAGTCATACAAGCATATTACCAAGTGTAAGGTAAATATGCTTTGTAATATTTGATACTTAAGCTTGCAGACATTGATTTAAGAAACACAACTTTAGATGTTGACAGAGTTGAATTTCTCTACCTGTCTAGAAATGTATCAATTTTTGCTTCAAACGCAATTGGTAGGCCATTCAAATCCCTAATTATCATGCTATTAGAAGCTAGTTGTTCAATTATTTATAATTATAATGTCCACTAGATAGATACCAATATACTATTCATTATGGTAGGGTGGAAATGCTTTAAATACATAATTGTCATATATAAAGTTTAGGGTTGCATATACAAAGAATTCCCCCACATAAAATTGTTGCGGGATTTCTGAGAGCACCATGCCTCTACCTAAATTGTTCATGTTTCTTAACATATGCATTCTTCTGATGTTGTTCTTTACTGTCAAGGAAACACCTTTGTTCATTTCCCTATTAGTGTCCTATGAAATAATTTTTTATTTGACTTTGTACATAATTGAGAAATATATGTAGTGTGCGGAAGTTCAAAGAATATAAGATAGAAAGAGATACACATTTGCAGACTCGATGTTTCTACATTGCATCTTCCTATAAGCTATGGCTAGCTAAAAATAATGGTAATAACTAATGAAATGTTACAATAGTTGTATTTTGAAACTCTCAAGGAGAGACATTATTTGAATTAGCTTTGTTATCATGTAATTCAATTGGTCTAATTTGTTGTCCAATGCATTTACGTTGGACATTGTCGGTGAAATTTATAGATTTGAATACTTATAATAAAATATATGCTACTATATTGACAATAATGAAACCATGCTACATGTTTTGCATTCTTCTACATAGAATTATTGTAGAAAGATTTTTCTATAATATCTTTGTTTTGTTTCTCTATTCAAATGGTCCACTTTGTCTAAATTGTTCACTTCTTTACAAAACCTAAAAATAACCATGGCTTGTTTGAAAGGGAAAATGATTATTGATTTGGAGAATGAAGACATGTCCAGCGTTAAAGAAAACAAAATCTTGTCTACCATATCCAAAAAATGTCCAAAACATAGGAAATAAAAGGGTGTTAGGAAACATCCTTGGGGACACTATGTTGCAGAGATAAGGGATCCAGAAACTAAGCGTCGCCAATGGCTTGAAAAATTTGAAACTAAGTTGCAAATGCATACAATAGAGTAGAACTCTCCATGAGAGGGATAATAGAATGTGTAGATTGCTATAGAAAATTTGTGGGAGAGAAAAATGATGCAGTAGTTAGTGTGAAGTCATTTATGATGGAAATTATGCTCTGTCGGACCCCAATACATGATGAGGAAAACATCAAGCCTCATTATGAAACATCAACAACTATACCCAATGGCATATGATAAAAAACACCATCACTAGATGATTTCCCATTTGATAGAAGAGTAGTATTTGATGTGCACTATGTAATGACACCTACAAAATTGAATTTCTCTATAGCCCAACACAATAAATATTTCCAATCATCAATAATTTGCCCAACCAATATGAAACTAGTTATGTCCCACCATATACAATGTCATTAACAAGATTAATAGAAAACATAGTTACCCAATACTCTATTGGAAATGATACTATAGACAATGTGTACAAGTTAGACAATACTTGCAATGTGCATTCAACCTTTTAAAAGAAACCAACTTTAACATACAATTGCAATGTTGGAGATTTGAATGTGTTGCAAACTGCTATGGAAATTTTAAAATCTAAAGACTTTCACTATAAAGGACTACAAGCAAAGAGTGGTATTTCCTTTTCCCATTTTTTCTTTGTTTTCTAATCACTGTCAATGGAGAACTCAATATACTCTACTCAAGTAATTTGAATAATTTTGTAGAAATAGAATGTGGGAAAAGACATTTGAATATGAAGAATATCTAATTATATTTTCCACATATTGTAGGGTATGAAAACATCAACAAGTATAACATAGAGGCAATCCTTCCATGGAACCCAAAAATTCTACCCATAGAATTAGATCCAAGCACCTATGATGTAAGTTTGTGCAATATGAATCAAACAAAGTGTATAAAAGAAATTTTGTTAATGCGACAAAACCAAATGCAAGGTGCAAAACATATGCATCTACTCTTTTGATAAATAATGTTGATATTAAATAGTTGTCAGTTACTAACAAGATAATTATGGATATTGGTATTGTAAAGTGCAAGTTATCCAAAATTGAAAATGTGATAAAAGCACACTCGTCAAAGATGTAGTTGGATTTATTCATCCAATATGAAATATTTGGGATCATGCAAAGGTTCTTGTACATAGGCCATAATCTTGAAGCATTCTATTCAGCTCTCTATAACGAGTTTCAATAGAACTATTAAAATACTTGCACACATAGGAAGTAATCTTGCAGCATTGTATTAAACTCTCAATATTGAGTTTCTATACCACTATTAAAATGCTTGTATACATATACACATATGTTACACAATAGAAAACCTCTAGAAATTATGATACAATGTAAAATAGTTTCCATTTATTCAACTATGTACAACACTGGTTTGAGAAAGTTTTCATAGAAAATAGTGTGATAGATTATGAGTAATACATATTCAAATGTGGCAAAGATAAATTCTGATTTTTTTCAATTCGTAAAAACTATTTTTGTCCTCATGTTTCCAGTGTTTGTAAAAAAATATAAGTGCCTACATAGACTACTTTACATGTTTAAAGAAGATCTTAAACATAAGTATTGGTCACAAAGTTTCTAAGTGCAATTGAAGAAAACTAACAAAGTATGTGTGCTTTATGCACAAGGTAAGACATGACAGCTAAAAATTAATGAAGTAGTCACAATTATCTAAAGAAGTTGTCTACTTTTGTGAGAATGCATTTATTCCACTTAGTATGAGGATCATTATCATTTCTTTAAAATTACTCCTCATCATATGCATTAACTATAACTACACATTACCAAAGAATATTTATAAATTGACAACTTGTAATAAAGTAATGTTCATGTCATGAAGATAACTAATCGATATCAACCATGCAACATTGATATAAAGTTGGCACAGCAAGGAGTATGTAGAGTAGAAGAATTCAAAAACAATGTTGGCGATTGCTTGTTTGACTCTGTTGAATATTTACTTCACTTTACAAAAACTTCTACAGACCTACAAAATGGTACAATAGACTATTTTTCAATGTGCCTTGAAAAAGAAGATCCAGAAGCAATACACGCATATAGTCATGAGTTGAACCCTCTTCTCATCAAAGACCTCAACAATGTAAATAACAAGAATACTTACTTTCAAAGAATGTGTTTGTCTGCAAAAGAACAAAACAATAGTAAGGAAACTGGTTTATGGGGAGACATATTTTGCATTCATTGGCTTTCAAAGTGGTTAAATATTCGTATATGTATCTTCTCACTACAAATAGGAAAGCAATAGCTAGACTTCAATTGAACATTGAACACAAAACCATATTGTATACTATTTCATGATACAAATCCTCATAATGGACATTTTGAATCTCTAGTACAATCAGAAGTAGTGCAATGCATAAACCATAAGATAAATTTACATAACTTTAGAAAAATGCCTACTAAAAATATGGACACCTTGAAAAATCATTATATTGGAGAAGAAGAAATGCAAAGAGGTAATAAAAACCACAAAGAACAACAAAATAAAGATACTACTAAGGAAATCATTCCACAATCTCTCAAAAACACAAAAAAAACATCTGATCTAAAATGATAAGCAATAAAGAATTAGTTTAGAATGCAATAAAGTTAGTTTGAATACTAATCAAAACCTATGAAATATTAATTCTCTACCTATATCACCAACAAATAACAGTTTAAAAAGAAAGAAAAGAAGATAAAAAAGACAACAATAGAAAGATATGAACTCCAAATAGAAGACACTCTGAAATATACATATCCAGTTTGTCACACTCTGCATTTCAAAAGAGATATCAAACATGTGAGAGCAAAGTGAAAAGATATATACAAAATGTTGACCCAATGTAATTACCCAAATGACGATGCAAACATATGCAAAACATTTAATAAAGCTTTGAAATAGTCAACACTTCCAAAATTTACAACACTGGAAAACATTGGAACAAATAGTCCTTTACAACATGTGAAATTTCTAAGTCAATTAGAGGAAAGGCTTGTGTCCTTGTGAGTTTCCTTTGCACAAATATGGGAACTAAGACATAGAAGATCACAAACGGGGCTAACTGGATCTATCATAAATGTGCCTGTCAATTTGAAAATTGTGCAAAAGGCTTTGCCCCTATCATTGAATAACACATCAACAGTTGCAGTCTCCCTTAAGCAACGACTTGAATATAAGAGTGTGTTTCAAAAAGGAATGGTAAGACCCAACATTATTATGCAAGCTTTTAATGAATTGTCACATACAACATTGTATAGATCACAAAATGTTGAGCTCAAAGATGCATGGTTGCAATTATTGGAGGAAGAGCAAGAACATGAAATGTTAAACAAATCTATGTCATTTGATTCTGATTCAGAAAGTGATACTGACAATGTCAACCCATCAGAGACACTGATACATGGATTTATAGATTCAAGAAGCATATGAAACATGGATGACAAAATTATTGAAATAGCACCTTCTCAAGAATCTTATCCAATAGGAATATTGAAAGATAAACATGTTGAGGAAATGAATTTTCATACATTATTTTTTGGAGAACCACGTAATAGTCATATCTTAGAAAATTTAAGTTATCAGAAAGTGGCATAATGGGAACTCCTAAACTGTCATTGTAATTTTGCACTCCATACAACAAATCTTTTCTTCAAAGCAATCAAGATACTAATACATCAAGTGTTGTCAACAATGTGGGTCAAAATAAAAAAAGGTCAACTTAAAGGTAGGAAATTCATTGCAAGAGACATTAAAAACAAGCCAAACTTAGAAAAGTTGTTGTAATCAGACATTGGATATGTTGATCTCAAAAGGATACAAATATCTCCAGACTATTTCCAACAACTAAAGAAATATGTTTTTTCTATGATATGTCAATTGGGACCACTAACTTTTTTCCTTTTACGAGTGCAGAACAGAATTGGGAACCATTAACAAAAGCTCTACATTCCTTGCACAAAATAGATGAATCAAGAGTAGAAAAAAATGAAACAACTTTTGAAAATAATACCAACATAAACAACCTCATTCACAAAGACCCTATTACACGTGCACATTATTATCAACATCGAATAAAAGCTATTTGAAAATTAATAATGAGTGATGTCTCCTTCAGTAGAGTTTCTGATTTCTTCTTTGTAACAGAATTTTAGAATAGAGGTAACAAACATGACCATCTCTTAATTTGGGTAGATAATGCCCAAATCTATGGGAGAGAAAGCAATATGGACATAGTTAATTTTGTCGATAAGTACTTAAGTTGTAGCACAGAGCACTTAAATCTATCTCTAGCAAAATTGCAGATACATCGCATACAAAACAATGCAAAAAGTCAAGAAGAAGAACATGTCAATACAACTTCCCCATCCCTCCCTTTCCATGAATAATGATACTTGAACCTCTAGTACAAAGATCTAATACAATATCAACAAATGCAACAAATATATTTTTTCAAGACTACAAAAAGAAAACTATGATAGTTCATGCACATCTGATATGTTTCTCAATGACCTTCAATTAACAGAGTATGACTACATCAACTCAATTAGGTATACATTAGATAGGCCAACTCTATTTCTTAAATGAAAACCTTCTCAAATTTGTAATAACAGGTTCTTGAAGAAAATGCCATCATTGTGGAGAGCAAATACAGATGCACAGTTTGTACTTAATGCATATGTTACAGCTATGTATTGCAGCTCATATATGGCAAAAGTAGACAAATAAATGACAAATACATTCAAATGCATTCAAAATGATCACCAAATAAATAATATAGATGCACTTCACATGATAAGAAAATTAGGAAATGTTTTACTTAACTTGCAATAAATGTCAGCACAAAAAGCTGCACATTTAGTCCTCTCAATACCACTCAATCAAAGTTCCTAAAGGTGTATATTCATCAACACAAGGCCTAATGACGATCACATTTTTGTGCTTAAATCTATAAAAGAATTGAGGGATGAGCCAGATGAATATGAGAATATAATAGCAAGATCTGCACTACATTACTATGTTGACCGTTTAGAAACTCTACAACACATATGCTTTGCTGAATTTGTTTTAGAATATAACATAACTAAACGTCTTACTAGGAAAAAAATAAAACCTACTATAATATATTTTAAGAATTACAACATCCATATAGACCCAAAAAATTACTACAGAGAACAAGTCCTACTATATGTTCCATTTATAGTAAATGTTTAAACAATCTTTGAAGAATTCAGGTGTTGACAACTAACATATGCATACCATGAACAAACAATTATAAAAAATTGTGCAAAGTTCAACTACAATATCAATAGCAAATGGGGAAACATCAGAGAAGTAGAAAATGAACTACATTTTAAGGAGTACACCAGAAAAAAGTCAAAGGAAGAAGAGAAGACTGACATAACACATGAAAATTACAACATATTAAAAGATATACCAACAAATTCATATAAAAATATGTGTATAGTATCAAACATCAGATTTGAAATAACCAAACACCCTCAAATAATGAATAACATTGACTACTTCAACTTACATCGATCACTTAATACCGAGCGACAAATGATAGTTAAAGACATCATAATGAAGAAACAAAAAGATACAACCACATCAATAAACCTTTTCTTGACAGGCAGTGCTAGCACTGGGAAAACATTTATAGCCAAAGCTATTTACCATGCACTTGTATGTCTATATAGTAATGACATCAATGATGACCCTGACAAACCTAAGGGATTGATAGCTACATATATAAGAAAAGCTACCTATAACATTGGTGGTGTCACCATACATTTTTCACTACAAATACCATTCAATAAGTCTGAATTTATCCCTTTAAACAATGATACACTTGACAAGATGTGCATACATTACTGCCAACTTCGAATCCTACTCATAGATGAGATATCCTTAGTTGGATCCTCTTTCTTGAGATACATTGACTTACGTTTGCGTGACATCATGCAAAAACCCACTGCTTATTTTCGAGGACTAGACACAATCTTCTGTGGTGACCTATTGAAATGTCCCTTTCTCTAATTTTATATGATATTTCAAGCCTCAAATCAGATCTTTAAAATCAAACAACCAATATTTCAAAGATCCACCAATTTCTCAATAAACCCCATATCGGGTATGCCAGAAATAGTGCCAAAAGCTTCACAGCTTCACCTATTATTAATAAATCTGGAAGTGGAAATTTTTACAGAAATTTGAGCAGAATAACAACCTATAAAATAAAATTTTCAGATCTGTATAACATGCACACAATAGCTCCCAAATGGAGGACAAAAACAATGCTCATCGGGCTCCCGAAAATAGCACAAAATAGCCCGGAATCACCACAAAAAATTAGTAATCTATCACAGAAGTATAATCATATCCAAATAAATATATTCAGCTCTATTTTAATATTTAAAATTTTGA
Source organism: Cupressus sempervirens (assembly GCA_028749045.1). Classification (NCBI taxonomy): domain Eukaryota; kingdom Viridiplantae; phylum Streptophyta; class Pinopsida; order Cupressales; family Cupressaceae; genus Cupressus; species Cupressus sempervirens. The sequence goes on along the minus strand of CM053791.1, from coordinate 531,807,760 downwards.
TATATAGTAGCAACCCAAACTGATATGAAATACTCAACCAGAAACACCAAACTCTTACAAAAAATACACCCAAAAACTCACAAATCTGCACTGTTCAGCACAAAGGCAAACTTTGCATGAGCATGCACATGGAATGGATTCAAAATCTCATCCTTAGCCTTCCTAAAAACCTACAAACTCCCATTCTTGGGTCTCCTTCTTCACGGGTTTGGTAGCCTCTGAAGAACAACAAAGCAATGCGCAAAAATCAAGTTCTGGAATGAGCCCAAAATGCCTCCAAACCCCTTAAAAGAGGGCATAACCATAACTCATGTCCAAGAGGGGTTAATAAAACATATTTTAATAATAATTTTCATTTATTAGTCCATTAGCTTCCAAAGATTATCCCCTTTTTCTGAAACTTCACCTTTTTGGGCTTGCCTGCCTTAGCAAAGATTATTATTTTTAATTATTTGAAAAGGGGACATGACAAGTCCTCCCCTTCCAAATATTGCTTGTCCTCAAGAAATGGCTGAAAAATAGACCAATCAATCCACCTGGATCCCAAATGTAGTCATGAACTATACTATTTTCAATTAACACAGGCTCCTGCAATATCCTCTGCAATATAACCAAGAGGAATCCATAATCAAACTAACAATTACTACTCAACCAAACTCCAAAGTCACAACTTCCACAGTCAGAAACCCACAAGACACAAACTCTTAGAACATCAAAACTCAAGTAAAGTGGACAAATCAAATTGCCAACATAGTAAATACCATCAACGCATCCCACTGGCCTATACGGAATGTACAATCCAACTCTGCAACAATGGTGAATGCTCCCGAATGAAACTATACCAAGTATGGAGAATCCACACACTGTACAACTCCTGCAGTCAACACAACTCTGCAGATCACTGGCCACTATCTCATAACCATAACTCCCATGCACCCCTGATGGTGAAAAGCCATCACAAGATAAACAGTAAGAAATGGAACCCAAACCAAGTTTGTCTACCATCAACTCCTCAGCACAAGGATCAAATGCTAATTGATGTACATACCCTGCAATATAATGTTGATAAAAAAAACCAACCTCAGTCAACAACTCACCATGAACAAGTGATACAACCCATTGTGAATGATCACTAGCTAAGTCAAGAGATGTCATAGACAAAGGAGTGGAATCAATAACAACACCCGCTGAAGCATCACTCCAAAACTCTTGCTTTAAGTCATGTATTATCAAGCTGTCAACTGCAGGACCTATCACCATGTCGTGCCCATCACAAATCTCATCTCGAGGCATCAAACTATCCCATAACTGATGATAAGCACTAGGAACCAAAGTACATCTCTGTATTATCATCTCATCAACATGGTCATCAAAGGTGAATTGATGAGCATACCTCACAATGTAATGTCGATAGAATGCACCAATCTCAGTCAGTAGCTCAGACTGTAATCCAGATGTAACTAACTACAATTGATCACTAAGCAAGTTGGAACTGACTACTACCTCTGAAGACATCACCAGGGAGTAGTATTACTAGCAGGAACCATGCCAACTGTCAGCTCACCAACATCACACATGGTCTTTGATACATCATCTCTAGTCTTTGTGCCATTAGTACTAGAGGTCACCACCATGTCAAGCATACCACAACAATTTGTTGCAGCACCCAACTCAACTAAACCTGACTCTAGTGGGGACAAACCTGATATGCCAATGTTAGTATCAAGGATGGATGCATCCCCATCTCCACTGTCTTTGACAATCTCAACCATGGACATCCTCGGATCACCAGACAGCATAGCTTGTGACTGTATAGAATCTGGTAAAGACTTTAGTTGCTCTAACTCCATGGTCACCTTAGCCAAATGAAATTGTGACTCCTTGAAAGCCAACTATGTATTCTCAAGAATCTCAGAAGTCACTTCAAGCTACTGAGTAAGCTCACTCACCTCATATTCCTTGGCCAATAATGCATTGTATGCTGTACTGCCCCACTCCATAAGATAATCTCTATCGGCTACCAACTGCATATAATCCTGTCTCAGAATCTAGATAGCCTCCCATAAAAAGTGGAACTCTGTCAAGGAAAGATAACTACCTCCTTGCTCATCACTAGTAGGAGAACCCCATCCATAAATGGCTAACAACTGATGAGCAGCATCAAAATGCTGGCAAGCGATAGAAATGTCTCACTCACTAACTCTCAACTGATTAGACACATGATGGCACTGGCTAAACTGTCTCCTATAAACCTCCTCTGATGCACTGTCTAAAGGAGTATCCTCAAAGTTACTAGTCTCTAGAGTATTACCATCCATATCCTATGAATCAACTCCAAAGCTCATATCAACATATGGAGTATCAAAAACTGTAGCACTAATGTCTAACTCCTCTGTACCAAAAGAAACTGCCAAGGAAGCTAAGTCTTCAAAACTACCCACTGCATCCTCTTGGATGTCATCAATGCCAATATGATCCTGGGACTCATTGGTACACACTACCAAATATGAAAGATCATCAACACATTCCAACAAGTATGGTCGACTGGATATATGAAAAAAGCCCAACACCGATGTATAAAAAATAATACCAGCATCAGACAAGTTGCTGGCACAAGAAAAGACAACAGTGTGCAATTTGCTAATCAAATCCATGATAGCACCCAAAAAAACATTGCTACCAAAAAGTGTTAAAGATCTCCAGTCAACTGAATCCCAAATGCCAATATAATAATCTTGAGTCCATATCTGTAAACTAGAATCAGCTGGTAACTCAAGAAAACTCCTCACCTGAGTAATATGACCAATACCAACTAACTCCACATACCTGTCGTGATGAGATAATGAAGTCAAAATACTTTCTTTGTTCACTTTCAGCTGGCTGGACAAATCATGTGAAATACTACCAATCTCAACCTCATGTGTCGAAGCATCTAACTGTGCCTGATACTCTCTCTCAGAAAAGTCATGAATACTCAATGTCTACTCATCTCTACCAGGTATCTCACCATCATGCACAACAACATCCTCATAATCATCATCCTTGAGGTCAAATCTATCTATCACTCTTTGACTAAAATCATCAAATGTAGTTACCTAATCATGACCTTGAGTAGTCATTCCATGATACCACCAATCATAGGCTGCATCTTCCAAGTGTAGACTTGCAATTTGAACAACATCACTCTCCTTCATGGGGTTAAGTGTGAAGAAGGTCTGTAATTTTTGTAACCATGCTCTAGCTGAAATTTTATTTGTTCCATCAAAAGTAGGTGCTACAAACTTGCTTATTTTATTTTTGAGCTCTCTTCCACTTATGTCATGCTCCCTTCTGTACTCTTTCTTGGGCATCAAAGTGTTCATCATATCCACATATTCTCTAAAAGGAACTAAACTGCGAAAGTCATCATCTAAACCATTGTAAGTAGCTCTTAATGCAATCAAGTTACCTGTAACCTCTTCCATGGGATTAAGGGCTGGATTTGGCACTGGTGGCTCATTTGCATGCAAAAAAATAGTTTTTGTTGATTGAGAGGGTGTGAGTTTCAGATTTCTTGACTCCTCTGAAGTGCTCCCTTTCTCATTAATAGATGCAACTCCTTGCAATTTTTCTGTCAATATTCGCAAAGCCTCTCTAGTTTCTGCCAAACTATCCACTGTTTGCTTCTGAGTATTTTGGATGTCTTGGAAGAATTTCTTTGCCATCTCATCTAGATTAGCCATACTTTTTCCTTCCTTGGATTTTATACTTTTACTTTCAACAGGAGGTTTGATCAAAATTTCTTTATTCTTTTCTCGCTATAAATATCTCTTTTGTCTTTCACTTAGTTGCATGCAACCATAAATTTTGACATGTAGCTGATTAGAAGCAACATGCAACCACCAAATTCACCAAGAACTAACATGCAAATGATTAGAAGTAGAATGCAACCATAAATTTTGACATGCAGCTGATTAGAAGCAACATGCAACCATAAATTATGTCATGCAAGATCTGGGTAGTTGTCAAAACTGACATGCAAGATCTGGGTAGTTGTCAAAACTAACATGCAAGATCTAGGTAGTTGTCAAAATTGACATGCAAGATCTAGGTAGTTGTCAAAACTGACATGCAAGCTTCTACAAACCCTCAGGCTGGCAAGATCATGGCTCTGATACCACTAAAATTTCTCTTTTCTGATTTTATATGATATTTCAAGCCTCAAATCAGATCTTTAAAATCAAACAACCAATATTTCAAAGATCCACCAATTTCTCAATAAACCCCAAATCGGGTATGCCAGAAATAGTGCCAAAAGCTTCACAACTTCACCTATTATTAATAAATCTGAAAGTGGAAATTTTTACAAAAATTTGAGCAGCATAACAGCCTATAAAATGACATTTTCAAATCTGTATAACATGCACACAATAGCTCCCAAACGGAGGACAAAAACAATGCTCATCGGGCTCCCGAAAATAGCACAAAATAGCTCGAAATCACCACAAAAACTTAGTAATCTATCACAAAATTATAATCATATCCAAATACATATATTCAGCTCTATTTTAACATTTAAAAGTCTAATATACAGCAAAAACCCAAACTGATATGAAATACTCAACCGAAAACACCAAACTCTTACAAAAAATACACCCGAAAACTCACAAATCTGCACTGTTCAGCACAAAGGTAAACTTTGCATGAGTATGCACATGGAATGGCTTCAAAATCCCATCCTTAGCCTTCCTAGAAACCTGCAAACTCCCATTCTTGGGTCTCCTTCTTCACAGGTTTGGCAGGCTTTGAAGAACAACAAAGGAATGCGCAAAAATCAAGTTCTGGAATGAGCCCAAAATGCCTCCAAACCCCTTAAAAGAGGGCATAACCATAACTCACGTCCAAGAGGGGTTAATGAAACATATTTTAATAATAATTTTTATTTATTAGTCCATTAGCTTCCAAATATTATCCCCTTTTTTTGAAACTTCACCTTTTTGGGCTTACCCGCCTTAGCGAAGATTATTATTTTTAATTATTTGAAAAGGGGACATGACACCTATACCAGGAATTACTAGTTATAGATTCAAATATCTTTGAAAAAAAAGCAACACCTAAAGAATTGATGCCCTACAATTTCTGGAATGAAAAAATAAAGTGTGTTTTTTTTAAAATAATGCATCAAAAAGACTCCACATTTGTTGACATTCTAAACATAATTCATATAGGTAAAAAAACACTAGAAGACATAGAATACCTCAATGAACACTGTGTACAAGCCATACCAACTGACCCTACCCTCCCTTTCCTCTACTTTAGGAGATCAAATGTAGACAAACATAACAACAATATGTTATCAACAATGCCCAAAATTAAAATTACATTGAGAGCTATTGATCATTTTGAGGAATAGTACAATGGAATATGACTATATGCTAATACAACAACCCTTCTTACTGAAATAAACATGAAGGAAGGAGTCCTTGTAGAAATATATTCAGGAAACTACAACACCCAAGGTTCTATTGTCAATGGCTTTGATTGTATTTTCAAATTATACACTACAAATGATGAGCACAACATTGTATGGATCAAATTCAATGATGCAAACATAGGCCACCAATGAAAAACAAGGTATATTACATGCTAAAATGATGAAATTGAAAAAGTTTGGGTACCAATTTTGCACATTGCACTGGCTTTTGATCCAACAAGATTTAAACATCATGGCCTCACATACACAACACTATCACGAACAAGAACAATTGACCACTTATACTTGGTGAAGCCTCTTACACCAAAAAAATTCAAAGTGAAGCAGAAAATAATTATAGAAATGGATGACTAGATACAATCGCAGAATGGAAACTTCAACATCATTACATATGTTTGGAATCATTGCAACACTTGACCATTTGCTCACTAAACACTCATGGATACTATACACATTTATTTGACCTCTCAAATGACTATGATATCATCTCTTCTGACATTTTATGCCTATAGGAAATCAATGGAAAAATTGATGAACCTAAACCTTTTAGTGATAAATACAATTACTTCTTTATTCATGGTATCCATGGTTTACTAAATTTAACAAAAAAAGAATTATTAGCATGCAAGATCCATGAACACATTACAAAAAACATAGAAATATTGACAATCAGAATAACAAAATTCAACAATACAATAAATATTACCAACTTATATGAAAAGCCAAATTTTGATATAATTGAGATACAGATAACTCTAAATTACGTACTTAACAATATAGACCCAAATGACATGTTGTACATATTAGGAGATTTTAATATAAATATGCAAACAACAAGCAACCAATCTAAAACTCTTAACAATTACATGCAATAACACATACTTAAATTCCTCTTAGAACATATAGACAATATTAAATATCCACTTATTGAACATATCTGGTCCAATATAACTACAAACATATGCTATATTTATAGATCGGAGGCATACTGGACTGATCACCTCTCAACAATATTAAAAATCCATCCAACAAATGACAACTTCCCAATTCAAACAATAATACATGATAATTGAAGTTAAAAAAAAAAAATCAATACTCTTTGAAGAACAAAACTCCTTTGTGATCTCAGACAATGATAAACTATAGGTTTACAATAGTTGTTCTTTAGTTTGCAGGCACCAATGGAAGCAACCAATATGCAAGAACTCAATGCAACAAATGCTCGAGAGAAAGTGGAAGCAATGAAAAGAGCTGAAAAAACCACTCAACTAAAACAAGACCAAATTGTGAAAAGGTAATTAACTTATTCTTCTAATTTGATGGCTAATTTGATTGATCAATTGTAACTTGTCAGAAAATTATTTGTCCACATACAGGTCCAAGGTAAAAGCAATTACTCATGTTTCAATTGAGGAGCTCAATGAAAGGAAAAGTGGCAATATATTTGAAGGACATGTTTTAGATATCTACAAAGTCACACTTGACAAGGTCAACAAGACACAAGAATTGATTTGTGCTAACGTGACAAATATAAAAGTAAAAATGACAATTACAATCAATGTCAGAGATTCTTTATATAACTTAAGATTATTTTAAATGGTGAAAAAAGAAAAAAAAGTGATTCGAAAAGTAGGAAAACAAAAAATACAAACTTCTACTCCACATCAAGATATCAATTTCATCAATCCTAGGTAAATTTAAAACATAAGAGGCCTACAAACTTGAGCTCATGCCCAACCAAAGTCCAGGGAGACCATTCCTAGAGGCAAGTAGGTATCAACAACAAGGGAAAATTTCTATCCAGAACACTCATCCACTGTAGTCAAGACTTCAAATCCATTCAACCTTTTAGAAAACTCGCAGGAAGTAGAGGCAAGAATTGACCGAGATCTTGGTTTGAAATGGGAAGCATTTGATGGTAATCATCCATTCCACTCTCCTTTGATACATTTGGTCAACAGTTTAGACAAGAAGATCTTTCATTTTAACCTAACCAAATATGCCAAATCCAACCTAAACCCTAACTTCATTAAGCAGATAGATTTCTCTGTTTATTCGCCCATTGCATTTTCAACCCATGCTCAGAGAGCCCATCATTCTAAACTCTTGGCATCCTATGTCCCTCCTCATCATAAGCAGGCTTATACCCCCCCTATTCAACCTTTGTTTTCATCCCTTACACCTTTGAGATGTCTTCCTACAGACCCAAATAAGAAGATTATCATCATTAGCAACTAGGACATTGAGGAATGCTAGCAGGAGTGCCAAGAAGTCAGATTATTTGCTTTCTAGAATGGCCCCAAATCTTATATGTATAATTTAATTAGTTGGCTATAGGATTTATGCAGATACCAAGTAGGTATTTCTCACTATTCGAATAAACTAATTTACATACATTGTTCTGAGGAAGATGTCAAAAAAGAATTTCTTAATAAGTCTGTGTGTTTTTTAAAGGGGCATGCAGTTAAATTCTTTAATTGGTTACCCAATTGTAATGAAGAACATCTAGAATTTATCAATTCCTACCTGGTTCTTTATAAACCCTATCCCCCCAAAATTAAACCAAATAGGCATCATCCAAAAGATTGGAAATTCAGTGGGAGATCTGATCGGTTTAGATGCCTCTTTTGAATGTTGTAAAAAAAGAAAACTTCTAATTATATGTAAAGTTAATAATATGACTATCAAACCAATAAAAATTATTACCAATAGATCTATATATAGATTAAACTTCCAAAGATTTGAAGGTAGAATAATAAAGATTATCATATTTGATGAAGAGTGGAATACTTCCTCTAGAATTCAATAAGCTACTTCAGACCTCAATATCTCCTTCCCCAAAATTAGAGCAAGGTATGAAGAATTATTGTAGGAAGAGGTCAAAGATAGGAAGATCTAGCACACTAATGGAGATCAAAAGGAAGAAATCGTGAACTCTCAAGAGATTAGTAAAGACAAACAAAAAGAGAGCATAGTCAAAAGTATAGATAATGTGCTTTTAACAGAAAGGAAGCAGCAGAAAGATCACACTAAGTTGGGGGGAAAATTCTCCAAAATAGACAAGCAGCCCAGAATCCAGAGTACAATAGTGAGCAGCAAAGAAGATAAAAGGAAAGAAAAGAAATTGAAGAAAAGGAAAGGACTCTCAAAACCCATAAATGAACATAGAAAATTGGAATCTAGAAAGAATAAGGTGGGTGTAGAGAACACAAAAACTCCATCTAGAGTCATTGATGGAAAAGAATTATCTTCCCTACATGCAAAAGACTTTGTAGTTACTCAGAACAAACACAATGCAGATTACTTGAAGAAAGTTGAACAGGAAATCAAAGAACAATCATTGGAGAGGTCTCCGAAGAGAATGAACAAATTTTGGCAGACTCCAACCCTAAAGCGAGAGTCACCTGAAGCCTCTCCAAAGGAAGAAATTATAGAGAGGGAGAGACCCAGGGATATCCCGGTATTAGAGTTTTAAGATTTTTTAAACAAGGAGGTGGAGGAGAAAGAAAACATCTCGAAAATAGCATTAAAAGATGATAATAAAGAGAAATTAGAAAGACTATCAAAGGAACTAATCTGGGTATTTGACATGGAAAATGGAGACAATCATAATATCACAGAAAAAGAAGAATTGCTACATCAGGTTCTATAACTGGGAGGAGAAAACTATAGCTTTGAATATTTAAGGAGGGACATTCTATCCTTTGATGAGGAATATCAATCAAACAGAGATGGTGAAAACATAGGAGTCAAGAGGCTAAGCAAGATTGGAGATAGTTCATTATCTGAACATCAAAGATTAATAGAATAGATTCTACAGGAATTGGTTAATGAAGAAGTGGAAAGTCTGGAAAACATTCAAACAGAAGCAATCAAAGGCGTGCATGAGAATTTGGAATAGCTGGGAATAAAAATGAATTAGGAAGGGGTCAAATCTCCCAATTTTGGAAGAGAAAAACCAAAAAGAGGAAGAAAAACCCTTAAGGAACTCAGAGAAGTGGATGGTCAGGCACACGAACAGCAGAAAATCAGTCAACTTTTTTATGTTGGGAAGGGGAAGATCCTTCCCAAGGAGCCATGAAGAGTACTACATGGAATGTTAGGGGTCTAAATGCCCCTAGCAAAAAAAGACTACTAAAACAAAATCTTAGACAATTTAAATCAGAAATCATATTATTACAAGAAACAAAGCTAAACCGGACAGGTCTTACACTAGACAAATAGTTAGGTAATTGGAATATTGCTTTACAAGAGTCTATAGGTGCCTCTGGGGGGTTAGGGTTTATTTGGAATCATAGGAGAGTCTCCTTACAAATCTTAAATATGAATAGTAATTGGATTTGTGGAGTAGTTGCAAGCCTAAAATCTAGTCTTCAGTTTATCTTAGTTAACATATATGGCCCAATTAGTAACTTAGTGAAAAAAGTAATATGGGAAGTGATCAGTAATTTTTTGATGCCCCATCAAAATGAACTAATACTGTCAGGAGGAGATTTCAATACCATTCTAAACTTGAATGAAAAAGTAGGAGGTTCGCTATAGATTTCTCAATCCTCTATAGACTTTAAAAAGTGGTGTGACTTTCATAATTTGATAGACATTCCATGTAAAAATGGGAATTATACCTAGAATAGTAAGCAGTTGGATTTTAATTATATTGCAGAAAAATTAGATAGGTTCTTTATCAAAGGAGATCTTGATGTAAATAATTTAAATATTCATTCCATGATTCTTCTGATTGTCAGCTCAGATCATTTCCCAGTTAGAATAGAATTTTCTGAGTCTCATAAACCTACGAGAAGCTCATTTAAATGCGAAAAAATATGGTTTTCAGATCCAGGTCTCTTAGATAATATCAAGATGTGATGGGCACAAGGCTACTTTGAAGGATCTAAGATGTTCATCTTTGTATCAAAAATGAAGATGCTTAAAGAAAAGATTCTTAGATGGAATAAAGAACATTTCAACAATATCTTCAAAGAAAAATTGGAAATTGAAGAAAAGCTTAAAGAATTAAACATAGAGATCATCACGAAAGGCATGAACAATGATAGCTATCTCTTAGAAAAAGAATTACTCGCAAAACAAGAGGATATCCTCACCAAAGAGGAAATTTTTTGGAGACAAAAGTTGCAAGAAAGGTGGTTAAGTGAGGGGGACGAAACACAATTTTTCCATAATGTCACTCTCCATAATAGAGCCATGAGTAAAATATTGAGCATTAAAAACCATAAGGGTTTATCAACTAACAAACCAAACAAAATCTTGAAAATTATGGTGGAACATTTTTAGAAAATCTAAAATAATTTCGAAGGGTCAAATAGAGAGGCTCAATCCCATATGCTTAAAGTGATCCCAAAATTGGTTTCAGTTGAGGAAAACAAAGCATTAAACAGTCCTATCATGCTACAAGAAGTTAAAGTAGTTGTATTTAACATGAATCCTAATAAGTCACTAAGTCCAAATGGTTTTCAGGCCTTTTTTTATCATAAATGTTAGGACATTATACGGAACGAGCTCTAGAAGGCAATGGAAGCCTCTAGAAAGGGAGGATCTCTTTTATCAGAGATTAACCAAACCTTTCTGACCTTGATTCCCAAGAAATTAGAACTAGAGTATCTAGGTGACTTCAGGCCTATTATACTGTGTAACACCATTTATAAAATCTTTTCAAAGATTCTTGCAAATAGATTAAAATTAATTCTTCCGAAGATTATCTCCAAGGAAAAAACAAGTTTCATTCCAGGCAGATCTATTTTGGACGGTATTCTTACAATCCAGGAAACTATTCACTCAGCCCAAAATAGCAAAGAGGCATGCATGTTTATGAAACTGGACATCCAAAAAGCCTATGATGTGGTAGACTGGTGTTTCCTTTATAAAACCCTAAAAGCATTCGGTTTCTCTCGTTAATGGATTAACCATATCTGTAAATGTATTTCCTCTACAAAGATATCAGTTATGGTAAATGGGTTTCCTGAAGGTTTCTTTGACATCTCAAGGAGAATTAGACAAGGTGATCAATTATCCCCGTTCCTTTTCATAATTATGGCTGAAGCATTCGAGAGATCAATAATAAGGGCCTATAACGAACAAAATATTGAAGGTATAATAGTGACAAGGAATATCCCTAATATAACGCATCAGCTGTATGCAGATGACACTATTCTACCAGGCAAAAGTTCAGTAGAGGAAACAAAGGCTTTAAAGTTCATCATAGAAATGTATATGAGGGCATCGGGTCAAATGGTGAATAATTTGAAATCAGAAATATTTTTTATTAACACGGATCCTGAGATGGAAAAAAAAAATGTTTCATTATGGGTTACAGAAAAGGCTCTTTCCCTTGCAAATATTTAGGCATAGAATTAGAAAAGGGAGTTAAGTCCGGCAAGGTATGGAATAACATAGTGGAAAAATTGAGAGCCAGGATCAGTGGTTGGAAAGACAAGTGGCTCAAAAAAGCAGGCAAGATCACCAAGATAAGAGCAGTGCTGACAACCATTCCCATGTATCTATTGTCTTGCCTCCCACTTCCAAAACATCTCAATTACAAGTTAGAAGCTAAACTTAGAAATTTCCTATGGAATGATTGTGAGGATCGAAAAAATTGGCCCTCATTAAATGGGATAATATTTGCGAACCTAAAGAATGTGGAGGACTAGGAATTAAGAATTTACAATGGCAAAATGAAGCATTAGGAGCCAAATTAGTGTGGCATTTATACACTGAAAGAGAACATAAATGGGCTAAGATCATGTATAATAAATATTTGAAATTAGAAGACCCCTCCTTGATATTTTAGATGAAGAGTCTACCTAACGGATTAGAAAGCTAGAACTTCATGGTCAAATTCCACCATCTCGTGAGCAAATACTTAACTTGGGATGCCAGAAAAGGGGATGATGCCCTTTTTTGAGAAGATTCCTGGGACGAGCACTCCTCTTTAGATAGTAATCCGATCTTAGAAAATCTTAGAGAGAAGTTAACAAACCTATGGGGTAGTAAAGTGAGCAACTACAAAACCAAGATCATTGTAGATGGACAGTCAAGATGGATTTGGAAACCTCTAAGAGATTTAGGGATTGATTCAGCCACCATTAAGGAATATGAAAATTTAATTGAAAAGGGGAAGGTTAAGCAACTTGATAGGAATGACAAGCTCGTTTGGGAAACATCAAATAATGGTAAGTATAGCGTAAAAAATGGATACAAAGCACTAATCAATTCCAAGAGATGGGAGGAGGTGGAAATCCCACTCAATCTCTGTTGGGACCCTGCATGTCTGCCAAAAACAGGATTTTTTCTTTGGACAACATTTCAAAACAAGATTCTGACAACTGATAGACTTCGTAAATTAGGTATTAAAGGTCCTTCGAAATGTGTCCTATGTAAGAATGATAGTGAAGATATTGATCATCTACTATATAGATGCTCGTATGTTCAAGCATGTTGGGAGTGGCTCAGACAAAGGTTAGGATGGTCTTCTTCGTTTCCTAAGTCGTTATCTAACCTACTCAAAGGATGGCCCACTAATAAATGCAAGGGAATCTATAGCAAATTATGGAATATCAGTCCATCCATCCTCATGTGGGAAGTCTGGAAGGAAAGGAATAGACAAATTTTTTGTGAGGTAGAGATGAAAGTAGAAGAGTTACTTTTAAAGATAGAAGCGAGTATAGTCGAAACATCTAATGCTCACCTTAGGAGAGCAAGAATTGAAGAAGGTTCCTTCTCAAACTAGGATGGTGATATAAAGAAAGTTTGGACCAAACTGATCAATCCTCTTTGTGTTTGGTTGAAGAAAAGCAAAGTGATGGACACACAACCAAAGACCAGAATGAACACACAGGAAAAGGGAAATGTTATTATCAATGAAAAATGCCCTATGGGCTTACAACAATATGATTCTGGAGAAAGAAATCCCCCACACAATACCTTCTCTCTAACTCCACTAAGAGTTGCCTTTACAATGCCAAAAATATTCTTAAATAAGCCCCAAATGGTTTAGGGTTAGGAATACATTCTAGAATATGTCAGTTGGCATCCATCACCAAAACAGAAGGTTCCAGAAATCATGTTAGAAGTCGGTGTAAAATTAGAAAAATCCAGAAATGGTAGTGCAACTTCTGAGAGGCATAACTCTTCAACCGTAACTTCGATTGACGAACTGTTTACATTTTCGAAAAGCTCTCGAAGTGCTCTATAGCCTTATGGACCAGCTTTACTCATCCCCCATTTTTTGGCCCCATACGAGGCCGTTTAGTGCCCCATATCTAACTTTGAAGCGCTCTTAGGAGGTCTCCAAGAAAATTAAAAACTACAATAATTTTCTAACTATAAAGCCTTTTGACCTGATTCTTTTTCTGGAGTGTTTTAAATTACAGGTACAATCATCCCTCCAAATTACACCCTCTAACTCATCATAATTTTGGCTCAATTACAAAATAACTCATTTCTACATTTACACATATCCCAAGGTGCTTAAAAACTAATAAAACTCCAACCCAAAAAACCAATAGTGGAACTGTGAGAGTTAGAACCTTTATTTGACCCAAATGGGTATCCAGAAATGAAAACACATTAAATAGAAACTATCTCTAAGAATATTTTTGGGTGATACAGGATTGCCCTTACACCACTAGATGCTCTTGCATCACAAGGAGACTAGGGAAAAGTGTAAGTGGTTTCCACCCTCGAAGGATTGGGTTAAGCTTAGTTTTGATGGGGCGGCTAGAGGAAATCCTGAGGTAGCAGGCATCAGATGCATTATCAATGACCACACAAGCCGATGGATTGCTAAAAGAGCCTAGTCCATTAGACCTATGTCTAACAACTTAGCAGAGTTTGAAGCACTGGAGGAAGGCCTGCAACTTTGTCTTCAATTAGGTTCATCCAAAGTCTTCATTGAAGGTGACTCGCAAATTATATTAAATGCAATAAGGAATAAAGTCACTCCAAACTAGATCCTCAAATCGAAGGTAGAAGAAGTTTTAAACCTATTGGACAAGTTTGAAGACATTAGGATTGGACACATCTTTCGAGAAGGGAACCATAAAGCAGACTTCCTAGAAAATAGAGGAGCAAATAGTGAAAATATATTGATGTTTAGAAACTCAGTCTAATCCTCAATTTTCATATTTGGTTCAAATAGGTTGAAGGTCATAATCATGTCTTCTAGCTTTCTTTTAGTTTCAATTAGGATATTTTTCAAGTTGTAACAAATATTAGGTATATGGAAAGAGACCCCTTAATCATTTAGTCATTGGGTTTGATACTCCCCTAGGGACATAAAAAGAGGAGTCTCAAAGGGGACTTTTCTCTCTTTAATACTCTAAGGATTGTTATTTTGCCTAGGTCTTTAGGCTAATACTGATACCTTTCAATATTATTTTGTACCCAACGTTAGATGTCCTAATCATTATAAGTTACAGCTTGTCTTTGCCATCATTAGGCGATGAAGAATAGAGCCTTCGATGATACAGATCTCTCGAGGAACTTCTAGAGGTTTCGGCTCTCGGATATTTCAATTAAACTAGGTACTATCAAGCGATTTAGACACATTTGATGATGGAAACAAACATCTATGTCTACCATATGTCAGAAGCTCGAACTATGGCCTTTCGAGGTACTGTTAAACTAGAACAATGGAATAGAATTCTTAGGGTTGTCGATGGTATGACCCAAATTGCAATAAGCAGAGCAATTGGAGAAGGAATCTTCAAGTATGAGTATACTTGGCAAACTAACAACGATGTTATTGGCACCTTCATTGGTTGCATGACTAAAGCAGGAATCAATAAATGGGCTATGGTAAGATTATGCCTAAACATTTTTGACTCCACTAGTGTCTAGGCATCATGGAAGCAATAATGGGCCAGGATGAAAATTTGTGTGTGCCTCTCCCTAAAATGTATATGGACCACCCTCCGGGGAGTTTGATAGTGGTGAACAATCCTAGGAGATCGGCCCTAATCATCAAAGACAGGTATGCCTTTAACATGGCCTAGCCTAAAATGGAAGTTTGCTTCCATTTCCTTCTGGGTTGGAGAAAGATCTCAGCCGAGGTTGGAATTGCATAGCTGAGTAACTATCTCAATCTTCACAAGGCCTACATTTATCCTAGTGTGAGGTTTGACAACTTAGACAAGCTGGACTTTGTCACACCCAATTTAGAAAAGCCCAGCAAAGAGAAATCCTCTTTCAAATTTCCACCAAATTTTTAGGTAGAAAATCCAAGCAATGTAGTGGAAGTGATTATGATATATTGGAAGAAGTAAGACGATACGAGGAGGTGCTGGGATCAAGATTTTTGGTAATTCAATGTGTATATGACAATTGGGGACATGCATCTCTTTTTTCTTCCGACAAATATGGTGCCAAAGGTTGTTTTTTCATAGCAAGTTATTGTCCTTAGTACAAGTTTCTTTATTCAGTAAATTAGACTCTGCTAGGGGACTCTAGTGTTTTAGCATTAATCATAATGATGGGTAGTTTTGATACTGGTAAAGATAAATGGTGATGTATATTGGGTTGCAAGTTATATAGATTAGAAAACACACACACACACACACACACACACACACACACAGGTTTTTAACATATGGTTAAGAACATCTTTGCGTACTCTCTCTGTTTTATGCAAAGAATTTTGAAACTTAATATAGTTATGTTACAAGGAATTGAAATGTGGTATGATTTCTATGGATATGGTTAATCGTTTGTTTGAAACCAATGTTAATTTTATATCTTATATGATATCGTCATTCAAATCTTGAAGGGTTTCATGTATTCTTATGCCTTTTAAAGATTTGATGGGCTTAGACTTTGAATCAATGCATGCCAAATGCCAAATTTTGAGCACTCAGGTTTCATATGTAGAGCTCAAAAGGGTTGTATATAGATGAGTAGGATCTCACTCAGGTTATGATGCTTGCTATGTTTATCTTGACCGAAATTGTTTTAATGTATTGCTTGCATATGGTAGAGTGTATAACTGATTTGATATGGATATTATGCATCACTTCACATAAGAAGTGTAGGAGAACTTCTATGATAAAGCAATATGGATAGTATGAAACTGGATGACCAACTGTTAGATAATATTTTGAGAATTTTGACTGATTTCTACTTCAGCATCTTTGATTTACTCTTCTATTAATCCATGGCTAATCATATTGTTTGAGATAATTAATGAGGTTTGCAATATAAGTTCAATCAGTTTATTAGAAATGAGCATTTATCATTTCTTTCATGCAAACCGTATCTTAATACTATCATGGAATATGACTCTGGTAATATTAAACGGATAGTTTGATCGCTGAGGTTTAGATCTGCTTCTTTGATTTCAATATCTCTTTGGGCCATCGATTGTTGCTTTTTGGTAAGCTCTCTGCTTTCAAGCCTCCCAACAAGATTGGTTGGGTTAGAACTTAGATAATCTGCCAGTCCAATGACAGAGGTTGAAGCTTCTTTTCCTGTGGTGTTGAGTTTGTAGAAGAGATGACTGATGTAAAGTAATAATTTCAAGATGTTAATTTATGCATGTTGCTTCGGATTGAGAATATGTAATGGAGCTCTATGTCTCCTATGATTTTCCATTTTTATTTTGATTAGCATGTTAGTATCTCAGGTTTCTATTGTACATCCAGGTTTTGGAATGAGGTTTAAGAGTTAGTAAAGTAAAGACTTGAATGTTAAAGATTATGTGAGGAGCTCTCTGTCTCCTAGTAGAGTGTGACTTACTAATTTAATTTGATCAGCATGTTAGCCCCCTAGGTTTCTATAAGCATATTCTTTAGGATTAGAACCCTTTTCAAATACCATGTTGTAGGTATTGCTAAAGAAATATCCAATCACAATATTGCATTTTAATCAGTTAGTAGAACTGCGATGATATTCATAAGGTTGGTAGAAATATTTCATCTAATATAGGAAGAACATAATCTTTTGGTGACTTTCCAAGGCTTTCATTAATTAGTATAGATGTTTATAATTTTCACTAACCATGATGATTACTAAGTAGGGATGAGTGCTTTGCTCAGCTTGGGAGGAATGTTGGCGTAAAGGCAAGACTTGGCTCTATTTTAATCAGGCACATTTGCTCTTGAGAAGTGTATTGATCGACTGTATAATCTTTCTGTTGTCTCAATAAATATGATGTAATTTGACTGGGGTATGCCCCTTTTATGATGTAATAATAAAGGATAGTTGTCCCAAGCTAGATTGGAAGTTTTCTTCTCCGTTCTTTCCTACCAGTGCCTGTTTGAATAGAGGAATGTCATTGTAATTTATTTATTTGAATTAATAAAAATAATCAAGGCCTTGGCTATTTACCGATATTAAAAAAAATGTCAGAGATGCTTTGGTAGAACAATATGAAGACAAATTCATCGCAGGCATAGGCATACAGATTATTGAATTTGATCTTGCAACCAAATTTGACTATGACTGAGGAGACTGTGACTATATTATTGTCATCAAAGATACAACCACACTTGAAACATTTCCCCAAATTTGCAATGAATACAAATTCATACCTGGTTCTACAATAAGCCAACTCCTAAACAATCCTTGTGACTATCCAATTGGCATTGTTGGAGCACTGGTTGTTGGAGCAAAGAAAATAGGGACACTAGCAACATTTGAGCTCAACGATGGCTATACCAACAAGGATAGGGCACAGGTCATTACTTCACTTCATCTTATTTTAATAATTTTGAAAGAAATAAATTTTTTAAAAATGCTGAAAGTTTTTATGTCAAAAATTCCCCCTATCTAATATTGAGACAATTATGCAGCTTGAAATACATCCATCCCTTGCTCACCACTACATTGCAGTAGATGCCCAGTTGAAGCAAGATGAGACTCGTGCACTACTCTTTTAGAACATTGTTACAAAAGTGGACCAAAAAAAAAATTCTGCATAGGATCCTCTACATACATCTACAAATTAAATAATACCACAATTGTTCAACTGTTGAACAAATTATTACAAAAGACATATCAGGTAAACAAAAAAAAATGATGCAGATTCCATTCTAGTGAATTGTTTATGGAAAAAAAAAAAAAAGACATGACATTGACAAAATTTGCAACAAGTGTGTGGCATTCTCAAGGTCATTGATCCTTTCTCAAATCCTTTCAGTACGTTCTGCACACAATGCAACTACAAGCTTGATGGTTTTGGTATTCTCAAAGATGGATTTGGTCATTGTATGAAATGTGACAAAGATGTTGCCTATGTACACAAAATCCATCTAAAAATGATGCTCAGTAGTGTAGGTAGGTAAACAATATATTGTTTAGTTGATCATCCAATAGTTGAGAAGTTGATACCTTCCATTGAAAGCATTAAATATGAGGAGTACCTGCAAAACAAATCCAAGGTAGTCTTCTGTCTCTGCGAAATATCATTGAAAGGAAACTAGACCCTAACCCAAAACAATGTTGTCATACATGCGTCTATCCTCGAAGACCATGACCAGGTAGAACAGGTAATAAGTTTCAATGTGCACATTACCAGTGATAGAAAACTAATAAATTGTTCAATAAAGATTTTCTTTTTCCAAAATCGAACCAAAACTATTACCTTTGAAACACTGCAGGAGGCTACCCAGCAGTAGAGAGTTGGTACAGTGGACTAATATATTGGCACCATCAATTTCATCTGGATAATATGATTGCTGCCACTTCCTATGATGTAGTAGTTCATATATATATATATATATATATATATATATATATATATATAAATCTGGCTTCTTGTGAACCATAAGTAAGCTTTGTTGTTCTTTGTAAATAGACTGAGGTAACTGTGAAACACTTCAACTCCTCAGTAATAGGAGATTGGTACAATGCACTCATATATTGGCAAAATCAATTTCATCTAGATGATATGATTATCTGCCACCTACTATAATGTAGAATTTATCAATATCTATGAATTATGATATGAAAATCTGTCTTCTTTTGATTGTTTGAATTTATGGACTGTAGAAAATGAAATTTTCTTAATTTTAATAGATTTTTCAAATTCAATGTTTTGTCTCATATTGTGTGATATGTCACGGGCTATTGTTTTTAGTGCATTTCAAAATTGTTATATTGCCCATGTTTCAGCAATCTTTTGATCATTATTAACTGTTTAGTGGGTTTTTACCATCGATATCTTGATCATATTCTTTGATATGTCTGAGCTCACTGTTTTCAAATATGTTAATTTTTTTTGAGGGGTAAATGCCTTTGACCACTAGCTATGAACCGTCGATCTCATTCCCAGCATAAACACTCACCAATAAAACTCCAGAGACCATTTGCAACTATCAAAATAGCAATAATGCAGGATACATGAAATGCAGATGGCAAAAAAAATTGAAAGTCTCTTCATCCAAAAACCTATTTTTAAGTAAAAAGACGAAGCTGCTGTTTCTGCTACAGACATGCGTTTATATATATATATATAGACACACACATATACAACAATTTGTAATTCTTATAATATATTAACAATTATAAAAATGAAAATACTCGTAAATGCCAATAAACAAGATATTGAAATGCCTCATAATTTGCAAATTAACATATGCAATATGTGCTGCTCCAGCCAAATGTTATGGGCCCCAAAACTCTTATTGCTCGAGTGCACAGAACACACGGAATTTTCTTCATGCAGGAGCTACTGCAGCATATCGACATTATAGGCAGTGTAGTATTGTTCACTACAGGAGCTAAATCATCTGCTGTTTCAGTTCAAATCAATGTCTCTTATCTTAGTGCTGAAGTTGGGGGTAAACCTAGGACATTCTCATTGTAACTGTTTTGTGGTTGGCCTGGATTCCTTTAGAAAGGAAAGGAACCCTAAACAAAGTGGGAAGAGACTATAGCATGCCAAAATCTATATGTAAGAAATGGCAATTTGTTTGCCCATTTTTGGCCTGCCAGGCATGCTGAAAAAAAAACATAAAGGAATAGAAACAATCCAGTCCATCAACTAGCAACCATGTTAACAAGTTAATAATAATCCCGTCGTTGAATCATTTACCTTGAATTCTCCATTGCTACCATTCGATGACGCAAAACAGAAAAGCTTAAAGCATAATCTACTTAGTAGAATTCAAAGATCATACACCCACGTCAGAATCAATTTTTAATAGTACAAAAACCATTCATGAACAATGAATCTTCAAGAGACCAAAGAGCTGGAATCACGATTGATTATATTTCATCGATTCAATTGCACACTACAATTTAAGGCTTAACAAAAACCAGTTCCAAAAACTGTGCCAGCTGGCTTGCTCTGTGAAGCAAAGAAGTTGCAACCTCCATTTCCGCCCCTGAAAAAGAGACAGCTAGCTTTTGATCTGTTAACAGCATAAGATCCTTCATAGTGCTTAGCAAATACTCCTCAAAAAAAGCATCAACCTCACTTGTAACTGTGTCTGAACGGAAAGAAAATTGAGCTTGTGGACAGAGGACGCCTGGATGCCTTTGCTTTAGCCAGGGATGACACGTGGCAGACCAGTACGAAATGCGTTACACTTTATCCTACTCAACTAGCATTAAAAATAAACCATTAACAGACAACAGAACCATCAACAACCCTCAATAAGCATTAACACCAGCTGAAGAGGCAATAAGCAGCAGGAACTAGACGCTTTGCGTCCTTGTTTTAGGAGTGGTTCAACTTTAAAAATGTGCCCAAAATGTCCAAAACCTTTAATTTTACCTGTCAAAATGCTGAAATGTGTGTAGAAATTTCGAGACCAGGCATGGAATTTTTAAAAACTAATAAAGTCGTCTTAACGTGAAATAGAAGTAGCATTCTAATTATGGAACATGCATTATTTAGAACAATTTAGAATATTAAAATAAATAAAATAAACCTTTGTAAAAAGAAATCTTCAGTTGTTTGAATGTAATAGATTTGATGTTTGAAGAGTTTATCATTCAAGCAAAATCAGTGACCTTTAGAAGCAAGAAATTTCTAAAATTCTAGTACATTTGACATCTAATATGCACTCTCCCTAGAACGAATCTAGACTTAAAAAATGAAATTAATGACAAAATCTGGACAGCTAAACCAGTCATTCCTTAGATGCATTCAAGCTTCTCCATCTGTACTATTGTTATAGTCATATATCTAAATCTAAAACATGTATAAAGTCTTAAGCCTAAAGGAAAAGATGAGAATAAATATACAAATCCATTTTAAAATCATCTTCGACCACAATAATGTTCAAATTCAATCATCCTCTACATCGGCTAGTAGATTAGAATTCATATAATCCTCTTCCTCTTCATCATCGTACTCATCATCCCTATCCCAAAATCTATCCGGTGCAGACTCCTCGTAAACATCATCATCATCATCCTCGTCCTCTCGTTCCACGTAATATTCTTCATCCTCTTCATCATCCTCCCTCAACACGTGTATCTCTACCTCTTCAGATGCCCGTTTCAGACTTAGTAACAGATTTTTGAACCCCGGCACATTAAAACCTTCAAAGCAATAAGGCCGATGTACTGTTAAAGTAGTCAATGAAGGAGAATTACTGAGAACAAAACCCAACACGGCTACGTCTTTTACACACCGATGTGATGTCATATAAAGATATGCTTTCTTCAGATTTGGAAACATGAAATCTGATTTCCCCTCCATCTTTTCTCCCCTTACCACTGCAGTTCCCTGCCATACAAAAATGCCCGATTGATGTGAAAAAAAACCAAACATATTGGTTGATAAAACTTTGGATCTCAAATGAATGAAAGAAGAAAAACATTACCATCGTGGATGTAGATACTTTGAGTTCTTCAATTTTGGGAAAGATGCCCACAAGAGTTAATGGACAGGAGAAGCCTCCAACTACTGGTAATGAGAATCTTAGAATAGATAAGTCAAGGGATAATTTTCTCAACGATCCAATACTTGGATTACTTGAATGCCCTTCAATTGACAGTGCTTCAAGCGATCCAATCTCATGCAGAAACGCACAAGAATTCATCTGCATTTTGGATAACTTGTAGCAATCCCATACTTTGAGCTCAACCAAATTATAAGAATTTATGTGCACTTTAGCTAAGCGGGAATTGCTACCTATTTTGACTTGACACAGTTGCGGACAGTCTGCTGTCAAGGATTCTACAAAAGAACAACCTGATAAGATCAAACAATTGAGATTGGCAGCCTGGACTTTCGAATCTATCAACTCTTCACAACTTAAGAGCACCAGCTTCTGGAGAACTGGGCATAGCTCTAGGAGTCTCTGCAGAAACCTGTCAGTCAGATTCTCAATATTACGTAGGCAACAAGTTTTCAGGGATGCAAAATTCGCAAATGAGGTGGGCTTGGGAATTCCTGGAATCACGAACCGGGAAAGTTCCAAATCCTGGAGGGCATTACAACCAAAAACAGTAACAGGTAGATCCATTTTCATGCCTCTGAAATCTGCATCAACTTTAAGAAGCAACTTTTTAACTCCTTTTTTGGCTGCATGATGAATCCATTGCTCTGTCAATTTTCTCCAATAAATTATCAAATGCAGAAAGGTGAAACATGCTAGAAATATGAAAGTCAAAACTCTCAAGAGGGGCATCGTGCCACATCAGAATGTGCTTCATTGTCTCTCGGAAGTATAAACCATCTTCGTCTTCTGGATGGAATATATAGCTGAAGAAGTCAGGAGAGAAATGAAGATGGGGAATTTTAGTCCAAAGGAATCGCCACTTTCGGCAGAGGATGGAGGAGCGTACGGCATCAATGAGGGGAAGGCGGGTGATAATGTTACAGGAGATAATG
This sequence comes from Cupressus sempervirens, assembly GCA_028749045.1. NCBI lineage: Eukaryota > Viridiplantae > Streptophyta > Pinopsida > Cupressales > Cupressaceae > Cupressus > Cupressus sempervirens. Next base: position 531,784,490 of record CM053791.1, on the reverse strand, counting down.
CTTTCTGGTAACTCATTTAACCTGCAAATAAATTCTTGGGCTGCCATTGATCAAAATCTTCAGACTCCAGATACTCTGATTACTCGACCTCAATTGCCATGTTTATTCGGATTTCTGTAAAGCAGACCCATCATTGAAAGAGAATGATTACAACATTGAGACTATACTGAAAATAATCTTTAATACACAGCTTGTTGCATAAAATACACTTTTACTGTTGAGCACTGAACAGCTAGAAATGAATGTCTATATATCTGATATCTCAAAAATGTAATTGGCTGGTTGAATATTTTCCTTTTTTGTCCTTTTTAAAAAGGTAAAAAACGAGAGAGAATGATCTATGCAGCATGTAAACAGCTGTTGTGTTACTAAAGTAAAAATAAACTAACAATAATTGTGACAAAAGATGATGCAATGGTTATACTGATTGTATATGTCCTATGCAATAATATGATAACTGATTATTGCATCCTGCTTCATTATCATATGCCCATTAACATGTTGAACGTTCATTTTCCATGGAGTATAGATTGACATTGATACTAATGTATTCTATCTAGCCGCCAAATAGGACCTTATTTTACTCAAGAATTCAAGCTTATTAAGCACTTTTTCCAACTGTGTGATGAAAGAGAGAAAATATCTTAATGTATTTGTTTTCAATCTGATTTCTGTAGTAGCATAAGTGACCACATCAAACACCATTGTACAATAAAACAGTGTCTTCGATTTACCATATAATTTTGAAGAATAGATTTTCACATACATATTTACTTCAAGGCCAAACTCGGCCAAACTCTAGTAGTTTGAAATTTTGTTGGAATTTAGTTCTCCATCAGTTAGAGAGTTAGAGAAGGAATCAAGATAGATAGTAGATGTCTTTATGTTAGCTGTCAATAAGTTTCAGTTAGTTGTCAGTCACATTTGGTTTGTTGTCAATTGTATAAGTTTAAGATATTGATGCAGCACTCTCGAAGCTGGAGGTGAAAGCGGATATGGACAGATGCTGGAGATGAACGGGTGACCTGTGGGTGCCACTCACAGACACTCGGATGCGTCCAGATGCCCTGCCACCCGGATGCATCTGGATGCATCCGGATGGCAGCCAGATTGCATCCAAATGGCAGGGCATCTGGACGCATCCAGGTGCCTGTGAGTGGCATACGGGTGGTACCCTCACAAGCATCTGGATGCATCCGGGTGCCTGTGAGTGGCATTCGAGTGGCACCCACAGGGAAGCCGGGAGCATCCACAGGCATCTTCAACTAAAATTCCTCATTCTTATCCTCTAATATATAAAGTCCTTCATTCTTCCCTTATGCTCTTCAACAGTATTACTGAACACATCTTCTAGAGGTGGTCATATTCATTCTAATTATCTTGACAGAAGTATTTACAATTATGTGCTAGAAGCAGCATGAGGATATCTTCTTCCTTTTAATTGTACAACAGAGCTCCTGCATCATTAGATGAAGATGCCTTGAGTGTTCTTTTAATGCATTGTTTCAACATAGCACTCTTATGATTAATAATGGTGATCCATGCTGTTTACTCTAGTATGCCATTCACTTCCATTGCATTTGCAATTCAAACCGAGTTAAATGTGCTGAAATGTTTATGTGTTATCAAGATTTATATCAGAGGAATCCAAACTCAGGAGTAGGATTGTACATACCTATTTGTGAAGAAGACATGTTGCATTTAAAGGAAATGTACACTAGCCTCCTTCCAAACCTCACACTAGTCTACTATCTTATTATTTATAAGATTAGATAATCAAATGATTAAATATGTTGCTTAGATAGCTGCTGATGTTTACTTGATATCAATTGCTTGCTTGTTCTGTCTGAGATTGTTCATATAATAATTATCAGATATTTCAATTATCTGATTGATATTTCCCTGACAAATTTGAAGTGCAATAAATGCCTCTTTTTATCACACCCTAGAGATAATTGATGTTTAAATTTAGCTTGATGTTGCATGCATATATTCTAAGCACCTGAACATTTTAGATGTCTATTTGTGAACAAACAATGTAGATCATCTTTTGATCTTGAAAGTAAGAATACAAGACTGAAATTACTTATCTCATTTGTTTGCATATTGATATACATATTACATAGTAACTTATATACATACACGTATCCACATCCCCCCAAAATAAAAATCCTGCATTCTGCATATGCATCTGCTTCGGAATCCGCATCTGAATCAGTAACTTAAGTATTACTTTGTTGTCAATTGTATTCACATAATTATAGAACTTTAATGAAGTCATATGACTATATATTTATAATTTTTTCTGTTTTTTAAATCTATTGTTCTAATTTTTTTTAATATGAATGACATCTGACAGATTGTTAGAATGAAGGGAACAAATCGAATTCATTTTTTAATAGGATTTCTTTTCATATCATAGTGCTTGGTTGATAGAGTTGCAATTCAATATTCTGACTGGGGAATACACTGACTTCGGAGAAATAAAGCTGTTATTATAAATATTGATCAACATATGCTAAAGAAAATTAGTATAGCAGGGGAGGGTTTTGGGTTAAAACAATTTGTGTAGCTTTAGATTCAATTTGGATGACAACTGGGCACACAATTTGAATTAAAATTGATTCAATTGAAATGCCCTGTGCTTATTGAGTCAAATTTTAATATGATTTTTCGTTTTTGTAATATAAAATGCAATGTCAACACAAGTCATGAATTATAAGGATGTCCGATTATGTATCTTTGCAGGATCGATTATGGAATTTCGGATTAATCTGCCAAGAAGAGGTGCAAATATCCATGCAGTAAAACGAAAAAACAATGAATAAACAATGAAAGATGTTTGAAAATTCAGGATAGTTGGATCCATTACCTCGGCCAGCCTTGCCTTGATGTCATCAAATGCGATCTACTATTCATCGCCCCATTTCCAACTTTTGCCTCCCATCAGCAAATCAAACAACGGGCTCACAATCCTGGAGTGGCCTTCCACGAAATTCCCATAGTAGTCGGCCAAATCGAGAAACTGCCTCGTGAACATTGTGCAAGGGTTCCCAATCTTGAATAGTGCTCAACTTTTCCAGATCTAACTTAATTTTTCCTCGTCCAACAATGTGTCCCAAAAACGGCACCTCCTCTTGTGCAAACATGCACTTCTCCTTTTTAACATACAGATCATGCATCTTAAGCAATTTGAACACCTACCGTAAATGTTCCTTGTGCTCGGCCAAGTCTTTGTTATAGATCAAGATGTCATCCAAGTAAACAACCACACACTTGTCCAACAAAGGCCTGAATACATCGTTCATCAAAGTGTTGAATCTCTCATACCTAGTCGTTATGGCCTTCTTCTCTTCATCGCCCGTTGCGATCCTGATCTTGTAATATTTCTGCCTCAAGTCCAACTTGCTAAACACCCCTGCCTTCACCAAGCAGTCAAAACTATCCGCTATCAAGGGGAGTGGATACTTGTTTTTGATCGTCAGTTTGTTCAACGCTCTGTAGTCCACACAAAGTTGAAGTGTCCCTTCCTTCTTCCGTTGAAACAAGACTGGTGCAGCATGGGGTGATCTAGATGGACGAAGATAACTGGCCTCGATAAGATCTGTCAACTGGTTCTTCAACTCGACCATCTCTGGTCCTGAAAGGTGGTACAGTGCTTTTGCGGGTGGTCTAGCTTCTTCCTCTAACTCAATCCTATGATCCACATGTCTTTGTGGTGGCAAAACTGATGGCAAACTCTCGGGCATGAGATCCATCTATTCTAGCAACACATCTTGAACAGCTGCGGTGTCGGAAGCCAATAACGACTCTCCTTCATCCCATCCTCCAAGCAAGGTGGCTAAGTATAAATCATCCCGTTTGCTCTTACAGATCTGCTTTGCACTCAACGCATTAAGGCCCCTTTCTCTGTCCCCGCTCTTTACTGTAGGTATCAAACAAGGCCTCTCCGGATCAAGTACCAAAATACAATTCAAGTGTAGCACCACTACTGCCAATGTCGTCCTTAGGAATTCCTGCCCAAGGATCAAATCGAACTCATCTGTGTCAATGGCAACCAAGTCTACCATTCCCTACCAAGATCCAGCTCAGCTGATCTCCTTGCAGATGTCTCCGCTGACTTTCTTTACCGGTGTAGTGACTGCCTTGAACTGAGTTGATGTTTCTTCCATCTTAAGGCCAAGCCTTTTAGCTTGTCTCGCCGAAATGTAGTTATGTGTTGCCCCCAAGTCAACCATTGCTATTACCTTTTTCCCCCAAAGAAGGTCTCCAAATAACATAACTCACTGTCGATCGGCTTTGGATGCACTTGATGAGTTGTGCATCGAGTTGAGAAGTTGCAAGGTGCTCATACCGGGCATCTTAGCTTTTTCTCCCATAATCGCACTGATCCTGCTCCTATCCGGACATTCCCTCGCCCAGTGATCAGTTCAATTGCAAATGAAACAACCCAAGTCTCGGCTCTTTTCCTTTTCCAAGGCTGCCTCTTTCTTCTTGGCGTTGCTTTTATCATTTGTCTTTGATGTCTTTCTCTTGCCTTTCTGCTTGCCTTCATGGTTAGGAGCGTTTTCCTTCTTATTATTCTAGCGGAACCGTTTCCCATGGTTCTCACGTGCTTTCCCAAAGCTCCTAGCAGTGTCTCCTTTGTAATCAAGTAAACCATCTGCTTCCGTGATCGCTTCAGCAAGAGTTTGAGTTTTTTGACATCTGATCTCCTCATTCGCCCAAGGTTGCAAACCTTTGGTGAACAGGTATAAACGCTCAAAATCGCCCAACTTAGTGCACTCCAAGTCCAACACTTGAAACGCCTTGGCATAGTCTCAGATGGTGCCATTCTACTTCAGGTTCTCCATCTTCGTCTGGATGATCCAATCCGAATTGCCTGGCCTGAACTGATCGTGCAAAGCCTTTTTCAAATCTTCCCAAAACTTGATATGCTTCATTGACTTGCCGGCACGCAAATCCAACTGATGTATTCTCCACCACAACTTAGCACTTCCTGTCAAATGTATCATCACCTCTTTGACTTGAGCTTCATTCATAAGTTTGAATTGAGCCTCATTGTTTAAGTTTGGTGAACTTGCTAGAAACTCCTCCACATCCCAAAAGAAGTTATCTAGGATGGTGTCGTCGCAATCTCCATTGTACTTGCCAATCCTGGAAGACTTACTACCTTGTGCATATTGGAACAAGTCAGATTCGGAGCAGTTTGGACTTTGATCACAAGAAGCAGCAAGTGGTTCTGTTTTGTATGCCATTCACTTCCATTGCATTTGCAATTCAAACTGAGTTAAATGTGCTGAAATGTTTATGTTTTATCAAGATTTATATCAGAGGAATCCAAACCCAGCAGTAGGATTGTACATACCTATTTGTGAAGAAGACATGTTGCATTTAAAGGAAATGTACACTAGCCTCCTTCCAAACCTCACACTAGTCTACTATCTTATTATTTATAAGATTAGATAATCAATTGATTAAATATGTTGCTTAGATACCTGCTGATGTTCACTTGATATCAATTGCTTGCTTGTTCTATTTAAGATTGTTCATATAATAATTATTAGATATTTCAATTATCTGATTAACATTTCCCTGACAAATTTGAAGTGCAATAAATGCCTAATTTTTGTTCACACCCTAGAGATAATTGATGTTTAAATTTAGCTTGATGTTGCATGCATATATTCTAATCACTTTTCTAAGCACCTGAACATTGTAGATGTCTATTTGTGAACAAACAATGTAAATCATCTTTTTATCTGGAAGGTAAGAATACCAAAGTAAAATTACTTATCTCATTGGTTTGCATATTGATATACATATTACATAGTAACTTTTATACATAAATGTATCCACATCCCCCCCAAAAAAATCCTACATTCCGCATATGCATCCGCTTTGGATTCCGCATCTGAATCAGTAACTTAGGTATTACTTTGTTGTCAATTGTATTCGCATAATTATAGAACTTTAATGAAGTCATATGACTATAAATTTATAATTTTCTCTGTTTTTTAAATCTATTGTTCTATTTTTTTTAATATGAATGACACCTGACAGATTGTTAGAACGAAGAGAACAAATGAAATTCATTTTTTAATAGGATTTATTTTCATATCATAGGGCTTGGTTGATAGAGTTACTATTCCATATTCTGACTGAGGAATACACTAATTTTGGAGAAATAAAGCTGTTATTATAAATATTGATCAACATATGCTAATGAAAATTAGTATAGCAGGGGAGAGTTTTGGGTTAAAACAATTTGTGTAGCTTTAGATCCAATTTGGATGACAACTGAGCACACAATTTGAATTAAAATTAATTCAATTGAAATGCCCTGTGCTTATTGAATCAAATTTTGATATGATATTTCATTTTTAAATATAAAATGCAATGTCAACACAAGTCATGAATTATATAGATGTCCTGCTCGACTTTGTGGTTTTTATCTTCTCTTTTATGTATCTTTGCAGGATTGATTATGGAATTTCCGATTAATCTGCCAAGAAGAGATGCAAATATTCCACGCAGTTAAAAAAAAAAGCGTATGTAATGGCAACATAACTAAATAAACAATGAAAGTATGTTTGAAAATTCAGGATAGCGATTCCTTTATTGGGGTTCACTTATGAATGCAAAATATCAGCTAAATATGTGGTTAAACTGTGAAGAGTGCCTTTCTATGAAGGGACACATGATTCAAATCATAAGTTGCATGTGTGAGGGAAAATAGAGTTGCAAAATCAAGTTCAGGAAAGTGTTATCTAGTGCATATCTATATAAAGAAAACATAGATGGACTTACGAAGGACAATTTTTTACTTTATGATGAGGCCTATGATCTGAGAATTAAAATTGCATTGTTAAAATGCATGTTCTCACCGTTTAGGTGTTCATTGAATTGAAGAAACACCTATTCAAAGATCCAAAATCAAAATCACATTTTATTTCTAAGCTTGACACAGTTTTAATGTAGATAGGTGCGTGCCTGTGTAGAGGAAAAGAGATCAATCAATTTGAAAATAGTTTTTACAATAGACAAGGCGCATGCCTTTCTAAAGGAAAACCTGGGTTAATCAATTTGAAAAAAATTACATGTATGAGCATGCACTAGTGTAAGGCAGAGAAGATAAATATATGCTCTGATAAGAAAAACTATTCAAAAGATGATTTCCTATTGTAGAGTGTGCACCTGAGGAGAAAGAATGAGTTTGAAATTGAAAAGAAGGAATCCCTTTGATAGTCATATGCCCATTGAAAGCTAACAGGTTTTGAGTGTAACGAGGGTCTTCAATTCATTCATACATGTGCATCTATTCCCAATAGTTGTGCTTTTTTCAAACCAATGGCAGAGCGGTTGAATAGAATAAATAAGAGGTAGCTTGGATATCAAGAATACATTTGCAGCGACAATAGGGAGCATCTTATGTTTAAATATAGCTCTATACTCTTCATTTCTTATACATCAGCAGAGCAGCAATGTTTTGTGAGTCATATCAGCAAAACATTCCCAATTTTTTCAGTTCGAGCAGCAATTGTTAATGGCAGGTCAGCGAGATCCTCATCACCTGCAACCAATTAACAGCAAAGAATGGTGAAGTTATGTTATAGCAATCTGACCAAAGTGAGGTTTCTCGATCGGTGAATTTTACATTAACCTCCTAAACTGTGAAAAGATTCTTGTCCAATGTCAATTATCGATCACCCATTTTCAGTGAACTTGAATGACTTTGGCTGGGTCTGTTCATTTCTAGGCTCGCTGCAAATGTACTAACAATGCTATTATATTGATTGTGTTCCAAATGCAAATTGAAAGGCTTATTAAATATGAAGAGACATGTATCTACAGTTAATCATCACTAGTTAATATATATTAATATATTAGTAAATATAAATAATCACATATTATGTATTACATAAATAAGATATATTATATATATAAGATATTTATCTAAATGATGATTTACCATCAACAATATATCTCATGGTAAAATCAATCCGACTAAAGCTTCAAATTTAACACTCCCTCTTAATTAGGGAGGATTAATATAGAACACATTATGCTCTTAAGTATATGAAGAGATATCATCTTGATATGATATTCTTGGAATGGCATATTTAGAGATATCAACATAAATCCATCAACTTAGATGTTATCTTTTAATATAATCTGAAGTATGATTCAACAAGAAATATCAATCATATAATATTCATCATATGTATATTCTCTTGGTATGTGCACTGGCATCAAATCCTTGATGTCTACCAAAAGAATATGTTATATCCTAGAAGGATATGAGTTATTTGATTTCCGACACTTTGGGACAACAATTTTAATATAGTATACCAAATAACAAGAAATCACAATGTCATGGTCTCTATCATGACAAGTATCATGATCTTTAGCAATCCGAGATAACAACTTAATAAAGTTTGTCATGATAACAGGTCTACCATTTATAAGATCGCCACCTTACAATGGTTACCTTTTATATGATATGTTCATTATCATGACTTCTAGCACTTTGGGACAACAACTTAATGAAGTCTGTCATGATAACAAGCCTACTATTTATAAAATCGTCACTTTATAATGGTTATCTTCTGTTTATATATGTCAATCTCCTTTCATTACATATTATATGTGAAATAGTAACCACCATGAACCAAGTCAGAGGGTGGTACAAAGGAATCTAACTTCAAACTTTCCCCTTATAGAGAAGAGATCACACTTCAAATTTCTCCCTCTGAACAACAATCCTAGGAAGTGAAGTCCTCTAGTTACTCCCTTAGAGCTCTCTTCGCTTAAGGATGCTTGTCAAACTACCTCTAAATCTGATATTGATCTTCCTGACCTTCTAGTGATAAGTCATTACTTTCTCATTATGTACACAAGATTGGGCCCATCAAAATCATGTAGCCACACACATGTATCTTTAGACTCCCTCTAAGTATCAATTTTCTAAGCTCTTTGTATAAGGTTGTCTCTAATGAAGTATCAACCCCCTTCTTGATATGAAAGGATACTCGTACTAACCTTCTTTTCCTACAAGAACATCCTCAAACATAAAGGAAAAGATCAAGGCAAATAACTCTTATAGTATGTATAGAATTACAAATAGGAGAGAGATATAATGAGTAGATGAATGTAAAAGATGAGAATATTTATCAGTCTATGAGGGTCCATAGACATTTGAGAATAGAACATCTCCTTTCTAAAGATGGTTCAAGTGGGAATGAAACATTGTTTATTTTTTTCCCATAATGTAAAATTCCCACTCAATCCCTAAAAAAATAAGTGTGCCAATCTTAATAATCCTCTTTAATTACTGCATGTTTCCATGAATCCCTTATTGAATGCCAATAAATAAGAAGCTGCCACTCCCACCAATTGAATTGTACATGTATATCAAATATTTAAGTGAATCAAAATACAACTAATCCTACTTGACTTTTAAAACTAATGCAATCGAAAGACAAGAGTTCCCATGCAACCTTAGAGCATCTCAACAAAGGTGCCCACAAGAGGCCTTGTTGGTGTGCTCAATAACGAGGAATGTGGATGTGCTCTCCTCAAACCTAATTATGATTGAATCCCATGATAATGAAAGTATGAAAAAGAGATAATGAACCTATGCTAACATGAGTGGAGAACACTTCAAGCAATGACCATGGAAGCAATCATGCTTGAAAGCATTCAAGGATATGAAGGTGAATGCAACAAGCAAATCTAATGATGCAATTCTAAGTGAAAAATGCAAGAACAATGAAAGAAATTAAGCAACTACCAAAGGGTTAGCAATAATCTCTAAAAAGCTCTAAACTTAAACTAGCATGATAACAATGCAATAGAGGAGATTAAAAATGCTTGAGACAAGGGTTCTATTTATAGGCTTGTGGGAGACCTTAAGGAGGTGGCATCTATGTGGCATCCACATAGGTGCCACAAGGGATACACATGGGCTAAGAGACAAGCCATGCAAAGGTCAAGATAAGTCTTTTATGATTAAGATGGCTCAAGGTGTGCTCACACATTTGTCAGCAACCTTGGGGAAAGGAATGGGGGGGACAAGGGTGTAAGAGGCTTTTTGGAGAAATTAATGAAAGGAGGGCTTCTTTGGCTTTGAGTTTCTCACACGTGTGAGCAACCACTTAGGGGCTAAAATGTGTTTAAGAGGGTATTTAAGAAAATAAAGTGGGATTAACTAGTGGATAGGCTTAGAAGGATAAGAGTAATGGGTGGTAGGCTAAGTTTTAGGTGGGATGAGGATTAAATCAAATAGGATTTAATTTAATTATAGGATTATAGAATTTAATAAAGTGGAGGGAAATAAAATAAATTGAAATTTATTTAAAAGGGGATTTATGGAGCACTATATATTAAATAAATTTAACACATTAGGGGGAAGTATTCAAATTAAATTTAAATACATTAGGGAAGTGAACCTATTAAATAAAATAAATTTAATTAAATAAGTAGAAGAATGTGAAAAATATAATTAATTAATAAATAATCAAATATAGTGTCAAGAGAAATATTAATAAATTAATATAGTGTTTTGGGATGTTTTTAAGCATCTACAATGTAATATTAGAGTGGCAACATAAAACCAAAGTATCTATATTAATTGAAGATACTATGTTCTTAATTTGAGGGTCTCCTAAATATTGCATATATTTCATCAGATTAATTTTTTTTAAGATGGAAGCCATGAAATTCAATGTACAAACCACATAAGAAATGTAAAAAGATGGTTGAATCTTAAACCAATATATATTATGAATCACAAGATATGACTAAATTCTGATTCTATTATATTTATGAACTACACATATTCAGGTAATATTTATCATCAAATTCAACTCCACCCATTGAATGTTCTTTGATCAACAGGTAATGTTAGAGTTGCAATATATGGGATATTATAGAAGGAGACCCTCAAAATAAGACCAAAATATCTATTTGAGTAATAAGTTATATGAGATATTAATAAAATAAATCTTTAATAAATAGGCAAACATTTTTTCCTGATACTGTAAGAAACGATAAGATAGAGCAAGGAACGAGAAACAATCCAAGTAAGTTAAGTGTGAAACAATGTTACCATAAGATAAGCAAAATCCAAGAGCATACACCAAGATGGTTCAACAATGGAGACAAGGATTTATAAGGGGAAAGCAAAGAAAACCCCTTGTGAGTATTATGAATGAAGGAAAATGCCTAGAGAAGAGAGAGTGTGTGTGTGTGTGTGTTGGAGCAAAATAGCTCAATACAATAACATCAAATTGATGTGTAAAGAAGAAAGAAGGAGGAGCATCTCTTTTAAAGAGATGAGAAAGGAGTTGCATGTGTTCGCATGTGTAACTCCCATTTCTATGAATGCCACATTCATAATAGGTGTGTGCAAAGTGTCACAATCCTCTTAAGGAGGATAAACTAAATTCCTTAATAAAAGAATTATAAAAAATGAGTTGTCCTCACATGTGGAATAAAGGACAAATAATGACATGTCCTCCACATGTGTACAATAGGACAAACTACATTAGGGATCTTTGGAATATCCTAATTAAATACATCCAAGGGAAGATTAATGTTTCTAACACCCCCCCTTAATCTTTACTTGGGGAGTTTACATCAAAGGGTTGCAAACCCAAATTTTTACAATGAAATTGAAATCTCTCTTTAGAAAGTGGTTTTGTTAAAATATCAGCCACTTGATGTTCACCTTTACAATAAAGAAGAGTAACTTGCTTGTCTTCAACTTGTTCTCGAATGAAGTGATGTTGAAGTGAAATATGTTTGGTCCTTGCATGAAAAACAGGATTCTTTGCCAAGGCAATAACACTTTGATTGTCACAATGTAGTGGGGTAGGTGCTTGTTGAGGTAGACCCAAATCTTCAAGAAGTCTTCTAAGCCATAAAGCTTCCTTAGCTGCATTGGTACAACCTTTGTATTCAGCTTCAGTTGAGCAAAGGGAAATAGAGTGTTCTTTTTTACTTTTCCAAGAAATTGCACCTGAACCAATAAAGAAACAATAGCCACAAGTGGATTTCCCATCATTGGGATCTCCACCTAGATCGGAATCAATATAGCCATGTAAAATAAATTCAGAATTGGCATCATAAAATAATCCCATATTAATAGTGCCTTTAATGTACCTTAAGATTCTTTTAGCAACTTTAAAATGAGTTTGTTGAGGTTTAGACATAAATCTAGAAACTAAACCAACACTATAACCAATATCAGGTCTAGTAAGAGTTAAATAATTTAAACTTCCTACCAATTGCCTATACAAAGTTTCATCAACAAAAGGAGTATTCATATCAGCCATTAATTTAGTTCCAAATTCACATGGAATTGAAACATGGTTAGAATCATTCATCTTAAAGTTTTCTAAAAGATCATGAGCATACTTGCTTTGAGAAAGAAAGATACCCTTAGGAGTTTGGCAAATTTGCATACCTAAGAAGTAATGTAAAATACCTAAATCAGTCATTTGAAATTTTTGTTTAAGTTGAAACTTAATATTAGAAATCAAAGCATCTGAATTAGAAGTGAGAATTAGATCATCCACATAAATAATAATAATGATAATATCATCTTCAATATGTTTAATATACAAATTAGGATCATTCTTACTTCTAGAAAAGCCTTGAGAAATAAAGAGAGAATTAATTTTAGAATACCATTCTCCAGGTGATTGTTTAAGACCATAAATAAAAATTTTCAATTTGCAAACCAGATCTTCACTACCTTTCTTAACAAATCCAGGAGGTTGAGTCATATAGATTTCTTCATGTAAATCACCATTTAAGAAGGCACTTTTAACATCCATTTGGTGAACAGGCCAATTCATTTTAGATGCTAAAGCAAGAACTAATTTAATAGTAGGCATTTTAGCAACAGGAGCAAAAGTTTCATTATAATCTAATCCTTCTATTTGTGAAAAACCTCTAGCAACTAATCTAGCCTTGAATTTACTAATTTCATTATTAGCATTCAATTTTGTTTTATATAACCATTTACATGAAACTATATTCTTGCCATGAGGTAACTTGACTAAGGCCCAAGTTTGATTAGCAATTAAAGAGTCATATTCCTCTTGCATGGCCTTTTGCCAATGAGGCTGAGAGTTAGCTTGATCAAAAGACTTAGGATCATTAGAATTCATAATAGTAGTCATCAAAGCATAATTACAATAATTAATCCTTCTATGTTTAATTCCACCAAATCTAGAAATATAGTCATCACTTTCATTGATTAAGTTTTGAGCCCATTTAGGTTTATGTTTAGTTGCAATGGAATCATCACTAGAGGAAGAATCATTATCAATAAAAGCATCATTAGTAGCTACTTGAATATCATTACTTGTAGAAGTAGAAATAATAGGCGGTGCTTGAGTTGGAGAGTTAAGAGAAGGAGTAGGGTTAAGAGAAGGAGGTTGGTCCTCCACTAGCACAATTTTAGTGCCACTGAATTCTGCATCATGTGTAGTAGAACAATCATGTACACCATTTTCTGCAATGCAAACATCTCTAGCAACTTGAACTTTGTTAGTAGTGGAATCATAAACACGATAACCCTTAGTGTTTTCATCATAACCAACAAACATATAAGGAGAAGACTTAGCATCTAATTTATGCCTTTTCTATTTAGGAGTATGAAGATAAGCAACAGATCCAAAAATATGCAAATGATGTAAATCAGGTTTCCTACCAGACCAAGCCTCTTCTAGAGTAATATCCTTGAGAGCTTTGGTAGGAGTCCTATTAAGAACATAAGTTGCACAAAACATGGCTTCAGCCCAAAATTTATAATGCAGATTCTTAGCATGCAACATGCATCTAGCCATTTCAACAATGGTTCGATGCTTTCTTTCCGCCACACCATTTTGCTATGGTGTATAAGGAATAGTAAGCTCGTGTTTAATTCCACATGATTTCAAATAAGAATGAAAAGCATTATTCACATATTCCTTTCCATTATCAGTTCTAAGAATTTTAAGTTTAAAACTAGATTGTCTTTCAACATATAACTGAAATTCAATGAATATATCAAGAACTTGATCCTTGCTATGCAAAAAATAGATCCAAGTTCATCTAGAAAAATCATCAACAAAGGTAAGTGCATACCGAGAACCTTGGATGGAGTTATACTCCATGGGGCCCAAAAGGTCACTATGGACAAGGTGCAAATTATGAGTTACCTGCCATGATTTACCACTTGGAAAGGGCTCCCTATGCATCTTACCACTCATACAACCAGTACAAGCAATCTTAGAAGGAATAATATGAGGCAATCCATCAACCATATTTCTTTTGTGCATTAAAGTAATATACTCCGAATTTAAATGGCCAAGTCTTTCATGCCATATATTGAAATCAATGGAAGTATGTAAAGAATATCGTGAACTAGCAAATTCATGGAATTTAAATAAATTGTCATTATCCATTTTAGCATGAGCAATCACTTGTTTAGTTTGAGGATCTATGACATAACATGTATCTTTATAGAATTCAACTTTATAGTCCTAACATAACTGTGAAACAGAAAGCAAATTAGTTTTCAAATCAGGTACATACAATACATCATGCAATTTACCATTAGGAATAGTTACATCACCTAAACCTTCAACTTTACAAGTCTAATTATTAGCTAACTGAATAGGAATGTTAGCAATATCAGGTTGCAGAGAATCAAAAATTTCTTTATGAGAAGTTACATGTTGTGATGCACCACTGTCAACAATCCATTATAAAGGTCTACAAAGATTAAAGCTACAAGTAAAAGCATGACAAGAATTAGAACCAGTAGAGTTACCTTTTTTATGATTTGATTTTTTATTATGGTTACTGTTGTTGATAGGTTTTTTATCATTTTTCTTTTTAAAACAGTTATTGACAACATGACCATCTTTGCCACAATAAGAACAATGAGGTTTGGAATTTGAATGATTCCTTTGATTATTATTATTACGATTGTTATTATGACGATTGTTATGGTGATTGTTATTATTGTTATATTTTGCATGAGATTTATTGTTGAAATTATTAGAATTATTATTATAGTGTTTGTTATTATTATTATTATTTGAACGAAAATTATTATTATTTGAATTTCGAGACATAAATGCATGTTCAGTTGATTTAAGGGTACCAAATTGAATTAGCTTAGCTTCTTCTTGTCTTAATAAAGTTTGAAAAATAACATAAGTTAACTGAGTAGTTAATGTAGGAATAGCATGTTGTGCATGAACATTAGTTATAAACTGTTGAAATTGTCTAGGAAGACACTTTTTAAGAATAATATGAATTAAACGAATGCCATCTAACTGAACACCTAAAGCAATAATTTGGGTTTTAATAGAATCAAATTTTAACAAAAATTCATCCATAGTCTTAAAATCTGTATACCTAAGATCTTCAAGTTGATCCAACAACTGTATTTTGCAATATTCATCTCCACTGTCATATTTGGTTTGCAAAATTGACTAGGCATCATGAACTTTAGAACAATGAGCAATTAACACATATAAATCTGGAATAATGGAAATACCAATTAATCCTAAAGATTCTTCATTTTTAAGTTTCCAAGTATCTTTTTCATCTTAAGTAGCCGTTGAACCAGGTTCAACAAAAGGATCAGTGGCTATCTCGAAGAGGTGTTTAAAACGAAAAATGAACGAAATGTGAGTTTTTCAGGAATGATAATTAGAATGATTAAGTTTTATTTTTGGAATCAAGGTTGACATTTTTATAAAAAAATGTCCCCCCTAATAGAAATATGACTTGAAAGAAAAAAAAAATTAACTGGAATTAATTTAATTAAAACTTTCTAAGAGAACTATGATTAAGTGTCTAAATAAAAGATACAATCTTGCAAAAGAAGACATAAGAAAAATAATATAAGCTGAAACAAAATGATAAAATCCTGCAAGCAGATGTTAGAAACAATTATTAATCTGAAACAAAAGAATAATGCAGAAGCGTAAGAAGGACTAAATCATAATTACGTAAAAAACAAAGGAATATAATCAACTATAATGATTTTTAAAAATTTATAATAGGTTAAATGGGGAAGATATAAATTGATTTTATAATGCTACAATGAGACCACTTAATAATAATATAAAAGTAACTTCCTTAATGAAGAAAGTAAAAAAAAATTGATTGAGCTAAAGTTTATGCAAAAAGCTTTAAAAAAATAATCAACAATATATAAAAAGTTTAATCAAAATACTTAATTAATAAACCAAAAGGTTTATTGAAGAGTCGGTCAAAATAACTAATGAGTAAAAAAAAATGTTTCCGCAACATGCATTAGCCTAGTAGCTAATGGCCACACCACGCTTCTGCAGTGAAAATAGGAGAAATAAAAATGCCTCTGACAGCCCAAAGAAGGAATATAATGATAAATGATATTCCTTAAAAAGGCTACGAGGCTAAAAGAAACTGAAACAAAAAAAATGCCTTTGAATGATTGCACTTTTAAAAATGTCTGAAAAAATGATTACAAAACAAGAAACGTTTATATGTTTAAACATACTAGCAGCATGTTCTGCAAAAAATGGCCGTCCTTTGTGTTCTGAAGTGTGCCATCAGAAGACAGATGGAGCTACAGCCGTCCCTACGGCAATCACCACTCTTCGACGAAAAAAGTCACAGAAATGGACTTGGAAGCCACGCAGAATACTAAAAATAACAGGTGAAAAAGAAACTTGATGCAACTGGTTGCTTAGGCCCAGAGCACGACTACTAAGTCTAGCCGCATCCGGACCTCAACCTCCCGATGAACGAAGTGAGATATCAACTTGCGCAGGAGTTTAAAGAAGCGCAGTATGATCGCACCCAAAGAGGATTAGCTTGCCCCTACGCTCAGGATGGCATGCAAAAATTGAGAAATGAAGGCGTAAAACAGAAGAAATAAAATGAATGCGATTTAGAAATATGGAGTCGAAAAGCAAGTTTCTAAAGAAAAAATGAACAAAAGGTTTAGAAAATGAATGTTTCAAGGTGGAAAGCCCGAAACCGTTTGAATTTTTAATGAGATATATAAAAAATTTAAATTTCATAAAATATAAATTTTAAATTTCAAAATAGATATTTTAAAAATAGAGATTTGCAAGGTTCTTATTTTTATTTTTTAAAATATGAATAGGATGATTTAAATATTCTAGATTGATTAGAAAGAATAAATATTTTAGGTTGTTTACCTCATCTATTGAATACTAAGGTTTTTTTAAAATTAAATGATAATAATTAATCTACAAAAATACACAGTTAATGATACTCTTCCACATACGCTATAATAAATATTTAAAATATTTAAAAATTGAAATTTGCACAATTATAATAAATAAGTGCTATCTAATAAATGCTTCTTGTTTTTGGCGGCAAGCCTTCCAAAACAAGAGCAAAAAAAAAATTGAAATATGATAGGAAAAAACCCTTTGGCGGAAAGCCTTCCAAAAAGGGTTAGTAAAAAATAATGATAAAATAAAACCTGTACACACAAGATGTTAGGATGAGCAAAAACCACAACACAAACTTCTTCTCTCAATGATGTATCCAAATAAGGTGTGCTCCAATGAATGGCAACCTTCAACACAAAACTTAAAACGAGGATTAGTAACCAATCTCTGATACCATGTAAGAAACGATAAGATAGAGCAAGGAACAAGAAACAATCCAAGTAAGTTAAGTGTGAAACAATGTTACCATGAGATAAGAAAAATCCAAGAGCATACACCAAGATGGTTCAACAATGGAGACAAGGATTTATAAGGGGAAAGCAAAGAAAACCCCTTGTGAGTATTATGAATGAAGGCAAATGCCTAGAGAAGAGAGAGAGTGTGTGTTGGAGCAAAATAGCTCAATACAATAACATCAAATTGATGTGTAAAGAAGAAAGAGGGAGGAACATCTCTTTTAAAGAGATGAGAAAGGAGTTGCATGTGTTCGCATGTGTAACTCCCATTTCTATGAATGCCACATTCATAATAGGTGTGTGCAAAGTGTCACAATCCTCTTAAGGAGGATAAACTAAATTCCTTAATAAAGGAATTATAAAAAATGAGTTGTCCTCACATGTGGAATAAAGGACAAATAATGACATGTCCTCCACATGTCTACAATAGGACAAACTACATTAGGGATTCTTGGAATATTCCAATTAAATACATCCAAGGGAAGATTAATGTTTCTAACAGATACCTAAAATTAATTTTAAAACAATTGCATTTGAATGATATTTGGGAATTTGTAGTCTACTTGTATGATATAGGCCTACAAAAAGAAAGTTCACAAGTTAAGCATTTTACATAATTGAATTGGAAAACTACCCCACCTTGTATTTTACTGTAAAAATTTAATTACCGTAATTAGTATCTTAAAATAAATCTATAGAAAATAGGTGAACTTTTTTTTTCTTCGATACCTACCGTTTCTTTTTAAATAATTGTATTTATAGGGTACTGGGGAATTAACAATGTACTTGTGTGATAAAGGCCTACGACATGTTGAATGAAAGAATAGTGTGAGATGTGGTAAGAATTTCAAGTAATGTTTCAAAGACAAATATGTCCTCATTGGTAGTCTATTGTGTGAATCCATTTCTAAAATAATTATCTTGTGAACACCATTTTCATAATATTAAGGGCTTAAATATTTAAGCTCATACTTTGCATGACTATCATACATAAAAAATTTCATATGTCAAAGAAAGAAAAAATGAACTCCTACTATTTATGAGGTGCAACAAATGGATGATGGGAGTGAACAGAGCCATGTAAACATTTTGTTTTGTTAACTTGCACAACAAGAGAGTCAAAGAAGAAGTGAATATTTTGTACATCATAAAGATGAATTAATAGGTCATAGGCTCATTATAAAGCTAAATAAATAAAATAATCCCTATAAAATCATGCACACAACGATTACAAAATTGCATAGCTAGTCAAAATTATCATGCCCGACAGAGAGAACAAGAAACTCTACAACCACGAAAATAATCCCTTATAAAAGATAAGGGGAGGACTAAATAAAAATCAGCAGTAAAGAGTTTTTGACAGAGAATCAATGCATTATCTTACTTAAAGGTATTTACAATATGTAAAGAATGTTACTCAGGCATGCTTTTCATTTAAACAAACTCAATGCAAACTTGTCAAATGTCATGCCCAAAAAATTAAGGCAAAAACACACCAACATTTTTTTTAAAAAAATAAGGTTAAAACTGAGTCACATATACACTAATACTAAAGGATGTAGTTAAGTTGATGGAAAAATAATGTTTACATGATTTCAAGTTGCATGACAAGTTTTCAAAGTGTTTACACTACAACATTTGGGGTCAAATTGCAATAACAATTTGTGATGACGGTGTAATTTGTGTTGATTTTCATTTTTTTTTAAATGTCGTTGCAATACTGATGTAGGTGTCATAATTGTGATGCCCACATGAGTGTAAAGAAAAAAGAAAAGAAAAAAAAACAACATAAATCATTCCCCATTTTTTTTGATTGTGTTGAGAGCTACACATGAAAGAAGGTGGAGATCTTCAAACAAGGGTGGAAAGCTCTGAAATTCAGTGTGCCCTTGTGCATTTTGTTGTTGTGATATTTCTTTGCATTTTATTGTCATTCCCTTGCTCTATTATTTTGTTGTTGTGGACATCTCTGCATTTCTTTGTCATGCCTTTGCTCTATGATTTGGTTGTCATGCCCTTGCTCTACAATTTGGCTGCCATGCCCTTGTCATCTCTTCATTTTTTTGTCATGCCCTTTCTCTGTGATTTTGATCCTATGCCCTTGTTTTGTAATTTTGTTTCCATGTCATTCCCTTGCTTTACAATTTTGTTGTCATGTGTTGGTCAATAATTTGTTCTCTTATTAGATTTTATAACCTAACTCTTTGATACCCAATATTTTGGAGAGATAAAAGGATGTTTACCAACAAATGGGTCAATGTATGTATTCTATCACTACCCTCTGAATTACTAGGTACAACTCCCTTATTATCAATATGCTTTTATGAGACTAGAAGTTTTGAAATTATAATCTCTTAACTAGAGAGGAGTAAAGGATAACCAAATTGTTTGTAGGCACAAACAATTCAAGCAAGGTGGATTTGAATAACCTATCACAATTGATGGCATGATTGTAGTAGATTATCTTGATATTTCTAACCCTTTTATTCTAAATGCAAATTAACCATCTAAATGCAAAAGAGGAATGAAGAAGATATGCACATGAGGGCAAATGGAATTGTTTTCACTATCAGTCTTGAATGAAATGGAATCCAACCAATAATTAATAGATTCATACACATTTATCTTTCATTTCCCAATGAAACTATCTAACATGTTATGAAACTAACAAGAGAAAAACATAACCATATATAAAGAAAGTAAATGGAATCACTATACTGCAAACATCAAAATGAAATGGAATTCATTTGATTATTCACATAATCATACATGATTGTCTTTCAACTCTTAATGCAAAACTACTCTATGCATATAGGGTAATGGAATTACAGACCAATTCACCATCAAGTTTGCCAAACTTTGTATTATCAAAAGAAATTACATTTATAGTTTTTTGTCATCCCTTAGTTCTGGTAGAGAAACAGTGACAAAATAGAAAGAAAATATGGATAATACATGAAAAATATCTAATATTCAACATGGTATAGACATGTGACATTATTTCCCAGTGATGTCCTCATCCCATGGCACCTCTAAGAACACCTAAAAACCATTCATCTTCATGTGGCTTCAAAAAACCTTGTTAAACTCTTTGTTTTCCTTCATATTCTATTATTGGTGCCAAATCCATATAATTCATATCTCAATAGTAACAATGATTTTGAATTTTTGTTGTCGATCTTAAGCCAATAATCATGATTAAAACCTAGCCATTTCCCTTTATGACTTTCTCTGTGGGTCCACCTAGGTACACATGTCGAGTCATCGTTATGTTGCTTTGGTTATTTTCCTTGCATCTTTCCATAGCAATATAAAAATAATTGTAGATCTTTTAATATCTAATGGTGGCAATAGAAGATCTTAAATGTTTGTTTGTTTCATGGTGTGGGTCCACTTTATAACTATGCACATCGTGGCAGACAAGTGGCACTATTTCATTGCTTGGAGAATCTGACATTGGACTATTTTTATTTGTGGCACTTCATGGAATATAATGGGCCCATCAAGACACATGTTGAACTATCATTATGTCACTATGATTAATAATTGAGCAACTTTCCATAGTGACATGACGACAAGTGTGGATTGATCTAGAGATCGATGGTGAAAATAATCTCTTCATAACCCTGACTCTATATCATTTAGAACTAACCAAATAAAGTCACTTGTCACCTCATCTGACACTGTACCAACTACAAAAGGAAATCTCCCACAAAAACATGTGTCACTTTGTTGCTATGTCCCCATGATTAAAACATCCCTATCTTTTCATAACAACAAAGTTACAGTCGTAGATTTGTCTTGAGATCAACGATCCTTGTTGTGTTTCTTAATTACTATGCATGACTAAAAGGAGGTCCCACCTATTCCATGTGTCACACTATCATTATGTCACTTTGGTTATTCTTTGTGTAACTCTTCATAGCAACATAATGACAAGCATAGATCCTTTAAGATCTGGTGGTTGTGGAAAAGGTCTTATATCCAAGGTGACTTGACTATTCAACTTGATGAAATGGATTTTTAGATGTGTTTTAGACCATTGATTTGATTTCAACTTAGTTTTTTCCACCTTTGACCATGTTCTTCACCATTTCTACATCGAATTCAACTGATATTATTTCTATCTTGTTCGCATGACTTGCATATCATCTTTTAGCCTCAGTCTTCGATGTTCTTCACTACTGTTTTCTCTGAATATGTCAATGACCTCTTTTAAATTTATCCTTCCTTTAGATAAAGACCTTTGACTAGGTTCTTTCACCATTTCTGATGACTTATTTACTTCTCGTGCATTCTATCTTGATCATCTGCAATGTCTTTCATGAAAATTGCAACATAGTATGAATATTTGTCTCCAACATGATTAAGAATAAAGAATGATGGATTAGTAAGATATCTAGACCTTCTTCTCATCAGAAAAATGCATAAAAAACCCTCCAAAACCTAATCACCTAGCCACTAGACTGGTGCATTTCTCATATAAATTCCCTTATCAAGTTATCTCAAAGGAATGATGAGAAGAAAGGCCATCCTATTAGCAATTTAGACTTAGACTGAAGACATTGATACTTGACTTGACTCAACACCCTAAAGAAAAAAAGATATGAACCAAAACTTGGGCAACACTGTGTTGTGCCCTTTCTTTGTGATTGCATTGCCATGCCCTAGCTCTAGGATTTTCTTCAAGGGTACGTAAATGTTGGTTCCTTTTCTTTCTAAATAGGTTTCTCTTTATATCTCCTTCTAAACATGTATATTTATAGATCTTTGTTTAAGTTTCTTATTACATCTTAGCACAATAGAAAAATGATACAGCTACATACATATTCCAGAATCCAAATAAAATAAAATAAAAACTCACTTAACCCATGCTAAGTGACTTACCTCAAGATCCTCTACAAAAATAATGCAGACTAGGAAAAATGGGTAGAGTTCACAAGAAATTTTACAAAAACATATCATAGCAGATATTTTTAGAAAGAAACTAGCCATAACCAATTAAATGGATCTAGTTGTTGATTAGTTGGGTTGATTACAAATTCATATAGAACTATCATCATATTAGGTACAATAAAATGAATAATCAATTGTCCCCAGCTAGTTGGATTAAATATAGTTTTCCAAGGTGATAAATTTGCATATGCAAGGAATTGAAGAATAACTTTAGTTCTACTTCTGTGTAAGGAGTTGAGTGTAAGGAGTTGAAGAAGCAAATATTTGAGTGTTAGGAGTTGAAGAATAGAGTTTTTCTTCTATATAAATGCCATAATTACAAGGCTCATTCCCTTGCAGAAGCCTCTGCTACAATGACATTACCTCTAAACCATGCAAAGGATGTTGAAGTGGTTCCCAACCTTGAAACACTCTTATAAGCATTTGATATTTGGACTATAAATTCTCAAAGACACTTGTAAGTGATTCTAATGTCATAGTATCTACCCCAACATATTTCCTATATTCTATCCAGTGGCTTCCATAATATCCTCTATGTTATCTAGCTATTGTTTCTATTGTTCAATCTCTTTGTAAAGTTGCTCCTTCTCCTTCCCTCTCATGCCTTAAATTTTGATTATCAAACTTCTAAATATCTACCTCTACCTTACCTAAAATCAACTTTACATTGTGTTGTAACTCTGGTATAGGTGTTTGATAATTGATAGCTTTCATTTTAGCATTCAAGTTTTCAAGATTGGTCAACACCCTCACTTGCGAACCTCTCATGTCAAGCACCTTTCGTATTTTTTCAACACAATGTTCTTGCTTCTGAGCTAATAGTTCTTTAGGTGCATTTTCTTGTAAAACATTAATTTTTTTGAACAATTATAAATTCTTAGAAAGTGTATTATTTTTTTCATGTATGTATGTATATAATAATGAATAATAATAATGTTTTCATGTATGTCAAAATAATAACTAACATTACCATTGGATAATATAATAATGAAGTAACCAACCTAGTTAATCAACAACTACACCAATTTAACTATTGTTTCCAATGTCATAGTACCTTCAGATCCATTTTCTTGTAGAACATTAATTTTTTTGAACAATTGTAAACTCTTAGAAAGTGCATTGTTGTTTTCATGTGTGTGTGTGTGTGTGTGTGTGTGTCTTATGTATGTATATGTGTGTATGTATGTATGTATGTATATATGTATGTATACAGAGAGATCTTGTGGATTGTGGATTAATCATTACCCATTTTTTTTGACTGATTGTGGAGAGTTACATGTGAAAAAGGGTGAAAAAATTTGAATGAGGATGGAGAGCTCTGAACGTTGGTGAAGACTAGTGGGGATCTAGGATTTTCGTGTTGTTCCCTTGTGATCTTTGTGCCCTTTCTCTATGATTTTCTTCAAGGGGAGAAGAGGTACCTATATAAATGTTCTTTTCTTTTCCTTCTAAACATGTATCTCTTGTTCATATATAATAGCTTTGGTCAAATTCAATGATAATTGATTATGATGATTGTATGCATATGTGCATGTATGTATGTAAATCAGTTCACTATGTGAACTGCTTTACGTGCATACATACACACTTGCATAGTAATTGTGCTAAATTAAATTAATCACTCATGTCTTGAATTCACACAAGCAACTATCCTTGCATTCAATTGAATTTATTCATACCAAACTAAGTATGCAAAAATTTGTACTTACAAATTATATTATCTCTTGGTGATTTAGGAAAGATCTCGTGCATAATATCATCCAACTAATGATCAAATGCATTCACATTAAATCATAATAGGATCAAGCAAATGATCCATTTATGTTACTTCATACTTGTTTTATTAAACATTTTGTTTAACATAATCAGTAATACTAGAATTATATAGCTACAACTAGTACTCTTGTTTATTTTATTTAATCATATACATTTAAGACTATTATTTTTATTAAAATTAGACTGTATATTTGTTATCACTAAAACACAAATATAGATCTTTGATAGTTATCTTTTTTAATTTCAAGATCTTCATATTTAACATGAAGAGTTTCCACTACTAGACAGCGGAATAGCTACACTGTGGAGCCACATAGCTCATGGCTTTTTCCACCAAATTATGTTTCTATCCTTCAAAAATTTTATAAGTGAATATTCTTCTGATTTTCCATATATTTTATAATTTGTCACTTGTTGTTTGAGGTAATGTTCTATAATGAGATAGAGACATCTACCATAAGGATGGACATGTCAATTTTGATCATTCTACTTTTAAAACTGATTCCCTTATCAAATTAATGAAACTACTTGCAACTGACACCCTAATTTTCTACAATTTGACCTATCAAGCA
Source organism: Cupressus sempervirens (assembly GCA_028749045.1). NCBI lineage: Eukaryota > Viridiplantae > Streptophyta > Pinopsida > Cupressales > Cupressaceae > Cupressus > Cupressus sempervirens. The sequence goes on along the minus strand of CM053791.1, from coordinate 531,759,473 downwards.
TTCACACAACCATCTTCCTCCTACCCCACTATATAATCTCCTATAAGTCTCTTTCCTCTAAAGATCTAATACATGGAGCCATTATCATAATAAGTAGACTCACTCTCCTTAGATGAATTCAATTGAAACAATTCATACCAAACTAAGTATGTAGAAATTTGTACTTACAAACTATATTATCTCTTGGTAATTGAGTAAAGATCAAATACAATTTTCCAAGGTGATAAAATTTTATATGCAAATGTATGTATGTATGGATGGATGGATGGATGGATGTATGTATGTGTATATATATGTATGTGTATATGTATGTATGTATGTATGTATGTATATGTGTATCTCTACATCTTGTTTTTGTGCCCTTGTGATCACCTGCTAGGGGTAATATAAAGAGATACATGTTTAGTAAGTACCTCTTCTTCTCTTGAAGAGAATCACAGAGAAAGCACTACTACATTTGGGCCTGAACACCACAAATTACACCGTCATCATAATTTGACCCCAAATGTTGTAGTACTACAAAGGGCACATAGATCACAAGGACATGATGCAACAAAAAAATCATAGAGCAAGGGTATGAAAATTAAATGCAAAGATCAAAAGAGCACGACAACAAAATCCTTGATCTCCACTGATCTCCACCAAGGGTACGACAACAAAATGCAGAGATCATAAGGGCATAGAAATGAAATGCAATGATCACAAGGGCATAAAAATGAAATCTCCACCAACATTCAAAGATCTCCACCCTCATTAAGAAATCTCCACCCTCTTTCACACGTAGCTCTCCACAATCAAAACAAATGGGGATTGATTTATGTCATATATATATATAATCAATTTCACATTGTGTTGTAACTCTGCCATAAGTTTTTGATCCTCGATAGCTTTCATTTAAACATTTCAACATTCAAGTTTTCAAGTTTCCTCTTCATTATATAGTCCTTTCCACCCTAAAAACCACTTTGTTACTTCATTAAAATTAGAACTTGAACAAAGCCAATGATAAAAAAAATCCCATATTCCAGAATCCAAATAATAAAACAATAAAACTCACTCAATCCATGCTAAGTGACTTAGCTCAAGATCCTACAAAAAAATAATGCAGACTACGAAAACTGGGCAAAATTCGCAAGAAATTTTAGAAAAACATATTATAGTAGATATTTTTAGAAAAAAACAAGCCATAGCCTAGTTAAATTGGTCTAGTTGATGATTACCTGGGTTGATTACAAATTTACATAGAACTGTCATTAGCTTAGGTACAATAAAATGAATAATCAATTGTTCCTAGCTAGCAAGATCAAATACAATTTTCCACGGTGATAAAATTATATATGCAATTGTATGTATGTATGTATGTATATGTATGTATATATGTATGTATTTATATGTATGTATATATAAAGATCTTGTGGATTGTGGAGATCAGTGGAGATTTAGGATTTTGTTGTCATGCCCTTGTGATTGCTTCATTTCGTTATCGTGTCCTTGTGATCTCTGCATCTCATTGTCATTCCCTTGTGATCTCTATATATGTATGTATATACTTGTGTGTGTGTAAACATAGAGATTTTGGCACAACAAAAAAACAATAAAACTCACTCAACATGTAGCATGGCCATGGGTATTGTCACAAGCTTTTAAAAATAACTATATAAGGAGTGAGTTAGGATGTATATAGGTTAACTTTACATTAACTATAAACTACAACACAAAGGTTGCACTAGGGTATTAAAGTATTGTAATTATAGAAAACTGTCTGATTCGCTCGAGTGGGTGTATGATGGCGAAGAGTTGTATTAGGTGATTAAATATCACTAGTGGTTATAGGACTACAACTACATCAAAACAATTAGAAACTAGAACTACATATTCATTAGAGCGAGTAGTTCAAGAGTTTTGATCCTTTGAATACAGGTGTGTAGGTAGCTTGGTAGGCAGAGTATGCCTCCAGTGTGCATATGCCTTGGACATAGTTAGGTAGCACTTAACTATTTTAAGACATTATATGTTAACTTATGAGGCTCATTCCCTTGCAAAAGCCTCTCACCAAATCACCCAAGATGGATAGAATATCTAACTAAGATCCTCCTATATTGCTCAATTTCTTGAGTTCTTCTCTGACATAATTTTGATTATGAATTTATCGACATAGTACTAAGTGGAATCTGAAAAAATTGCATTTCAATTCTCCGTTGGGGACATAATCGTATTTTATTCTTTAATCTTGGATGTAGTAATGAGGGTTTTAGCTCAAGCCATGAGAGAGAATTTGAGTTGTGAATGTAAAATTGGGAATGATTTATGTCATATTTTGGTTTTATTTATTTATATCTAAAATCAACTTCACATTGTGTTGTAACTCTAGCATTGGTGTTTGATCCTCAATAGCTTTCATTTTAGCATTTCAACATTCAATTTTTCAAGTTTCCTCTTCATTATATGTTTGGTTTATCAATGATTTCCTCCAATTTGATTACTATATGATCCAAAATGTTATGAAGTATTGAAGCTAGTAGTAACTTCTCTCATGTCTCTAGAAAATGTAGCATATGTTTAGGGTCCCTTGGCTCCTAGGAATTTGTAGCATAGGTTCAGGGTAGTAACTCCTTACACTTAACTCTTCACTAAAGTTATTGTCATTGCTGCAATGACATTACCTCTAAACCATGCAAAGGATGTTGAAGTGGTTCCCAACCTTGAAACACTCTTATAACTTAAGAAATGGCAAAGAAAATAGAGATGCAATACATGAAAAATTGCACAAATTGTAGTCTTTATATATATAGAGATGTTTTTAAAGGTGCTTATTACATATATTAGTTGGGTTGATTACAATCAGTGGTTCCCAACTAGCATGATCATATACAATTTTCCAAGGTGATAAAATTGCATACGTAGATGTATGTATGTCTGTATGTATGTATGTACATATATATACATATGTATATGTATATATATGTGTGTGTATATACATACATACATACACACATATTTGTGTGTCTATGTATGTATGTATGTATGTATACAAAGAGATCTTGTGGATTGTGGATTATGCATTATAAACAAAAAAAGAAAAGAAAACATGGCATTAATCATTCCCCATTTGTATGTATATTAGTAGAGAGATCCTCACACAACATAAAAGAAATAAAACTCACTCAATAAGTAGCATGGCCACATATGCGATGGCAACGCTTATTGGTAAGTAGATTGCTCTTTTTTCTCTGTCATTTTTATGTGTTTATTTCACTTGAACTACTATTTCTTAGGGAAAATTTTGTAATATTGGATACATTTTATGCAACAAATGATTAGGACATTCCTAGATGTACCTAGTGTACCTGGCTTTTGAAAATATAAGGATAAACTTTGCATTTCAACATTAACTTGACTTTGTCACAATATTTTAAACATAACTATATAAGGAGTGAGTGAGGATGTATATAGGTTAACCTTACATTAACTTGTAAACTACAACACAAAGGTTGCACCAGGGTATTGCAATATTGTAATTATAGAAAATTGCCTGATTCACCTGAGTGGGTGTATGATAGTGAATAGTTATATTAGGTGACTAAATCTCACCAGTGGTTATAGGAATAAAAACTACATCAAAATAAGTAGAAACCAAAACTACATATTTGTTAGAGTGAGTAGTTCAAGGGTCTTGATCCCGTGGATATGGGTATGTAGGCAACTTGGAAGGTAAAGTATGCCTCCAATGTGCAGATGCCTTGGACATAGTTAGGTAGCACTTAACCATGTATGTATGTATATATGGATGGATGGATGTGACTACTTTCTACTTAATAGTGCCATCCACATGGGGTGGAGGTGGCAGGGGGGCAGGGGGCAATTGAGTTTGCACATTTTGTAATACTTCATTTCCATTATTTGTGCTCTCTAAATCAAAGGTATATAACTTTATCACTTGTAACTATAATTTTCAAATGGTTCTCTTTGTAGGTTTATAAAATTAAATTTTAAAAGTTATTTGCATTTATGTACATCTTTTTC